>CM062820.1:535716713-536157550 GCA_031772625.1 Pinus tabuliformis
CTAGTTCATAAATTTTTTTACCACATTTCATTTTCACTTGATTTTTTAGGAATTTTTTTAGATTTACTAGCTCACTAATTCTCGAATATCTATATTTTCGACTAATAATGTTTTTTTTTTTTTTTTCATGGGTTAACACAGATCCTTTTGAATTATTCTAGTAGGAATAGGGATCTAAGGCATCCTAGTTAATAACAAAAATTTTCCCATCCAATTTGAATTTTATTTTCTTGGTCATTGAACCCTCAACAATTTGATTATTTCACAAGGAAACTTCTCTAAGCTTTTTAAGCAAATCAATCCATCTCCCAACTTTCGTTTTGAGTTTTGAGTGATCCTAGGAATTTTCCTACTCCACGCCACCCATCACACACCTTTTTTAGGACTCCCATCACCTCCAACGCCTCAAATGTTTCTCCCGGTTGTATCCTGTAGGTTTCTAGTATATCTTGTAGATTTTCCTAAAATCGCCTTTTTTGAGGATGAACTGAGAGAAAGCCTATAGGAAGTCACCAAAAGCCTCCCGAGGGTCTCTCAAACCTTCCAAACATCTCCTAACCCTTCCATCCAACCTCCAACATCCTTAATTCACCTGCCACATCACCAAAGGAAATTAGTTTGCATACTTGATTTTGCACGAAAAGACAAATAGACAAAAACATATTTATTTCAGTCCCTTTACTTGCACATTAGTGATTTTTGGTACTTCTTACTTCCATGCAGATAATTAGGAAATGGTGTGATTTAGGATTCAATTTCCATCTATTTCCTTGTACTCTCTTTCCTGCAATAGGTTAAGGTTCCATTTCGAACATTTCATTTTCTGGAATTAGTTTGGTATTTGACTTCAGTACATGAACTCCATTATGTCATGAGAGTAAAGGAAGGATACATTACATGCCTCACATATAGTGTCAACACCTGTTAAGTTTTTACAAACCCCGAGTTGATGATTAAGTTGGTAGCCTTCAAAGTTGCAACATTCTTGTTGCAATGTCAAGGCTCATCAGGGTTGTCTAAATCCCAACGGCTATATGATAGAACCTTCAAGAGGCACCACTTAGAGGGTTGATGCTCTAAGAGACCCATTTAGAGAGTGTTGTCTTCCCACCCTAAATTCTTCTTATGTAGCTTTCTGAGAAGAAGCTAAGAAATACTTTCAACCCGAGCCTACTTTTGTACTGCAAATAGAGGTAAGATCACTCAAACCCCAAATGAATGAGGCCAATGACCCTGAGATCTCTCAAGACTCTCAGATCAAGGTGACTTTATAATATGACCTTTGGTTGAACTCATTATTTTCCTAGGGTGTGGGGGGCGAATACCAGAAGGGGAATGAGGGGGTGAGTTCTTACAACTCGTCAGGGGAACAAAGTGAGACAAGGAGCCCTTCCAAGGTAAGAAGGTGGGAGATGATAAAATAGGCATATTAGTAGAGGGTAGTACCAAATCAAATAGACCGTGTTTAGTAGGAGGATTTGTAAATTAGGAAAACAAGAAAAATGGTGGTGAATTGGGGACATACCATAGGAAGATGACACCTTCCCTGGGACTAGGTTTGAAACAATGCCTCTAGATGTTACATACATAGGTACAAAAGAAAAATTGAATAAAACTTCTTCCTCTACCGATTTTTCATATTGCAATTTAGAAGGGATGATTGGGGTGAGAGAAAAATTTCTAACCCATTTATAATACTTATGAACCATTGGGAATTTAGATGGGCTTAATAGTGACAATGGTTGCATCTAGAGGGGACACCTTCATGTTTTCTAGGTAAATCCTCTCTGCGAACAAAGAAGATCCCTCGAGCCCAATGAGTGGGTCTAGCAACTGAACTGAAAATCTACTGGACACTTTCCTAAGTTACTATTGAAAAGAGAAATGAAGAAGATGGCCTGCCTCGCTCTGATGATATTTCGATCTCCTTTGTTAAAGACATTGAATCACTTGCATCATGGGCTCGTTCCTACCGCTCTTAGTGTTTATGTACCTGCATAAGAGATCAAGACACAACAACGCATGAAAATACAAATAGAATATTCAAAAGAAGCCTACTTAACTAATTAAGGAATGTTAAGCTAAATGATACATGAGCATACACATTTAGGGAAAATGAACCAGTGGTTGTATATTAATAGAAAATAAGGGGAAGCATAGAACCAACCCTTGATGTTGATAGGTTCTCCTTGAATGAATATCCAAGTCCAAGCTAATTTCTCCAAGCATTCCTTCTCCAAGCGAAATGAGTAGCATATAGGCACATTCTTAGCATAAGGGTGCAAATAGAACTAGACCAACCATTTGGAAATGGGAGAGGATGAATATATAGGTTGGGAAAGGGAGTTAGGATCTCCAAAGATAGGAGTAGGCCCTTATCTGAAGGAGATAGCTCATAAGGATAAGACCAGGAGGCCAAGTTGCGAGAATTTGGCCTCATCTATGCCAAACAACCTCCATCTCGCCGCTCTGGAAGCTTCTAGATCATGATGCTTCTCATCCTCTTTGGGAAAATTTCCTTTTTTGGGATCATCACAGGTATACAAGTGAACAAAGCAATGTCAATGTGGCTCAAGTGTAGTGCAACAAGAGATCATCATTGTTTTTATTCTCATAAGTGCAATGATTCTAAAATTAGGGTTTCATAGCTATTTATTTCAGGGAAAGCTCAAGAATTTTCCAATCAATGTCTTAGGAGGGATCTAACCTGCATATATGAATGAGTACACTGCATAATGGTCATGTTTTGGGAACTTTGGGATATTTTAGAGGGAAGTGTAGGAGGCGTGACAAAATACTATGTAACAGATTCCCCGTAAAGCATGAATGCATAATGAGGAGTGATGGTTGAGATGCTTTATGACATTTTGCAAGGACAAGGATAAACACAGTCAGGAGATCTGCAAATCAAGGATGCATATACATATACATATCTAATATCAAAACATTAATCCATGGTATGGATGCAACCATCCGATAATAAGGACTATATGAAAGGATCCATGGTATGCGTGCAACCATCCAAATGAGAAGGATCATCTGTGAATGTAAGATCCAAGGTACGGTCATAGCCATCCGATATAGAAGGGTCACGAAAAATGTAAAGTCCCATGGTCTGGTCATAAACATCTGTATAGAAGAAACATGTGTACAATCACGAATAACTTATAACTCCATGTAGCCTGAGTCATACCAGATAAGACTTAGGATCTTGCGCTCCATGCCGACATTATCAAAGTATGAATTCTAACATGCGAATAAATGTGTTGAAGTCGAACATGCTAGAAAGCCACCTAATTACCAGTCAATGATGTGGACCGTTAAGAGGTACGAGAGAAACCACCAATAATTACAATGGCTCTCAAGGTATGATAATACAATCCTTGAATGTGATAATGAAATTAAAGTTGAACACTCATGGAATCATTCAATCAAAGGCAAATGATGAAGACTTGTCATCATATGCAAAGAACTTGCCATTAAAGCATGCAAGCTGCAAGCTCCATGGTACTGAAATGGATTTTCTAAGTAATCTTCCTAGATAATGAGATGAAATGTATAGGAAGTGAACCGTTAAAGGAGGGTAATGATGAGTACCCCATAATTGACACGAAAAAAGAAATAAAGTGGAATGATATGAATGAGATCCAAGACTATAAAAATGAGTCAAACAATTTATAGGTAAATAAATGTAGATAGGGATTCTCTTGAACATTGGTGACATGACTCCAGAGTGTGGCAGTATTTGACTCAACATAGGACTAAAGGTCATCACAAAAAATGGAATAGTCAAATGAGAGGAAAAAATGGATCACCCAAACCCAGGAGAACAAGTGATTGAATGAGGATATCCTAAACCCTACATGAAAGTAGAAGAGTGTCATGCTCAAGATGAACATGCTTCCTATAAAAAGGATGTTTTAGTTTCATTTTTCCCTGCTATTTCTAGTGAGTGTCCAAATTAGTTTTATCACAATATTGAAGGGGATAACATATGCTTCTCATGTAAGTTCATTTTTTGAATGAATCCATCCTAGTAAGTTTTACGAGACTTAGAAAGGAGAAACTTGGTCACATCATGCTGATGAGTCTTTCATCATAAAATTATAATGAGTCTGATGTAAGAATAACTTGGTATATTTTTCATATTTAGAGAGTTTGAAAAAGGGACAAAAAATAAAACTCCATCATGTTCCTTTTTGTAATTTGTCCTTCGAACACGAAAATGTAGAAAACAATATTCGAGAGAAACTCTTGACCATGTCAATCAAGGTGTGCCTTTTTTGTCAGTAGTCAATCTCAACACAAAAAAGGTGTAAACGTATACTGTGTTGGGTGTGGAGCATGATTATTTAGAGGTATTTTCTTTAGTCATTTGTATACCCTAAGAAGTTTGTACACCCCTCCACGCAAGGGGTTGCAGGGGAACTTGTCCCCCCCATAGGGGAAGGGAGGCCAGCGGTCCCCCAGCGGTGGTTTCGGGGGTAGTTCCCTCGAAGCTAAAAACAGATGTAAAAATGCCTAGTAAAAGTATAGTAATTTCTTGTCAATATGGGCCGTTCATTAGGCGGATGATCTAACAGTAGAAATTATGTTTAGTTTAGGGTTTTTTGCCCTAGAAGGAAAGCCCTCTCTTTGTATGAGGGAATTGTATTGAGGCTGTGTAATAGATGTGTATTCTTTGACCGAGAAACAGAGAGGTGACACTATGAGAGAAGATAGAGGATATTACAGCAGATCTGTTGTAGGTTGTGTCTCTTCATTCTTTTGGATAATAGAAAGGAAGGACTTGCTATTTGGGGTGGACGTAGCCCAAACTGGGTGAAACATGTATATCTGTGTCTCTTTGGTTTTATGTGTTTTTTGTGTTTATATTTAAGCAATATTCTATGTGTTCCATTGCTCTGTAATATATAATTTTCTAACAAATGGTATCAGAGCTGAAGGTCTGTTTGACAGATTAACTAGCAGGAAAGAAGGGTTCCTCGTTCGAGTGGGAGCAATGGCGAAAGATGGTAAGTTTAGGGTCGAGAAATTTAATGGCCAAAACTTCTCGCTATGGAAGATGCAAATGGAAGATTATCTGTATTAGAAAGATCTGTACCTACCGTTGGGCAGAAAAACAAAGATTCCAATGGGTATCACAAATGAGAATGGAACCTTCTCGATAGAAAGGCACTCAGAACAATACGTTTGAGCCTCGCAGCGTCGGTCGCCTTAAACATTTCAAAGGAAACAATGACAGAGGGTTTGATTAAGGTGTTGGCGAAACTATATGAAAAACCCTTGGCCTCAAACAAGATATTTCTTATGAAATGGTTATTTAATATGGCGATGTCGGAAGGTGGATCTGTTGCAGACCATTTAAATGATTTTAATACTATAACAAGTCAGTTAAGTTCTATAGGGGTAAACTTTGATGATGAAGTTAGAGCTCTGTTATTCTTGTGCTCATTGCTAGAAAGTTGCAATGGTTTAGTAATGGCCATTAGTAACTCTGTTTCTGGATCTAGTACTTTAAAGTTTGATGATGTTCTCGGTGCTATCCTTAGTGAGGAAATGCGATGGAAAAGCTCCGGTGGGACATCGGGTAATGCTTTGAGTGTAGAGTCTAGGGGAAGAAAAATGGAAAAAGGAAAGAGCTCAGGATATCATAGTAAATCAAGGAAAGGTAGATCCAAGTCCAGATATCGTAGTGTGCTGGAAATGTAGAAAGAAAGGACAGCTAAAGAAATATTGTAGATCTCAGAAGGGAAAAGAAGAAGATGCATAGCAAGAAAACAATCATGAAGAAAATGTGGCAGGTGAGGTTTTAGAAGATGCTTTGATTATTTCTTTCGAAAATATTATGATTCTTGGGTGGTAGATTCAGGGGTGTCATTCCATGCCACACATGATAAGAAATATTTTCATGCCTATCTTCAAGGATATTTTGGACAAGTCCGTTTGGGTGATGATAAACCCTGTAAAATTGTTCGAATGGGTAAGGTTCCTGTAAAATAGTAGAATAGAAGCAAATGGCTATAAAAGTAGTTAAGGCATGTTCCAGATCTGTGGAAAAATCTGATTTCAATAGGGTAGTTAGGTAGTGAAGGTTGTGTGACAACTTTAAAAAATAAATCTTGGAAGGTCACCAAAGGAGCCATGGTAATAGCAAAAAGCGAAAAGGATGGTACATTGTATTTATGCAACGGTATTTCTAACTCTGTTAATGCTTTAACTCCCAAAGGAGCAGATGCAGCATTATGGCATCATAGGCTTCGACACATGGGTGAAAAGGGGATGAAGATTCTTCACTCAAGAAATTTGTTTCCAGGTTTGAAGAGTGAGAATTGCAATTATGGAAAACAAAAGAGAGTCAGATTTCTTAGAGTTGGGAAAGAAAAGAAGAGAGAAAAATTAGATCTTGTGCATACAGATGTATGGGGACCTTCTCAGGTATCATCTCTCAGTGTCTCTCATTATTATGTTACTTTTATTGATGATGCAACTAGAAAATCTTGGATTTATTGTATTAAGAATAAATTTGATGTATTTGATACTTTCAAGAAATGGAAAGCTTTGGTTGATATTGAGATAGGAAAGAAAATGAAGTGTCTTAGATTAGACAATGGAGGTGAATATTGCAGAAAAGAGTTTGATAGGTACTATTCAGAGCATGGAATTCGCAAAGAGAAGACAGTTCCAAGAACACCACAAAAAAATGGTGTGTCAGAAAGGACGAACAAAACAATCATGGAGCGTGCAAGGTGCATGATATTTCATGCAGGATTTCCTTTACAATTTTGGGCAGATGATGTAGATATTGTTGTTTATCTAATAAACATAGGGCCTTCAAGTTCCTTGGATGGTGGTGTTCCAGAGGAAGCATGGATAGAAAAAAAGGTAAACTACTCTTTTTTAAAGCCTTTTGGTTGTGAGGGCTTTGCCGATATCAATAAATAAAATATAACAAAGATTGAGGCAAAGTCAAAGAAATGTACCTTTATTGGATATGGTGTTAATGATTTTGGTTATCTCTTATATGATTACAACAATCACAAAATCATAAGGAGCATAGATGTAATATTCAATGAAAAGGTCTTATATAAGAATCAGTTGCAGGAAAAGAAACAGAAAAAAGAAAACAAGGAATACACAGTTCTTGATGAAATCACTAAAAAAGTAAAGGTGCCTGAAAATAATAATAATCAACAGCCTCAACAATAACAACCACCACAACAACAATAAGCACCCTAAACACCTAAAAGTGGTGTTAGAAGATATACCAGGATAAGCGTGCCCCTTGAACGATACTCTCCTTCATTATATTATTTATTGTTGAATGATTCTGGTGAACCCGAATGTTATGAAGAAGTAATTTAGGTTGAAAGTAGGAAGAAGTGGGAGGTAGCCATGGAAGAAGAGATGGACTCCTTAATGCATAACTAGACTTGGGACTTAGTCAGGTTGCCTACAGGAAAAACTACATTGAAGAATAAATGGGTTTACAGGTTGAAGGAAGAAGATGGAGGAAAACAAAGGTACAGAGCTAGACTTGTGGTGAAAGCGTTTGCATAGAAGAAAGGTATTGATTTTGATTAAATATTTTCTCTTGTTGTTAAAATGACTTCAATCATAACTATTTTAAGTCTAGTAGTATTTGAAGATTTTCATGTCGAGCAGTTAGATGTAAAGACAACCTTTCTCTATGGGGATTTGGAGGAAGAGATATATATGCAGCAACAACAAGGATATGATGTAAAAAGGAAGGAGAAGCTAGTGTGTAGGTTTAAGAAGAGCTTGTATGGCTTAAAACAAGCTCCAAGGCAGTGGTATCTAAAATTTGACAAGCTTATGTATGAACAAGGTTATACTAGATGTCACTCTCATCATTGTGTTTATCTAAAAAAGCAAAATGATGGTAGCTATATTATATTGTTATTGTATGTAGATGACATGCTTGTTACAGGGTCTAACATGCAGGAAATAAATGTGCTCAAAAGAAAATTGGCAAATTCATTGGCAATGAAGGATTTGGGAGCTGGAAAACAAATCCTTGGTATGAGAATAACCAGAGATAAGAAAAATTGCAAATTAACATTGTCTCATAATGAGTACATACAAAGGGTGTTGAAAATATTTAATATGCACAATGCAAACCAGTTAGTACACCTTTTGCTAGCCATTTCAAACTTAGTAAGGAATTGTGCCCAAAGACCCAAGAAGACATGGATTATATGTCTAAAGTTCCACATGCATCAACAGTTGGAAGCTTAATGTATGCAATGGTCTTCACAAGGCTTGATATTGCACATGCAGTGGGAGTTGTAAGCAGATACATGAACAATCCAGGAAAGGAACACTAGATGGCACTGAAATGGATTCTAAAATATTTGAAAGGTACCACAAATCAAGCACTATGTTTTGGTGGTTCGAAAATTTCTCTACAGGGATATGCTGATGCAGATATGGCAGGTGACAGAGATAACAGGAGGAGCACTATAGGATATGTATTTACTGTAGGTGTAACAGTTGTCAGTTGGGTTTCAAAATTCCAAAGTGTTGTTGCACTTTCAACAACAGAAGCAGAGCATGTTGCTACTACAGAGGCTAGTAAAGAAATGATTTGGTTACAAAGGTTTATGGGTGAATTGGGTAAGAAGAATGATATGGGCACATTATACAGTGATAGCCGAAGTTCCATTCATCTTGCAAAGAAATCAACATTTCATTCCAAGACTAAACACATATAGCTCAAGTACCATTTCATACGATCAGTGTTGGAAGATGGAGAGTTGAAGGTGCAAAAGGTACACACTATCCATAATCCTGCAGATATGCTAATAAAAGTTGTAACCAGGGAGAAACTGAGAATATGCTCAGTTTCAATTGGTCTTGAAGGATGACGATGAATATGAGAAACAACTAGGTCCAAAGAGGAGTCATTCTCCAGTAAATGAAGTAGCGTTGGAGTTGCTACAATCATTCTCCAAGTGGGAGATTTTTGGGTGTGGAGCATGATTATTTAGAGGCCTTTGTTTTTGCTCGATGTATACCCCAGGAAGTTTGTCCACCCCTCCACACGAGGGGGTGCAGGGGGGACTTGTCCCCCTCGCGAGTGTCCAGGGGCCAGCAGTCCCCCTGCAGGGGTTTCTGGGGCAGCACCCCCAAAGCTAAAAACAGATGTAAAATTGCCTTGTAAAAGTATAGTAATTTCTAGTCAATCTGGGCCGTTCATTAGGCGAATGATATGATGGTAGAAATTATGTGTAGTTTAGGGTTTTTCGCCCAAGAAGGCAACCCCTCTCTTTGTATGAGGGCATTGTATTGAGGCTGTGTAATAGATGTGTATCCATTGAGTGAGAAACAGAGAGGTGAGACTGTGAGAGAAAAGAGAGGATATTACAACGGATCTGTTGTAGGTTGTGTCTCTTTATTTTTCTAGATAATAGAAAGGAAAGATAGGTTGTTCAGGGTGTATGTAGCCCAAACTGGGTGAACCACATATATCTGTGTCTCTCTGGTTTTATGCATTTTCTGTGTTTATATTTATGCAATATTCTATGTGTTCCATTGCTCTGTAATATATAATTTTCTAACATAATGAGACGACGTCAATTTGTTTAATTTAATGAGTTTGAAATGACAAATACTCAACAATCTTTTTATTTTTTGAGAGTTAGGAAGGGACTTAATGATGTCTCCAAGGAGGTTCCTTTTTCATTTATTTTTAACAATTCTGAAAAAGAGATCAAACAAAAAATCATGAGAATCAGTAAAAAATAATCATTGTCCACCGAAAGAACCTATAACTACATAAGGAAATGCACCCATCACTGATATAGAGAAATAATAATAAAATATTATTAAAATATTGACAGAATATTACTTCAAAACTTATAAATAACCAAAAGTAACATTATTTTTTATCATTTCACCATAGTAAGTTTTGAAAGTGCATTTATGCCCTAATTTGCTTGATTTTCAAGTGACCATTACAGGAGATTGAGGGTGTCACTTCACGAATCATCTGCATCAGGTAAGATGTTTGTCCTTACTCTTGCATTTCATTGCACTTTCATGGATTTTTATTGGAATTTTGTGTACTAAAAGGGAGGAGTTTCATTTTTTTAGCATCGATGATCATCGTGCATTTGGTCATCAGACCTGCAATAATCACTCTTGAGCTAAAATACAGTCATGATGTCATTGCATTGTAATTAAAAATAGAGGTGATGGTTCCAGTACATAATCTTTTTAGGAAAAACTCCTTTTAAGCAAAAAATCTCAATTTCAATACATGAAAAATGTTTTTAATTGGTGTTAAATAATATTTCGTAGGAGATCATGATTTTGGAATGGAAAGAAGGATGCCATGAGGATCAAGACCACTAAGCATCCCAGAATCCAGAATGCATCAATGCCTTCAGAGATTATGGGTTGTTGAAGCTCTTAAGGACCATAAGACCGAGGGCTCAGTTGGAATTGCTTCCCTATTTGATTGGTCTTTCGGATGTGGATCGACACATCCTCATAATCAAAGGCCATGAATTGGAAATAGAGGAATGATACATTTATTTCATCATAGGATTGTCCGAAAGAGGAGAAAGAGTCCAACTCTTTGGATCTTGCCCCGCTGGTGAGAGTACTAATGCTCTGATTAGAAGGCATTGCCCAAGTGTAGAGATGACGGGGAGGGGAAGGTGAAGATCGCCACTATCACCAACAACCTTCCTTTACGAACCATCATATACATGATGCTCATGGTGATCAAAGCAGTCTCGTGCTACCATGAGCATCATGCTAGCTAATAGCCTTTCTAGTTAATTTACACATTTTGTAGGCTTTGAAAGCCAAATGTCTCAGAACTTTATTTTTGAGATTTTGATGCAAAAGCTTCGACAGAATCGATATATATGTATATGTATATGTATATGTGTGTGTGTGTGTGTGATATATATATATATATATATATATTTATATATATATATATATATATATATATATATATATATATATATATATATGCATATATATATATATATATGCATGTTTTATTTTTCTACTTATGTGTTAAGAATATGATCAGTTTTAAAAATGACACCAATGTCTACCAATAACATAATTTGCTAATTCATTTGTTAATGTATTCAAATTGCTTGGAATGTGTTGATATGTGATAAAATAAAAATTTCTTTACATTAATAAAACATGTAGATACATAAGTAATATTTGCGGATTTCTTACCGAATAATGATTGTTTAACTCGAACACAACGAGTTGTGAATCTAACTTGACAACTAAATCTCTAATGACAAGAGAAACTACTTCTGACAATAGTTCAATGGCTCCACTATATTTGGCAATGTTGTTAGATGTCCGTCCTAGGGAAATACCTTGTAAATAAATCAACTCGCCTTCAGGGGCATAGAGTACCCATGTTGCAGAAGACAAATTTCATGTGCTATGACAAACATCATCAGAAAAATTAAGATATTGAATTGATGACATCTGCAAATTGAGTGGAACACAAGGTAAGTGGAGAAACACATGTCAACAAAGCAAACAAACACACCAAAAATAAAAATGTGCACACTAATGAATTTACAGAATAATGTTCAAAAAGTCATTATATGAATTTCATGCATAATACTTTTTTAAATATAACCCATTTCTGGGGTGTGAAAATGCATTTCCTTCATAATCAACTAGCTCATAGGTGCCTTTTTGCAAAACGATTTCCACAATATATGGCCCATGCCACATAGGTTCAAACTTTTTAGTGCCTAACTTATCGTTAGCCTGATCATAAAGGAGGACTAGGTCACCTTCGGAAAAAGTGTGAGGAGAAATGGTTTGATCAAAATGTGCTTTGACATGTTTCTTTTGGGATTTGATTACCAAAGCAGTGATGTGACGGGTCTCGTCAAGGCCTCTCAAGGTAGAGTAGCTCCTCCTCTTTAGGTGAGGTATTAGGAAGAAGTTCGACCACTAATTTGATCGAAGGGATTTGACATTCAATTGGGAGAGTTTCCTTTAAACCATAAACTAGATGGAATGGAGTAAATATAATGGTCATCTTAGTGGAAGTCGTTTAAGCCCAGAGAGATGAGAATAACATCAGATGCCAGTCCTTTTGTGCTTCCCAATGGTGTTTTGAAGCATAGTAATAAAACATTTATTAATTTCATTGACTTGGCCATCAGCTTATGGATAGTAAGGAGTTGAGCTATCATGACGAAGTCCCAACTAAGCAGTCAGCTCTGCCATCATGTACTAATGAAAATGTGATCCATGGTTAGTTACAATGGCTTGAGGAACACTAAAATTCACTATGACATGGCTTAAGAGGAACTGAGCACCATTAATACCATTAGCATTATATGTGGGCATTGCCTCAACCCATTTAGTAAAGTAGTCGAGGAAAATGATAATATAGCCATGCCCCCTAGCTGAGCGGGGGTTACATGTCATGAATTCTATGTGCCATTTAGTGAATGGTCCAATGGTACCTACTCAGTGTAAGGGTGCTACCCAGGGTTGCTACTTGTAGTTAAAAATCTGGAATTCATGGAAATTTTGAAGAACCATAATACAATGTTTAAAGATAGAAGGCCAGGAATAACCAACGAAAAGGATTTTTTTAGTAGTGGTGTATCCTGACATATGACCACCACGGGAAGTAGAGTGGCAATCATTCAAGACCCATTTAGCCTCTTCAAGTGTTACACATATTCGAAGAACGAAGTCCACACCAACTCGTTATAATGTATCACCAAGAATATGATAGGGTTGGGGCTGATGCTAGATGTGACATCAGTCAGATTGAGACAATTTACATCAGAAGGTCTGGGTTTAAAGATAAATAATAATATCTCCATACCACTGGTTAAGAGTGCTGATGAAGAACAAAGTTTCGTTAGGAATCTACTCTATAAAACTAGTAGATGTTCTTGCAGATGGAAGGGCACATATCGACTCAGTAAAAATAAGTGATTTCTCTTATTTGGCGGTAGTAAAATCCAAATCAAACTCCTTTATTATAACAATCTATTTGGAGTATTTCCCCAAGAGATTGACAAGTCAATATATAGGTCATGGGGTTGCAATCATAAATCACCATGGTTTTCCATAAAAGGATATAATGTGTAGTATAGCTAGGGAGGATAATATGGGGTACAAAGGGAGGTACCCAAAGGAATAATGTAATAATGGGATGGGCCATAGTAATAAATAAAGTGGTTAACCCGTATCATGTAAGGGACCACAAGTAGTTAGCAATAATGTAATAAGTCCATTGTATTAGATAGACGGTATTGAGGGAACCATGGTAATGACCCATGGTATTGTATGTATGAGGCCTATATAGACGCTAGAGACTTCCCATTGAGAGATCTCAAAGATTATTGTATGAACATGCATATGGCTTGTGGAGTGTTCTCCTTCCTTAAGGAGTGAATGTATGGTGTTGCCCTACCTTAAGGGTTTGATTAATAAAGTGAAGAATTTCTATATTCAGATCTTGTTATTTCTTGGGTATATTTTTATTATCATATATTTTCAGGTCAGATCTATAACATGTGGTATCAGAGCACTTTCTTGGGCAAAGTGGAGAATATTTTTTTATTTTTGCAAGAATTTTTTGAGGTGACGAGTTTGAAGATCAGATCTATACATTTTGGTGCAAAATCTATAGAATCTAATTGTAGATCTAGGTTTCTGGTGAAAAAATGCCCAATTTTAAAAATAATCAACCGAATCAGAGTTTGAATAAGGGAGATATCACTGATTTAAAAAATCAGCTGTGTTGCAGACATTTTTTGGGGTGGCGAGTTCGCGGATTAGATCTGTACGTTCTGGTGCAAAATATATAGAATCTAATTCTAGATCTAAGATTTTGGAGAAAAAATACCCTATTTGAAAAAAAACGGCCGAATCAGAGTCCAGAGGAGGGAGATATTGCTGATTTAAAAATTAGTTGGGTTGCAGACATTTTCTGGGGTGGTGAGTTTGCGAAGCAGATCTATATGTTCTTGTGCAAAATCCGTAGAGTCAAACTATAGATATGGATTGTTTGTGAAAAAATACTGAAGTTAAAAAAAATTAGTTGAATCGGAGTCCAGATGAGGGAGATATCGTTGATTTAAAATTAGCTCTCTTTTAAGAAATTTTTGTGACGACCGGTCAGTTGCAACACAAATATGAATTTATAGTGCCTAGATTAGGATTTCTATCACATGGGCAGATGCAGAATGGTTGTTCCATTTCTAAAAGTAGTTCATAATACGGATTTTGAGCAACATTGACTAATTGTGACAATTTCAAATTTTCGCCAAGTAAGTGAATTTTTTTCCAAACACTCTTCATGGCAGTTCTATGTTTTACACGAAAATATAATGGTCCTACTATTGAAGAATACATAAAAGAAAAATTGTCATTATGGGAACATCATTGGAGATTTTGGGTAGTGGCTAATTTTGAAGATGAGGCGGCCACATGGTCAGAATTACTTAACAAGAACAAGTGTTCCAACCTGCGTGATGAAAAATTTGAAAAATTACTTTTAGACAGATGGTCTCATGCCATAAAACAACATAAGGAGAAACATGTGGGGTTATTTCCTACTAGTATATCCTTATTTCAGGTTCATGTATTGATTCGGAAGGAGAATATCAATATGTCTATAAATCCTAGTGGCAAGCAAAATCTCATAAATGTCAATTTGGAAAAAAAATACAATTGCCAGCAAAACACATGGAGCACGCACACATTAATAATGAGCATGTGCAAGTTTATAAAGATTTAAAGATTTCAATGGACAAGTATGTATTGCATTCTGATTTTTATGCTTTAGATATGGCAAATGAGGATGTTGTTTTGTGATACCCTTGGATGGAATCGGTGGGTACTATAAATATTAATGTGCAAAAGAAATTCCTAAGGCTCTAGTATAAAAAGAAGAAAATTACATTACATGATATTTCCATAAAAAAAATAGGTAGAGTCCAAGGAGGTTGAAGCAGAAGATGTTCCAAGCACTGACATATCAGATGATGAGCCATTGTTGGTCGACAACCAAACAAAAACATCAAACCAGGTACCAGAAAAACAGGTAGTGTCCAAGGAGGCTAAAGCGGAAAAGGTTACAAGTACTGATACATCAGATGAGGACTGAGTGGTTAAAGTAATATTGGAAGATAAGAAACAACAACAAGCACCATAACATGTACCATATACCAATCAGGCTCCATTAGATGGTGAATTAATAAATGATACACTGTTGGTTGAAACTTCAGCATATCACCACCCACATCACCCCACAAGAAAGCAACCAACAAGATGGCAACGAAGTAGCCACAAGGACAACAACCCCAACATGATAAATAGAGAGGAGCGACGATCCACCTACTACACATCAACATAGAAGAGCCACTAGGGTCAACTTCTATCTCAAGCAAGAGAGGCACCAACTAGATCGAGGGTTCGCCTTTCTCTTGGAGGACTAGATGCACGTGCATGGTACCAGTGGACTACTCTTTTGAGTAGATCTTATTATTTGTGTTCTTCCCATGTTATGGGAATGAAACATGTTGAGGGAGGTGGAATGTAGTATACCTAGGGGGGATAATATGGGGTACAAAGGGAGGTACTGAAGGGAATAATGTAATAATGGGATGGGCCATAGTAATAAATAAGGTGGCTAAACCATATCATGTAAAGGACCACAAGTAGTTAGAAATAATGTAATAAGCCCATGGTATTAGATACATGGTATTGAGGGAACCATGGTAATGACCCATGGTATTGTATGTATAATGCCTATATAGAGGCTACAGACTTCCCATTGAGAGATGTCAAGGATTATTGTATGAACATGCATATGGCTCGTGGAGTGTTCTCCTTCCTTAAGGAGTGAATGTATTGTGTTGCCCTACCTTAAGGGTTTGATTAATAAAGTGAAGCATTTCTATATTCAGATCTTGTTATTTCTTGGGTAAATTTGTATTATCTTATATTTTTAGATTAGATCTATAACATAATGATGCAATCTTTGAACAACATGGATTGTTGCTAAGGCAATATTTTCAACATCGCCATATTGAGATTTAGTGTCAAGAGGATTTCTTCCTAAATAATAAACCATATGTTCTTCTCCATCATTTTCATCCTAGACTAACACCATAGGAATGGTAGTTTCAGTTGCAGCCAAGTATTGGAAATAATTTCCTCAATAATCAGGGGGATGTAGTAAAGGAGCACTAATAAGCATGTCTTTCAAAGCATTGATGGATTTCTCGGAAACTTCAATACAAATGAAAGGGATCCCCTTCTTAAGTAAGTGAGTAAAATTGTTAGCCTTTCCTTCGATGAAGAAAGTTAGCATGTCCTTGTAGGCTTTGCAATTTGCAGCAATGAGGTAAGGGGTAAGTTGAAAATAGCCTAAAATTTTAAAGGATCAATTCAGATACATCCGTGGGACACCACAAAACCCAAGCATTGACCAGATTTAATGCAAAAAATTCACGTGTGTGGATTGACATGGATGTTATAATTCCGACATCACAAAGAGATGGATCTTAAGGGGTTTGAATGGTCATGACTCTTAGTAGAATGGTTTGGTAAGTCGTCAAGGTAACGATGAAAAATTTGTCGGATATCATGAAAAACATAAGACATTTCTCTCTGGAAGGTAGTGCCAATATTTTTTAAACCAAAAGGAAGCTTTTTATAGAAAAAATTGCCCCATGGAGAAATAAAGGTCATCTTATGTTAATCAGAAGGTGAAATTCTGATCTGTTTGTAGCCAGGAAAGCCATCCATAAACAAGAAAATATCACTCCCAGCACACTCGTCAATGATCTTATTGATAAAAGGATTGGGATAATTGTCTTTTGGACAAGCATGATTAATGTCATGGTAATCAACACAGACATGAATTGTGCCCTACTTTTTGGCAACATGGATAATGTTAGAAACCCAATCTGTCAATGGGATGGGATAGATAAAGCTAGATTTTAAAAGGTTTTCCACTTCTTCTTTAATAGCAATAGCCTTTTGAGGATGCACAGGATGAATCCATTGGAAAACAGGTTTACACCAGGATAAGTAGTTATTTCATGTACCACTATTGCTAGATCAATACTAGGAATTTCCTCATATGACCACATTAAGACATGTCGAAACTCTTTGAAAAGTTGAGTGTAAACCATGATCTCATAGGGAGAAAAAGACACCCCAATATGAATGTTATCGACAATTCGGGGTTTAATGGAAATGCAAAGAGTTATGTTTGCAATAATCTTTGCCATATTACCCTCAGATAGGACTTCATGCACCAAAACAAGTGTTTGAAGTGGATGCGTTGGGAAATGGGAAAGCAATGCTTCAAGACATGAAGGCATCTCACTGACACGGGGAAGAAATGAAGAACGATGATGGAGACCATTACAAGGAATTTCGTCTAAAGAAATAACCTCAACGATACTCTCATCAATGGGCAAAGTCTTGTTCAAAGGATCTAGAGAATCCCAACAGCCAAGCCAAGTATATGGTACATAAGCATCTAGGTTCATACTAAGAACATCATGACTTTCTGAAGTGGTCGGTGAAGCCAAGACAATTTCTTAGTATTCTTTCTCTAATAGACCTAACGTTGTAGAATCGCCAAATCAATCAATTTTATGTGGAGTAGGAATAATCCAAGGATCCGTAGAAATCGAGATCATATCGATCGAAGTGACAGTTAGAGATGGGATAGTAAAAGTAGCCATTAAAGTAAAGTCTTTAAGAAGACCTGCCCCAACAATCTCATAGAGGATCGTGGTACTTCCCACATATGGGACATTTTCGTTCGATGTACCAGAAGAGAAAAGAGATAATTAGTCGAGGGTGAAAATTTTTCCTTTGTGAGGAAAATGAAGCACCCGTAACAAAGAAGAAACCATATGAAACATATCATCGGTCCAACTTCACCTAAGAAGAAGGTTGTAATTGAGATTCGCATCTACAACTTCCACTTCTAGCTCAATGACCTTTCCTTCCAACATTATCGGCAAGTTTGTCAAAATGCCATATGCACAAGAGCCTTTGTCATCAAAGGCCTCCAACGTGTTCACGGATTGATTAAGAAAAGGAGAGGCAATGGCCTTCAAACATGAAACAAAAATGATGTAGGTGGAAGCACCTTCATCAATAACAATCTGATGGATCGTCTATACTTTAATGAGAACTTGAATCAGAAAAGCAATTTGATGAGGAATATGGGGAATGGGGCTTTCAGGATCAATAGTGCCCATAGGAGACAAAAATGGTTTACGTTGCATTGGACAGGTTTGGAGAACCTCCAGATTATAGATTGTCGAAGATGCTTGAGCTAAATACTTAATAATATTATAATTTTGTGTAGCTCTAGCATTCCGATTATAAGATGATTTCCAAGGTACACCCTTGTGAGGTGGTTAGATTATGGACTCATTGTTAGGAAGCTCAATCTAGAGTGGACCAAAACTAGACGGAGTAGAAGTAGAAGGTATATCAGTGACTTTTTTCTCCATCGTCTGATTTTGTAGATTTTGATGGTCCTTTGTTCGAGTAGCAATAGGAAAGGTGATGAAGCTTGCCTCATGAAAACTTGAAAACCAGAGGAGGAAGAGAATTTCGGCTTGTCTACCAACTGCGTCTGTTGAGATGGAAAAGGTTCTTTCAAAATAGTGAGAGTCCCTTTCAATAAGTAGTTAACTTCATAACATCAGGGACAATCCTTGGTGTAATGATATTCCTCACAGATGAGGCAAAGATATTTTATCTTGTGCTTCGAAGCATCATGAGAAGATCATTTGGGTGGATCCTTCTTCAAGGTATTGGTTTTGGATTTACCTTTACCCTTTTTCTCAACTTTTGAGGCCTTATCTCCTGTGGTAGACTGAAAAACATGTCCCTCAGAGTTTTTACTAGGATTTGATGAATTTTTCTAAGGATTATTAGAACGAGTGTTTGAAACAAATTTTTTCTTCGAGGAAGCCTTGGTCGAAGTCTGAGATGCTAAACCAATTACACCATCAACAGGTGGCACATCAGGAGACTTTGAGGCTACCGAATTTGAGTATGGTCTATGAGCGTTAAGAAAAATCACATACTACGTGCTAGATTGTGAATAGACTAATTCTAGATACTGAGCACAGGTAATAGCTTGTTCTTCAGTAACACATCCACCCATAGCTATATCGTTAGCAATATTGTTAAAAAAAAAAAATTTTGTGAACCATTTAGTCAACAACTCATCAACAATCTCGAATTTGATGAGGCAACACTGGCGTCTTCATTCATGAATATGATTAGAAATGTGTGTTGTGGTATATTTCTTAAGGGATGTGAGAAAATGAGTTCTAGTTCCATAATGAACCAACAACTGGAAGTGGGTGAGGAAGGCCACAGCTAAAGATTTAAAGCCAACATAGGTAGCTTGAGGAAACTCAACATGCCATTTTACGGCAAAACCTATTAAGGTTTTTTGAAAGAGGTGAAGACAGATATAATCGTCAACGTATGAATTTGAAGGGAACCATTAGTGATATGTCATCACATGGGCTTGCGGGTGCTCTTTAGAATTTCCTTCGAATTTAGGCCAATCACTTGGAATTTTAGTTGGAACTTGAGGTCAGAAGGTGAATCAAGAATAGGATCATTTGTGAGCCTCAAGACATCAGGTAGTTCCAATGTAGCCAAAAAGGGAAATTGCAAATTGAACGACCTGTAGGGCTGTTGAGTTGGCCGAAACTGTAGGTTCCAACCTTGTTGGTAAGAAATTTTCCCCCATAGTGGAGGATGTTTTCCATACGGGATTTGATGTTTCCCCCACTAAGGGTTACCTTGACCATAAGGTAGATTTTGTCCAGGGTAAGTTTGATATTGACCTACCCTAGGCCATTGATAAGAATTATACGCGACATATGGATTGTAAGGTTGTTTAACATGTTGACAGTGCACCTAAAGGGATTGGTCGTGCTGCTACAGGGATTAGCCTTGTGCTTGCAAGGTTTGAGCTTATTGATACACATTTGAAGCTTGCTGCTACAAAGGTTGACCTTGTTACTACAAAGGTTGACTTTGCTTTTGTAAAGGTTGACCTTGATGCTACAAAGGTTGGCCTTATGAGTACAAAGGTTGAGTAGGCTATTAAAGAAATTGAGTTTTCTGCTACAAAGGTTGGCCTTATGAGTACAAAGGTTGAGTAGGCTATTAAAGAAATTGAGTTTTCTGCTACAAAGTGTTCAGTTAACTTAGTGTCCTAAATTTATACATAAATTATCAATCTGGGTATCGTAAAATGATTTAGTGTAGTGCACTATATGTGCTAGATGACCCTTCTTACCTCACTATTTTTGAGTTTATGTTTGTTTTTGGGTTTTTCTCTTTTCAAATTGTAGTTGAATCTTTCAAGCAAATCCTGTAAGTTTTCATCTTCCATTTTGATCATTTTGAACACTTCATCCTTATGAGTGGTAGGCATACAATAATCCAAGTATCTATCCAAAAATGCCTGTTTCATGTCATTCCATGTTCTAATGAATTGAGTGACTAACCCCATAAACAATTTCAAAGTGGCCCCTTTTAGTGATAAGGGAAACATTTTGAGTTTCTGAGAGTCTTCTAGATAGTCATAGGTTCTGCACAAGACTTCAAACTCAAACAAAAATGTTTCAGGGTCCTTACTTCTAAACCCATAAATGTTTGGGAGGAGAGATGGTGAAATGTTTTTCATTGTTGTATGTGTTTCATCATCTACTATAGGGAATCCAAATGAGTTATCTCCTTCTCTATTTCCTTTGCCTTCTCCATTATTACCTCTACCTACTCCACTGTTTCATCTACCTCTCCCTTTACCCCCTCCTCCAAATAGTGAGAATTCTCCATCTTGTTCTTCTTCTACCATTATAGTTTCTTCAAAATCAGTATAGGACTCAACCTGCAAGGTTATTTCCTCTTCCTTTTGTTCTTCTATTAAAAGACTATGAGAGGGAGTTCCTAATTTTTCTTCCTCACTGGGTATTCCTAGTTCTTCAACTACAATAGGCTCCCCTGTAGAGGTGGAAGAGGTCTTCTCTCCTAGGTCTGTTTTAGTAGATGAAGTGGGAGAATCTTCTAACTGAGTTTCTATCCCTTAAATTCCAGGATCCTACATGGCTAGGAGTATGAGTCTAGGATGGAGGTGTGCCTTTTCTAATTCTTGTTGGAGTAGGTGGAGTTGTGGAAATCGAACTTCTGCCCCTAGCTATAAATCTACCCCTAGAATCTCTTTCTCTATGCATGTCATTGTTTTTGTTTTGTCTTTTTTTTTTTATGATTGTAAGAGATAAGGTTACCTAATTACACTTCACCAGCAACGACGACAAAATGTTTAGTCAATTTAGTGTCTTAAATTGCTACATAAATTATCAATCCGGGTATCGTAAACTGATGAAATGTAGTACACTATATGTGCTAGATGGCCCTTCTTACCTCCGTATTTTTGAGTTTATGTTTGTTTTGGGGTTTTCCTCTTGTTATTCCTAATGTTCTGCAATGTAATCTACAAAATCTTAATCTGTTACTGCTATGAATCTAGAGAAATTAAATGACAGCTAAAAGTGTTTTAAGCCAGTTTTGGAAGTAAAGTTTTAAACAAGAAAATGAAAATAGAGCTTCTCTACTTGCTATTATGATTGTTTCCAAAACATGAACTGAAAGGACTTAAAACTATTATCTACTCAATTACAAAACCAAAGCTTAAATGAGAAAATCAGATTGTAGCTATCTATGAGAAACCAAAAATGAAATACTCGAAATAAGATGACCACTATTGTCTAATCTATTGCAGAATCAAAACTTAACGAACAACTAAAGATGGAATTGCAGTGAAACTAAGTGAAAAAATATAATTGAAAATGAAGTTGTAACTATTCTATTATGAAAGCAAGGCTAAATGAAGTATTTTTGTCACTCTACTACACAATTTAGGGAGAACTACCTCCTTGTGATAGAATTTCTAGAGATTTCATTCTTCATTATTCCAAGAAAAAATAAACATAAAAATGCATAGAAAGACACATTCATAATTGAAACATTTCACCACTTAGTTTTAAGATTAACCATCAACTGAAATGTACAGGAAGTGAACCGTTAAAGGAGGTTAATGACGAGTCCCCCATAATTGACACGAAACAAGGAATAAAGTGGAATGATATGAATGAGATCCAAGACTATAAAAATGGGTCAAACAATGTATAGGTAAATAAATGTTGATAGGGCTTCTCTTGAACATTGGTGACATGACTCCAGAGTGCGGCAGTATTTGACTCAACATAGGACTAAAGGTCATCACAAAAAAATGGAATAGTCAAATGAGAGGAAAACATGGATCACCCAAACCCAGGAGAACAAGTGATTGAATGAGGATATCCTAAACCCTACACGAAAGTAGAAGAGTGTCATGTTCAAGATGAACATGCTTCCTATAAAAAAGATGTTTTATTTTCATTTTTCCCCACTATTTCTAGCGAGTGTCCAAACTATTTTTATCACAATATTGAAGGGGATAACATATGCTTCTCATGTAAGTTCAATTTTGGAATGAATCCATCCTAGTAAGTTTTACGAGACTTATAAAGGAGAAACTTGGTCACATCATGGTGATGAGTCTTTCATCATAAAATTATAATGAATCTGATGTAAGAATAACTCGGTATATTTTTCATATTTAGAGAGTTTGAAAAAGAGACGAAAAATAAAACTCCATCATGTTCCTTTTTGTAATTTTTCCTTCGAACCCGAAAATGTAGAAAACAGTATTCGAGAGAAACTCTTGACCATGTCGATCAAGGTGTGCCTTTTTTGTCAGTAGTCAATCTCAGCGCGAAAAAGCGGTAAATGTATACAGTGTCGGGTGTGGAGCATGATTATTTAGAGGTATTTTCTTTAGTCGGATGTATACCCCAGGAAGTTTGTACACCCCTCCACGCAGGGGGGTGCAGGGGAAACTTGTCCCCCCCATAGGGGTAGGGGGGCCAACCGTCCCCGGTGGTGGATTCGGGGGCAGTGCCCTCGAAGCTAAAAACAGATGTAAAAATGCCTTGTAAAAGTATAGTAATTTCTAGTCAATCTGGGCCATTCATTAGGCGGATGATCTAACGATAGAAATTATGTTTAGTTTAGGATTTTTTTCCCTAGAAGGAAATCCCTCTCTTTGTATGAGGGAATTCTATTCAGGCTATGTAATAGATGTGTATTCTTTGAGTGAGAAACAGAGAGGTGAGACTGTGAGAGAAGACAGAGGATATTACAGCGGATATGTTGTAGGTTGTGTCTCTCCATTTTGCTGGATAATAGAAAGGAAGGACTCGCTACTCGGGGTGGACGTAGCCCAAACTGGGTGAACCATGTATATCTGTGTCTCTTTGGTTTTATGTGTTTTTTGTGTTTATATTTATGCAGTATTCTATGTGTTCCATTTCTCTGTAATATATAATTTTCTAACAACTGGTATCAAAGCTGAAGGTCTATTTGACTGATAAACTCGCAGGAAAGTAGGGTTTTGTTGGCATTATGACATTATGAACGTATGTTGAACTTGATGGCAACCCTTTCTTAGACGGTCCTTTCTCTTATATACACCATGATGGGGACAAGAAGAGCCAAGAGGAGAGAAGAAAGGCCATATACACATGTATTAGAGAAGAAAGGCCATATACACATGTATTAATGTTATCGGAGGTATTTGGGTGCCTAAAACCCATATATGCATGCATTTATATTATCGGGAGTTGGTTGGGTGCGTAAAACCCATATATATATGCTTTTACAATAATAAAAGGCCCTTTTCCTTTTTGGCGGAAACAACACAAGTTCAATATGTTTCGGCACATACGGACCCGATGGTGGCATTAAAAATTGGTTTATATTAATATCGCATCCATGCACGTCGGGGGTCTGGCTAAGTGACTTCGTTGAAACTTCTGATTGGGAGTGGACCCGATGAAGGCATCAATCATGGTTTATAACAAGATCGCATCCGCAGTATCGCAATACATAAAGGGTCGCCCACCTCAAATCCTCCGATTGCGATAACTCAGCGGACCCGATGGTGGAATTAAACTTGATGTATAATAATATCGCGTCCGATGCTTAAAAGCCCTGAATTTCGATTGCGATAAAGAGGTAGTGGACCCGATGGGAGCATTAAAGGCAATATATAACAATACCGCATCTGCAGTTCGGCATATATGCGCGTCGAACTTCGGTGAAACCTCCGATTGGGAGCGGACCCGATGAAGGCATCAAAACATGGTTTATAAAAATATCACGTCCGCAATATATCGGAATACATAAAGGGTCGCCCACCCCAATCCTCCGATTGCGATAAGAGGGGTCGGACCTGATGAAGGAATTAAAAGCATTTCATATTAAATTGGATCCGCGGTGTTCGCCCATCTTCTAATAGCCTCCCACTTCAAATCGCTGATAGCGATGAAAGGAGCGGACCCGATATATAAATAAAGGCTGGTTAATGGGGCATGTCGCATCCGATCCATCGGATCGGACATTAGGAATAAACCATGAAATGGTCAGGCGCCGATAGCAATAAGGATTGGACCCGATATATTATTACTTTGGATGCATTAAGTTAAAAGTTTGCCTTTTGTGGTTTGGACCATTTTCATCGTTTTGCCGCTTAAGCCTATTCTTAAGAAGATCGGTCAAAAACAGTTGCGCCTCAGGTTTTCAGATCCTATGGTTTTGATTCATGGTTTTATCAAATGCGTGATTATATAAAGAGAAAGGGGATCTGGTGGCAAAGTAACGATTATGAATTGAAGATCTTAAGGGAGAATAGATCGGCATTCTTATGATCTGTCAAGGAGAAATCTACTAAACCGAATTCAAGAAGAATGTGCACAGGACAACAGATCTGCATCGCTTCGGGGCCATTGCAGTACAGTTGAGAGCAGCCAACCACAGGGAAGTAGCAGTCATTCGTTAACTCTGATATAGCGTCTTCTGTTGATTCGCTAAAGGTCTCTTGGTCCAGATATTGGGTTTGTCTTGTGCCTAGCCTCTGGGTTCTCTATAACATGTATGTCGTCTGCATTATGGTATGATTCTGGCATATACAACCTCTGATTAAAAGGTGACCAGATCATATATTTATTTATAGCTAGTGCTTGGGTTGGCGCGTGGGTGATCTATTGTATAAAGAAAACATGTATTGATCTGAGGTTTGGGTATCTCTGAAGAATCATTTATACTTTATGATCATTTGATCTTCTTGGATCCAGTCTGAAAATTAATGAAACGTGAACGAAGTAGGGGGTTGTAGCTCCCTTCCAGGAAAAACTGAAAATGAGAGAGAGAGTTGTAGCTCTCTGCAGGTTGCAGCCTGCGTACTGGTAAATGACTGCACCAGTACAAACTCATGGTAAAAGAAGTTTCTAATTGAAACAAGATAGAGACATATTGCAGAAGGTGGTTTTCACCCACATTGGGTTTCCACCTTATATCTGGTGTTCTTTGGTGTGACTATCTATTTATCTTGTTCATGCTCATTATTTTATGGTATTGACATACAAAGTAACGATCAATATCTGAAGAATAATTCAAAGTATAAATAAGGAAGATATATTGAAAAGAACTTAATAATACTGATTCACCCCCCCCCTCTCAGTATTATTTCCAACAGGTTCCTCGTTCGAGTGGGAGCAATGGCGAAAGATGGTAAGTTTAGGGTTGAGAAATTTAATGGCCAAAACTTCTCACTATGGAAGATGCAGATGGAAGATTATCTGTATCAGAAAGATCTGTACCTACTGTTGGACGAAAAAAGAAAGATTCCAATGGGTATCACAAATGAAGAATGGAACCTTCTCGATAGAAAGGCACTCGGAACAGTATGGTTGTGCCTCGCAGCGTCGTTCGCCTTCAATATTTCAAAGGAAACAATGATAGAGGGTTTGATTAAGGTGTTAGCGAAACTATATGAAAAACCCTTGGCCTCAAACAAGATATTTCTTATGAAATGGTTATTTAATATGAAGATGTCGGAAGATGGATCTGTTGCATGCCATTTAAATGATTTTGATACTGTTACAAGTCAGTTAAGTTCTATAGGGGTAAACTTTGATGATGAAGTTAGAGCTCTATTATTCTTGTGCTCATTGCTAGAAAGTTGAAATGGTTTAGTAACGGCCATTAGTAACTCTGTTTCTGGATCTAGTACTTTAAAGTTTGATGATGTTGTCGGTGCTATCCTTAGTGAGGAAATGTGATGGAAAAGCTCCAGTGAGACATCGGGTAATGCTTTGAGTGCAGAGTCTAGGGGAAGAAAAATGGAAAAAGGAAAGAGCTCAGGATATCGTAAATCAAGGAAAGGCAGATCCAAGTCCAGATGGGGGATAGTGTGCTGGAAATGTAGAAAGAAAGGACACTTAAAGAAATAATGTATATCTCAGAAGGGAAAAGAAGGAGATTCATAGAATGAAAACATTCAAGAAGAAAATGTGACAGGTGAGGTATTACAAGATGCTTTGATTCTTTCTTTCGAAAATATTATGATTCCTGGGTGGTAGATTTAGGGGCCTCATTCCATGCCACACCTGATAAGAAATATTTTGATGACTATCTTCAAGGAGATTTTGGACAAGTTTGTTTGGGTGATGATAAACCCTATAGAAGTGTTGAAATGGGTAAGGTTACTGTAAAATAGTAGAATAGAAGCAAATGGCTACTAAAATAGGTAAGGCATGTTCCAGATCTGAAGAAAAATATGATTTCAACAGGGCAGTTAGGTAGTGAAAGTTGTGTGACAACTTTCAAAGATAAATCTTGGAAGGTCACAAAAGGAGCCCTGACAATAGCAAAAAGCGAAAAGGATGGTACATTGTATTTATGCAATGGTATTTCTAACTCTATTAATGCTTTAACTTCCAAAGGAGTAGATGTAACATTATGGCATCATAGGCTTCGACACATGAGCGAAAAGGGGATGAAGATTATTCACTCAAGGAATTTGGTGCCAGGTTTGAAGAGTGAGAATTTCATTTATGGAAAATAGAAGAGAGTCAGATTTATTAGAGTTGGGAAAGAAAAGAAGAGCGAAAAATTAGAGCTTCTGCATACAGATGTATGGGGACCTTCTGAGGTATCATCTCTAAGTGTCTCTCATTATTATGTTACTTTTATTGATGATGCAACTAGTAAAACATGGATTTATTGTATTAAGAATAAATTTGATGTATTTGATACTTTCACGAAATGGAAATCTTTGGTTGAGATTAAGACAAGAAAGAAATTGAAGTGTCTTAGATCAGACAATGGAGGTGAATATTGCAGCAAAGATTTTGATAGGTATTGTTCATAGCATGGAATTCGCAGAGACAAGATAGTTTCAAGAACACCACAAAAAAATGGTGTGTCAGAAAGAATGAACAGAACAATCATGGAGTGTGCAAGGTGCATGAGATTGCATGCAAGATTGCCTTTACAATTTTGGGTAGATGATGTAGATACTGTTGTTTATCTAATAAACGGAGGGCCTTCAAGTTCCTTGGATGGTGGTGTTCTAGAGGAAGCATGGACAGAAAAAAAGGTAAACTACTCTTTTTTAAAGCCTTTTGGTTGTGAGGGCTTTGCCCATATCAGTAAAGAAAATAGAACAAAGCTTGAGGCAAAGTCAAAGAAATGTACCTTTATTGGATATGGTGTTAATGATTTTGGTTATCGCTTATATGATTACAAGAATCACAAAATCATTAGGAGCATAGATGTAATATTCAATGAAAAGGTCTTATATAAGAACCAGTTGCAGGAAAAGAAATAGGAAAAAGAAAACAAGGAATATGCAGTTCTTGATGAAATCACTAAAAAAGTAAAGGTGCTTGAAAATAATAATAATCAACAACCATAACAATGACAACCACCACAACAACAATAATCACCCTAAACACCTAAAAGTGGTGTTAGAAGATCTACCAAGATAAGCATGCCCGCTGAACGATACTCTCCTTTATTATATTATTTATTGTTGACTGATTATGGTGAACTCGAATGTTATGAAGAAGTAATTTAGGTTGAAAGGAGGAAGAAGTGGGAGGTAGCCATGGAAGAAGAGATGGACTCCTTAATGCATAACTAGACTTGGGACTTAGTCAGGTTGCCTGCAGGAAAAACTACATTGAAGAATAAATGGGTTTACAGGCTAAAGGAAGAAGATGGAGGAAAACAAAGGTACAAAGCTAGACTTGTGGTGAAAGGGTTTGCATAGAAGAAAGGTATTGATTTTGATGACATATTTTCTCTTGTTGTTAAAATGACTTCAATCATAACTATTTTAAGTCTAGTAGTATTTGAATATTTGCATCTCGTGTAGTTAGATGTAAAGACAACCTTTCTCTATGGGGATTTGGAGGAAGAGATATATATGCAGCAACAACAAGGATATGAGCTAAAAGGGAAGGAGAAACTAGTGTGTAGGTTTAAGAAGAGCTTGTATGGCTTAAAACAAGCTCCAAGGCAGTGGTATCTAAAATTTAACAAGCTTATGTCTGAACAAGGTTATACTAGATGTCACTCTGATCATTATGTTTATCTGAAAAAGCAAAATGATGGTAGCTATATTATATTTTTATTGTATGTAGATGACATGCTTGTTATAGGGTCTAACATGCAGGAAATAAATGTGCTCAAAAGAAAATTGTCAAATTCATTAGCAATGAAGGATTTGGGACCTGCAAAACAAATCCTTGGTATGAGAATAACCAGAGAGAGGAAAAATCGAAAATTAACATTGTCTCATAATGAGTGCATACAAAAGGTGTTCAAAAGATTTAATATGCACAATGCAAAACCAGTTAGTACACATTTTGCTAGTCATTTCAAACTTAGTAAGGAAATGTGCCCAAAGACCCAAGAAGACATGGAATATATGTCTAAAGTTCCATATGCATCAGCAGTTGGAAGCTTAATGTATGCAATGGTCTGCACAAGGCTTGAAATTTCACATGCAATGGGAGTTGTAAGTAGGTACATGAACAATCCAGGAAAGGAACTATGGATGGCAGTGAAATGGATTCCCAAATATTTGAAAGGTACCACAAATCAAGCATTATGTTTTGGCTGTTCAAAGATTTCTCTACAGGGATATGTTGATGCACATATGGCAGGTGACAGAGATAACATGAGGAGCACTATAGGATATGTATTTACTGTAGGTGGAACAGTTTTCAGTTGGGTTTCAAAATTCCAAAGTGTTGTTGCACTTTCAACAACAGAAGTAGAGTATGTTGCTGCTACAGAGGCTAGTAAAGAAATGATTTGGTTACAAAATTTTATGGGTGAATTGAGTAAGAAGAATGATATGGGCACATTATACAGTGATAGCCAAAGTGCCATTCATCTTGCAAAGAAATCAACATTTCATTCTAAGACTAAACACATATAGCTCAAATACCATTTCATACGATCAATGTTGGAAGATGGAGAGTTGAAGGTGCAAAAGATACACACTAGCCAGAATCCTGCAGACATGTTAACAAAAGTTGTAACAGGGAGAAACTAAGAATATGCTCAGTTTCAATTGGTCTTCAAGGATGACAATGAATATGAGAAACAACCAGGTCTAAAGAGGAGTCATTGTCCAACAAATGAAGCACCGATGGAGTTGCTACAATCATTCTCCAAGTGGGAGATTGTTGGGTGTGGAGCATGATTATTTAGAGGTCTTTGCTTTTACTGGATGTATACCCCAGGAAGTTTGTACACCCCTCCACATGGGGGTGTGCAGGGGGGCCTTGTCCCCCTTGTGAGGGTCCAGGGACCAGCAGTCCCCCCGCGGGGGTTTCGGGGGCAGCGCCTCCAAAGCTAAAAACAGATCTAAAATTGCCTTGCAAAAGTATAGTAATTTCTAGTGAATCTGGGCCGTTCATTAGGCGAATGATCTGATGGTAGAAATTATGTGTAGTTTAGGTTTTTTTTCCCTAGAAGGAAACCCCTCTCTTTGTATGAGGGCATTGTATTGAGGCTGTGTAATAGATGTTTATTCTCTGAGTGAGAAACAGAGAGGTGAGACTGTGAGAGAAAAGAGAGGATATTACAGTGGATCTGTTTTAGGTTGTGTCTCTTCATTTTTTTGGATAATAAAAAGGAAAGATAGGTTGTTCGGGGTGGATGTAGCCCAAAATGGGTGAACCACGTATATCTGTGTCTCTCTGGTTTTATGCATTTTCTATGTTTATGTTTATGCAATATTCTATGTGTTCCATTGCTCTGTAATATATAATTTTCTAACATAGTGAGACGACGTCAATTTGTTTAATTTAATGAGTTTGATATGACAAATACTCAACAATCTTTTTAGTATTTGAGAGTTAGAAAGGGACTTCATGATGTCTCCAGGGAGGTTCCTTTTTCGTTTATTTTTAACAATTCTGAAAAAGAGATCAAACTAAAAATCATGAGAAGCAGTAAAAAATAATCATTGTCCACCGAAAGCACCTGTAACTACATAAGGAAGTGCACCCATCACTGATATAGAGAAATAATAATAAAATATTGGCAAAATATTACTTCAAAACTTATAAATAACAAAACGTAACATTATTTTTTAGCATTTCACAATAGCAAGTTTTGAAAGTGAATTTGTTGCCTAATTTGCTCGGTTTTCAAGTGACCATTACAGGAGATTGAGGGTGTCACTTCACGAATCATCTGCATCAGGTAAGATGTTTGTCCTTACTCTTGCATTTCATCGCATTTTCATGGATTTTTAATGGGATTTTGTGTACTAAAAGGGAGGAATTTCAACTTTTTTAGCATTGGTGATCATCGTGAATTTGGTCATTAGACCTACAGTAATCACTCTTGAGCTAAAATATAGTCATGATGACATTGCTTTGTAATTAAAAAAAGAAGTGATGGTTCCAGTACATAATCTTTTTAGGAAAAACTCCTTTTAAGCAAAAATTCTCAATTTCAATCCATGAAAAAGGTTTTTAATTGGTGTTAAATAATATTTTGTAGGAGATCATGATTTTGGAATGGAAAGAACGAGGCCATTAGGATCAAGACAACTAAGCATCCCAGAATCTAGAATGCATCAATGGCTTGAGAGATTATGGCTTGTTGAAGCTCTTCAGGACCATAAGACTGAGGGCTCAGTTGGAAATTCTTCTCTATTCGATTGGTCTTTGAGATGTGGATCAACACATCCTCATAATCAAAGGCCAAGAATTGGAAATAAAAGAATGATACATTTATTTCATCATAGGATTTCCCAAAGAGGAGAAAGAGTCAAACTCTTTGGATCTCGCCCCGCTGGTGAGAGTACTAATGCTCTGATTAGCAGGCATTGCCCAAGTGTAGAGATGATGAGGGGGGGGGGGGAGGTGAAGATTGCCACTATCACCAAAAACCTTCCTTTATGAACCATCCTATACATGATAGCTCATGTGTTGGGGATGCAGGCCCTTCATGAGTGTTCAAAATCAAAATTTCAGTATGCAGTTGAGTGCCTGAACCCCAACATGTTCAACTAATGTGGAGGCATTCTAGCGAATATGAAAAGGCAAATGACCAAGGGGAAGCAAGGAAACCTGAAACAACTTTGGTTTGGCTCGATACTGTTGACTTTATTTCTAGAGTAGGTGCCCTTATTCTTGTATCAGTGGGAAGAGGTACCATCTCCTACCCCCCAAGACTCGAGGCTAGTTAGGTGGAGTCAAATCATGCCCCGAGGAGGGACTAGTCAATAGATGCACTACCCTCCAAAGTCTTTTACTTGGCTTCAACATCAACTAGTCATGCTGGACAACTATGCATATGCTGGCATTGATTTTAGATGGGATCCAGATCTGCCTATGCCACTAGGGGAACAATGCATTAATGTAGGTAAAGACTTGTTTTTTGGATTTTTTCAATTCTTATGATTTGTTTTTGTAAAAGTGTAAATTGAGACTTGACTTATGGTAAATGTGAAGATGTGGGAGCAGAAATAATTCCCGCCATGTTGCCAATAGCACAACGGTTTTCTCATTAGATAGTGGGCACTGATTACAAGAAAGGGGCAAACCCCTTAACCGAGATGGAGCGCAACCTAGATGTGATTACTCAGGGGATTCTGGGGTATGCTACTATACATGAGGTGCCCCTGTGCTGGTAGAGACACACAGTGCCAGTATTTGCAATACTGTGTTGGCTGTTAGGCCAAGCGATCAAAGCAGTCTCGTGCTACCATGAGCATCATGCTGGCTGATAGCCTTTCTAGTTAATTTACACATTTTGTAGGCTTTCAAAGCCAAATGTCTTAGAACACTTTATTTTTGAGATTTTGATGCAAAAGCTTCGACAGAATCGATATATATGTATATGTATATGTATATGTATATGTATATGTATATGTATATGTATATGTATATGTATATATATCTATATATATATATATATATATATATATATATGCATGTTTTATTTTCTACTTATGTGTTAAGAATATGATCAGTTTTAAAAATGACACAAATGTCTATCAATAAAATAATTTGTTAATGTATTCAAATTGTGTGGAATATGTTGATATGTGATAAAATCAAAATTTCTTTCCATTAATATAACATGTAGATACATACACAATATTTGTTGATTTCTTACCGAATAATGATTGTTTAACTGTAACACAACGAGTTGTGAATCGAACTTGACAAATAAATCTCTAATGCCAAGAGAAACTACTTCTGAGAGTAGTTCAATTGCTGCACTATATTTAACAATGTTGTTAGATGTCTCTCCTAGGGAAATACCTTGTAAATAAGTCAACTCGCCTTCAGGGGCATAGAGTACCCACGTTGCAGAAGACAAATTTCATGTGCTATGACAAACATCATCAAAAAAATTAACATATTGAATTGATGGCATCTGCAAATCGAGTGGAAGCCAAGGTAAGTAGAAAAACACATTTCAACAAAGCAAATAAACACACCAAAAATAAAAAAGCGCACACTAATGAATTTATAGGATAATGTACAAAAATTCATTACATGAATTTCATGCATAATACTTTTTTAAATACAACCCATTTCAGGGGTGTGAAAATGCATTTCCTTCATAATCAACTAGCTCGTAGGTGCCTTTTTGCAAAATGCTTTCCACAATATATGGCCCATGCCACATAGGTTCGAACTTTCCAGTGCCTAACTTATCGTTAGCCTGATCATAAAGGAGGACTAGGTGACCTTCGGAAAAAGTGTGAGGAGAAATGGTTTGATCAAAATGTGCTTTGACATGTTTCTTTTGGGCTTTTATTACCAAAGCAGTGATGTGATGGGTCTCGTCAAAGCCTCTCAATGTAGAGTAGTTTCTCCTCTTTAGGTGAGGTATTAGGAAGAAGTTCGACCACTAATTTGATCGAAGGGATTTCACATTCAATAGGGAGAGTTTCCTTTAAACCGTAAACTAGATGGAATGGAGTAAATATAATGGTCATCTTAGTGGAAGTCGTTTAAGCCCAGAGAGATGAGAATAAAATCAGATGCCAGCCCTTTTGTGCTTCCCAATGGTGTCTTGAAGCATAGTAATAAAAAATTTATTAATTTCTTTGACTTGGCCATCAACTTATGGATAGTAAGGGTTTGAGCTATCATGACGAAGTCCCAACTAAGCAGTCAACTCTTCCATCATATACTAATGAAAATGTGATCCATGGTTAGTTACAATGGCTTGAGGAACACCAAAATTCACTATTACATGGATGAAGAGGAACTGAGCACCATTAATACCATTATCATTATATGTGGGCATTGCCTCAACCCATTTACTAATGTAGTCGAGGAAAATGATAATATAGCCATGCCCCCTAGCTGAGCGAGGGTTACATGTCATGAAGTCTATGTGCCATTTAGCGAACGGTCCAATGGTACCTACTTAGTGTAAGGGTGCTACCCAGGGGGCGCTACTTGTAGTTAAAAATCTGGCATTCATGGAAATTTTGAAGAACCATAATACAATGTTTAAAGATAGAAGGCCAGGAATAACCAATGAAAAGGATTTTTTTAGTAGTGGTGTATCCTGACATATGACCATCATAGGAAGTAGAGTGGCAATCATTCAAGACCCATTTAGCCTCTTCAAGTGTTAGACATATTCGAAGAACAAAGTCCACACCAACTCGTTATAATGTATCACCAAGAATATGATAGGGTTAGGACTGATGCTAGATGCGACGTCAGTCAGATTGAGACAATTTACATCAGAAGGTCTAGGTTTAAAGATAAATGATAATATCTCCATACCATGGGTCAAGAGTGCTGATGAGGAACAAAGTTTCATCAATAATCTACTCTGTAAAATTAGTAGAAGTTCTTGTAGATGGAAGGGCACATATCAACTCAGTAAAAATAAGTGATTTCTCTTATTTGGTGGTAGTAAAATCCAAATCAAACTCCTTTAATAACAATCCATTTGGAGTATTTCCCCCCGAGTAATTGAAAAGTCAATATATAGGTCATGGGGTTGCAATCATAAATCACCATGGTTTTCCATAAAAGAATATAATGTGTAGTATACCTAGGGAGGATAATATGGGGTACAATGTTGTAGCTCTGATACCAATTGTTGTAGATCTAACCCAAGAATATTATAGATCTGATATAAAAGTATAAGATAATGCAAAGAAACCCAGAAATAATATGAAATGCTTCTTTATTATCAAGACCCTTAAGGTAGGGCAACACCATACATTCACTCCTTAAGGAAGGAGAACACTCCACAAGCCATATGCCTGTTCATACAAGAATACTTCTCTTCATATTCATGTGGAGTCTCTAGCCTCTATATAGGCCTCATACATACAATACCATGCATCATTACCATGGTTTCCTCATACCATCAACTAATACCATGGGCCCATTACATTATTATTAACTACTTGTGGTCCCTTACATGACATGGGTTAACCACCTTATTTATTACTATGGCCCATCCCATTATTACATTATTACCTTGGGTACCTCCCTTGGTACCCCATATTATCCCCCCTAGGTATATAACATTCCACCCCCCTAAGCATGTTTCGTCCCCGAAACATGGGAAGAACACAAATAATAAGATCTACTCAAAAGAGTAGTCCACTGATACCATGCACGTGCATCTAGACATCCAAGAGAAAGGTGAACCCTCGATCTCGCTGGTGCCTCGCTCGCTTGAGATGGAAGTTGACTGTGGCAGTTCTTCTGTGTTGATGTGCAGTGGGTGGATCTTCTCTCCTCGCGATCTGTCATGTGACGACTTGGTTTCCATCTTGATGGTTGTCTCGCGGGGTGATGTGGGTGATGATATGTTGAATTTTTAACCCACGATGGCTTTTTCTTGACTTCACCCTGCTGTGGTGCCTGTTGTGGTGTCTTCTTTGTCAATATGACTTCAACCACTGAGCCCTCCTCTGATGTATCATCACCTGTAACCTTTTCTTCTGCAGCCTCTGTTTGTGTTTGATTGTCGATCATCAAAGGCTCATCATCTGATATGTCAGTCTCTTGAACATCTTCTGCTTCAGCCTCCATGTGCTCTACCTGTTTATGGATGGAAATATCCTGTAATGTAATTTTCTTCTTTTTATACCAGAGCTTCAGGAATTTCTTTTGCACATTAATATTTATGGTACCCACTGATTCCATCCAAGGGTATCCCAAAACAACATCCATGTTACCCATATCTGAAGCATAAAAATGACCATGCAACACATATTTATCCATAGAAATCTTCAAATCCTTGTACACTTGAACATCCTCATTATCAACCTGTGTATGTTCAATTTGTTTTGCTGGGGCTTGCAATTTTTTTTGCCAAAGTAACACTGATAAAATTATGTTTACAACTAGGATTTATAGACACAACGATCTTCTCCTTTTGAATCAATCCATGAACCTGCAATAAGGAGACACCTGTAGCAAATAATCCCTTATGTGTCGCATTCTCCTTTTTTCTAGCACGAGACCATTTGTCTAAAAGGACTTTTTCAAATTCTGCATCTGAGAGTTTGGTCAACTGTTTGTTATCAAGTGAGAGATACCATTTGTAAGCCTCATCTTTGAAACTAAACCACCATGAATCCCTCCAAATTTTTGCCCATGCATACTTTTGTTGTTTTATGTATTCTTCAATAGTAGGACCATTATCTTTGCCGGTAAATAATAGAGCCTTGCTAGAAGCCATGAAGAGGGTTTTGAAAAAACTTGGCGAAAATTTGAAATGGCCACAAATCCATCAATATTACTCAGAATCTCTATTATAACCTGTTTTTGAAAATGGAACAACCTTTCTGCATCTTCCCATGTAATAAAAATCCTGATCCAGGCACTAAAATTCCAGATCTGCTCTGCTACTCTCCCGCCGTCACCCAAAATGTCTGCAAAAAGAGCTGATTTTAAATCAGCGATATCTCCCTCATCCAGACTCCGATTCGACCGATTTTTTTTTTGAAATCGGGTGTTTTTCCCAAGGAATACAGATCTACAATTAGATTTTGCAGATCTTGCACCAGGGATTCTAGATCTGCGCCGCAAACTCGCTGCCCTGAAAATTGTCTGCAACCCCACTGATTTTTAGATCAGCGATATCTCCTTCATCCGGACTCCGATTCGACCGATTTTTTTTTTTGAAATCGGGTTATTTTTCACATAGAATCCAGATCTAAAATTAGAATTTACAGATCTTGCATCAAAACTTACAGATCCGATCTGCAAACTCGCCGCCCCTGAAACCTTGCAAAAAATAAAATAAAATTCTCCAAGGTTTGCCCAAGAAAGTGCTCTGATACCAATTGTTGTAGCTCTGATACCAATTGTTGTAGATCTAACGCAAGAATATTATAGATCTGATATAAAAGTATAAGATAATGCAAAGAAACCCAGAAATAATATGAAATGCTTCTTTATTATCAAGACCCTTAAGGTAGGGCAACACCATACATTCACTCCTTAAGGAAGGAGAACACTCCACAAGCCATATGCTTGTTCATACAAGAATACTTCTATTCATCTTCATGTGGAGTCTCTAGCCTCTATATAGGCCTCATACATACAATACCATGTATCATTACCATGGTTTCCTCATACCATCAAGTAATACCATGGGCCCATTACATTATTATTAACTACTTGTGGTCCCTTACATGACATGGGTTAACCACCTTATTTATTACTATGGCCCATCCCATTATTACATTATTACCTTGGGTACCTCCCTTGGTACCCCATATTATCCCCCCTAGGTATATAACATACAAAGGGAGGTACCCAAAGGAATAATGTAATAATGGGATGGGCCATAGTAATAAATAAAGTGGTTAACCTGTATCATGTAAGGGACCACAAGTAGTTAGCAATAATGTAATAATTCCACGGTATTAGATAGATGGTATTGAGGGAACCATGGTAATAACCCATGGTATTATATGTATGAGGCCTATATAGAGGCTAAAGGCTCCCTATTGAGAGATCTCAAGGATTATTGTATGAACAAGCATATGGCTTGTGGAGTGTTCTCCTTCCTTAAGGAGTGAATGTATGGTGTTGCCCTACCTTAAGGGTTTGATTAATAAAGTGAAGCATTTCTATATTCAGATCTTGTTATTTCTTGGGTATATTTTTATTATCATATATTTTCAGGTCAGATCTATAACATGTGTTATCAGAGCACTTTCTTGGGCAAAGTAGAGAATATTTTTTTATATTTGCAAGAATTTTTTAGGTCGACGAGTTTGAAGATCAGATCTATACATTTTGGTGCAAAATCTATAGAATCTAATTGCAGATCTAGGTTTTTGGTGAAAAATTCCCAATTTTTAAAAAAAATCAGCCAAATCGGAGTCCGAATAAGGGAGATATCACTAATTTAAAAAATCAGCTGTGTTGCAGACATTTTTTGGGGTGGCGAGTTCGCGGATTAGATCTGTACATTCTAGTGCAAAATATATAGAATCTAATTGTAGATCTAAGTTTTTGGAGAAAAAATACCCTGTTTGAAAAAAAACGGCCGAATCAGAGTCCAGAGGAGGGAGATATTGCTAATTTAAAAATCAATTGGGTTGCAGACATTTTTTGGGGTGGTGAGTTTGCAGGGCAGATCTGTATGTTTTGGTTCAAAATCTATAGAGTCTAACTGTAGATATGGATTTTTTGTGAAAAAATACTAAAGTTAAAAAAAATTAGTTGAATCGGAGTCCGGATGAGGGAGATATCGTTGACTTAAAATGATCTCTCCTTTAAGAAATTTTTGTGATGACCAGACAGTTGCAGCACAAATATGAAATTCTAGTGCCTAGATTAGGATTTCTATCACATGGGAAGATGCAGAATGGTTGTTCCATTTCTAAATATAGTTCATAATAGGGATTTTGAGCAACATTGACTAAATTGTGACAATTTCAAATTTTCGCCAAGTAAGTGAATTTTTTTCCAAACATTCTTCATGGCAGTTCTATGTTTTACATGAAAAGATAATGTTCCTACTATTGAAGAATACATAAAAGCAAAATTGTCATTATGGGAACATCATTGGATATTTTGGGTAGTGGTTAATTTTGAAGATGAGGCGGCCACATGGTCAGAATTACTTAACAAGAAGAAGTGTTCCAACCTGCCTGATGAAGAATTTGAAAAATTACTTTTAGACAGATGGTCTCATGCCAGAAAGCAAGATAAGGAGAAACATGTGGGGTTATTTCCTATGAGAATATCCTTATTTCAGGTTCATGGATTGATTTAGAAGGAGAATATCATTGTGTCTATAAATCCTAGTGGCAAGCAAAATCTCATAGATGTCAATTTGGCAAAAGAATTACAAGTGCCAGCAAAACACATGGAGCACACACAGGTTAATAATGAGCAGGTGCAAGTTTATAAAGGTTTAAAGATTTCAATGGACAAGTATGTATTGCATTCTGATTTTTATGCTTCAGATATGGCAAATGAGGATGTTGTTTGGGATACCCTTGGATAGAATCGGTGGGTACTATAAATATTAATGTGCAGAAGAAATTCCTATGGCTCTGGTATAAAAAGAAGAAAATTACATTAGAGGATATTTCCATAAATAAATAGGTAGAGTCCAAGGAGGTTGAAGCAGAAGATGTTCCAAGCACTGATATATCAGATGATGAGCCATTGATGGTCGACAACCAAACACAAACATCAAACCAGGTACCAGAAAAACAGCTAGTGTCCAAGGAGGCTAAAGTAGAAAAGGTTACATGTACTGATACATCAGATGGGGACTCAGTGGTTAAAGTAATATTGGAAGATAAGAAACAACAATAGGAACCATAACATGTAGCAAATACCAATTAAGCTCCATTAGGTGGTGACTTGCCTGGCATATTCACACAACGGGGGCAAGTTTATTGCAACTGGAGAAATAGTGAGAATCTTTACACACCGAAAAGAGTAGACGAGAGGATATCCGTGGCACCGTTGTTTATGGCTCGCGGACTTGGCCTCGACGTCAAAGATCCTCAAACTGATGTGGGATGTAGTGGCAGAAACTCTTCATGGAAAGGGTTTTCCACTCGTGGAAGTAGTGGTGGTGATGGATTTGGAGCTAGGCTGCTTCAAGGAAAGGTGACCTTCAATTACAACTGTAATATTATTCTCAAGCTCCCATGTTTGAGGCCTCCATCGGATTAGTGGCCACTTTCAAATCAGAATAACACTTTGTTTGGAAAAATCATTCTTTTGTGCTTCTATCAGTGAAGAGCATGGCAGTGCAAATTGTCACAAGAAATCACTATGTTTTTCTTACTAGATTTCCAGTCTCCAACTCATTCTTGTATGTCAATTTCTGGTTCCTTTTGTCCCTTTTCTATACAAAGATCCCACTTGGAATTTGCCTTCGTTGGTCCTGCAAGATATGAGCCCACTATGTCGCAGAGTCATTCAAATTATACAAATGAAGCCTGATAATAACGCATTATTTAAGGAATCTCAGACAAGCTTGGCAGGGAATGACAACATGTCAGATAATCTAGCGTTATCTTAGGCTGTAGAAGGTCACATAATGGTAGATGTGATGCATGTCCGAAGAGTTGAGTAATTTTTTAGCCTTTTTTAAGGAAAGCACTAGGCCAATAGAAGATTGAAACACTGACTTTGAAGAGAGAGGGTTTATTGGAAGTTGGACAGAACATTAACCACAATGCCTTAGTTGCTCCCCAAATGCATTAACCAACGCAGATTTTACAATGTTACAATTAAAAATACCCTTCCAAACTATCCATCTAAAAATAGGAAAATAGGTATCCACCGTCCAATCCTAAGGCGAATGAATACAAATAGCTAGAGATAGGGATGTACATTTTGTTCATGGAATTCACAATGCATTTACAGCCTTCAAAATGATTCAATGCACCGTACCAAACCTTACATACTTAAACAGTTCAAACTGACCATACAAAGTCTTCAACACAATACTAACAAAGCATAGTTTATGGTCTTTAAAACACATTCAACACAAAAATGCATACAACATGAAACTTGTCATAGAGGATCAATGCACATGTTGTTACTACACCATAGGTTATCAATCCAATGCACATATACACCAACATATAATCGATCTTCAAAATATATGTGCCATCACCATATCACATATACAACCAACATATAATTGATGCGTAGGTTTACACAGGCCACACAAAAACAGGTGGCTCACAAAAGATTGAGCAGATTATGAACATACTTGCTCCGATACCATGTTAAGCACACATGGGTAGTAATAGAGTATTGGAAAAAATAGAATATGAAAGATAAAACATGAGAATCCATTTTTATTAACAAGAGATATAGATTTATAGTACATGGTTTGACCATTGGGTTTCACATCCCAAGGTCTCTTGGACTCCTTTTCTCTTAGATGTAAACTTTGAAACGAGAACTATAAACTCAAAACGGGAACTCTGGCCAAGAAACCCCGAAGAAACATAAAAAACAGTGCTAAAAATGAAAAGTGTGTATACTGGAACGATGATTTTATTTTTTAGGGGTCAATTTTGAACATGTTTTAAAAATGGTAGTGACTACAAAATTTACTACGAAATTTTCGTGAAAAATATAGCTTCAAAACGAAAAAGTGATGATACTGGAATGATGATTTTATTTTTAGGGTCAATTTTCAAACTTTTAAAAAAATGCTAGTAAAACCAAATTTTTATGTGCTAAACATAGTTGTTTATGAAGAAAAAAACACATTAATGTTTCTGGTGGAATATCATTTTTCTTTCCTAGGTATAAATTTAACATGTTCTCAACCATAACATCAACATCAACGATGTTATGTTTTTTTTTTGTTTCAATCCCACCATCTACTTCATGAGTAACATATTTTAATCTCTTCATGTCAAACACCATCCATTGAATTAATGGTCGAATGAATAATCCAAATTTATTGCACGTGACAAGCTCCCACAATCTCCTATATAGAATCTACTTTATATATCAATGTTGTGTCATGAGCCTTCAATTTGGCTATTCATTTCACGTTTACTGGTCTCTAAGTGAACTTACCAATTATTAACAATTACCAATTATTAACAAGTGATATAGAGGTAATTACATACTATAATTGGCTCAATTAAACTAGTCAACAGTGAATACTAATATGTACATTAGTTTAAAATCAATTTAACAGTTATAAATTCTTACAATGATAAAACTAGTTTTTTATGTCTGCAAAAATTCAATTCAACAAATATACTATTTGTAGAAAATAAATCTATTACTAGGGCTACAATGTTGCTATATAATTTACTACAACTACTTTTTATGAAATAATTGCAAGGGCTATTGAAAGAAACAAGGTATAACCACTGGGAAGAAAATAAGGTACATCTAATAAAATACAGTATGAATATGTTTTATAAAATACAATATAGTGGATAAAATAGAGTATAGCTACTTTACAAAAGAAATTAAATAATTTACAAATATAAAAAAATGAAATATTTCCTAAGTTAGAAAATAACAATTTGAATTCATTGAAATATATATGGATAGAAAGAAAACATATTTATATATTTACACAGGAAAATAACTTAAAATTAGCATTACCACTTCTTTAGAGTCACCCTTGCTCTGTAGTAGAATTGGTAATCACAAGCATACACACACTAACCAGCAAGATTGGAAGTAATTACTCTTTGAATTTCAGGAAAAAATGATTAAACACCAAAACAATAAAATCCCTTAAACTTAGTTCTATTAATTTTTATACAAAAACTACTTAACTATAATAACTTCCTACTAAATTCTAGTGTTTTTCCCTTAATGTCCATGAATACGACCATTTTTAAGTGTTTATACTTAGTACCAAGTAAACAAAACTAATTAAAACTTATTTCCTAGTATGAAGGAAGGCAGCCACTTCTTAGTGAAAAGCATATAAGTATTTATACTTAGTATGAAGTACAACAAACTAGTTAACTAAATATTGCATCATGTGCTTATTTTAGCCTATAATTAAGCCAAATGGCATGAGTGGAATGACATTAAATTAACTAACTATTGCATCATGTGCTTATTTTAGCCTATAATGAAGTCAAATGGCATTAGTGGTCTAAAATAGTGGAATGAAAAATCTTACGCTAACTTACGATTACAAAATTTTGAAATTACTATCAAACAAATTCAGATCTAAAAATATATAGTAATGGTTTGAACTTTTATAAATTCTTCAACTATAGAAAAACTATGTTTTATATGGATGTTAAAGTTTTAAATGGCTTATGGCTTATGATACAAAACAATTCTTCAATGTAAACCTTCTCTAGCTCATGATTCCTCACTGAAAATTTTGTGCTTATTCTTCTAATATAAAACGTAATAATCCAATCACAGATAAGGAGGATAAAATGGAAACAAAATGGAGAGAAATGAATAAGTAGATTTAGGATGTAGGTGGAGCTTAAAAATCTTGAAAATTGCCAACATTTTGAAAACTAATTTTTGAATGTGTAACATGAGGGGTAACATCCATGGACGATTTCCTCTAGAATTTTTTTCCACATGTCTACTCACAAAAGCAGCATCACCTGCATGAAACAGACCACTGCAAAATTGCAAATATGACAACCAGCTGTTCACTGTTATATAAAAGGTTGGACTAATCTTGATTTTAATTTCCAGTGTAATCTCATATGAGTACATGTATCTAAAGAATGATTTGAATGAAAATTTAACCCATGGTCTGTTCATGATAAACTTTGAAAATAAGAAAGATTTTAGTTGAAGAGAAACATGAATTTCCATAATAAGAAGAAACAACGATTTACATATTACAAAACTACAACTCATACACAAACTGGATCCAACTCGTTAAACCTGCAATTTGCACAAAATAATTACATAGTTCCTCTCAAGTCCAGGCCTAATTTTCTCTTCTAAGAATTAATTTTGTAATCACTAACCACAAAATCAATTCATGAAATCATGATAGATTACATGAGAACGACTGTTAAACGGAAGAAGTCACAACTATGCTTCCTTTCTAAGGCTCGGCTGTAGTTGTAGTTGTGGCAATGTAGGTGTCCTCATAACAACAATAATTCCCTCTGAAGAATCCATCATGAATGAGTAAGATGTACCAGAGATTTGTTCCACATAGAACAATAAGGAATGATTCCAACGTTATCTGCAGACACATGAAAAGTTACCCAATGTTAACAACAACCGCAAAAGCTAAAACATAATTAAAGGAATGAGGAGATTAGTGACCATATGAATGTAGTAGCATATGAGTATTACATACCAAATTTGTGTTACAGACACCAATCTTGATCTCTTTGCATGCCAACCTACAGTTTTTTCAAAGAAAATAAATTAGCTCGTCCCCATTTCACGGATTTATCAGCTACCATAATTCTTATTGACTCATATCCATATATAAATTTTACCTCACGAAGAGGAATTCCTATTCTAAAATCCGCTTAATATCGTATTCGATGCCTAGTAAGCATTGTTTTAGGTGCGCACTCCGAAAAGTCTCGAGAATTAGTCTAGCAACTACTGAAGTCTAGCATACTGTCCTGTAAATATTTGTTACAAGCCACACAACTTTCTGGTATGAAATTAGATCTTTGTAGCAAGAACTCGTGCCAAATAATTTTGGACACTAAGCTTAGATATTTTGAATGTTGGTAATTTTTCTTTTAGCCTTTCAAAATGATGAGTTCAATATATTATTCAACAAATATTACTGTGGACCCAGTGAATCTACAACAATAATTTGAACTATTAATCATTTCACAAACCCATTGCCAACTATAGGTCCAATGATTGACAATCTACCATGATAAAACATTACTCCCAATTAACATAAATATCCTTTCCTAGTTACGCAGAATTGTTGTAGTACTATACTCTCACTAAATACATTCCTCTTTTAGAAATAAATACATCAACTTGCTTAAAATCATCTACACTACGATTCCATGAAAAATCACATGCAATTGAGGGCTTTCCCTTGAATCTCTTCCCCAAAACATATTCAAATTTCACACGATGTTGGCAGCTCTCAGCCAAAATGACTTTAACCATATAAATTGTGAAAGGTACTAATAAAATCAAGAATGGAGATAAATCCCTCACAAGCGATAACATTGCAAGATGTGAAATATTAGCATTGCTATAATCAAGATCTGGATTCTAGTCTGGGTAAAAGGGGAGTTGTAAGGAAAATTATTGTGTCATAACTCTAACAGCCAAGGACCACAGTATAGGCAGTCAACAAGCACGGGATGAATAGAATAGAAAACTGAGTTATGCAAGTGTGCAATTCTGAATTCACATTACTTTTATTAATATTCAAGGAATGGTAAATGCATTAGAAAAATAACCAAATGCAATACAGCTTGATGACAGATGCTATAACATAATAAAATATATAAAATAATTCACATAAACACACACACACACACACACACACACACATATATATATATATATATATATATAGATATAATTGACCACATATAATAAGTCATCCTATACATTTGGAAAACAAAATAATATAAAATATATATTTTTTTACGTGTGAAATGTTCTTAGCTTTTTAAAGTTATGTTCTCATTAGAATTTTAAAATGAGTGATCATCTATTTATGTGTAAATAATTTGTATAAAGTAATATTGTATATTATTAACAATGTATATTAAACTTGGCAGTTATATAATTTGGCAATTCACAAGAATGAATTAAATATATAACAACATATATATTGTTGGGTGATTTAGTTTTTTTTTTTTTTTGTGTAAGTCAGATTTTGAAATTAACAAAAGAAAATATAGTACAAACTTCTGCATCTGCAGAAAACTGGCCGCAAAACAGCAGGCCTGACATCAGGAGACTGCAATAAAACAACAGAGCACCTGAAAACTAAGATCAGCACACCGCGCAGGGCGGTAGAAAACCAGAACTGTCAGAAGGACAGAAACATAGTGGTGCCTGACTGAAGACGCTACAAGCTAAAAAGAACGACTTCAGAACCCCTGAAAAGAAAGCGGGCAGCCGGAAAGGATAGACAATCCACCTCGGTCCCGAAGAGAGGTTCAAAAGAGAGTGGAACTGAGCAAGAAGAAACCAGACGAGCAGAAAAGCATGAGCCGAACCACAGATTCTACTCACCGGTGGTAGAAGCAATGGTTCGGCCTTTTTTTCCTTTCTTTTTACCAACTTTTACCCAACCAGGATTACTCTGCTGGGCTGGCACGATTTGTAAGCTGAGCTGGGCTGAGGGAGAGATCTCCTTGTCTGAATCCGAAGGAGATGACTCATGAGTTCTTTTCTGTAAATTAGGAGGGATCTTGGAAACCTCCGGATCAGTCGATGTCGGATCCTGTGCTAGCGTTGCGTCCATATCTTCCTCAACCTCCTCCTCAATCTCTTCATCTGAGCTGGAATCAAAAACACCCAATGGGGGAGGTGCATGTGGTTTCCAGCTTTTGGATTTTGGCTTAGAACTATCTTTCTTATTCTTGGCAGGCATCGAAGGGCACGAATTCTGAAGGTGCCCTGTGAGATGGCAGTTTCGGCAGCGAAAGGCTGTATTCTCGAAATCCAGAGTCTGAGTCCAATGGAAATCTCCCATTTTGAGAATAATCTGCTCAGGGAGACCTTTGCTGATGTCAATTTCTGCGCAGATTCTGGCGAAAGTGTATATGCTCTTTTCCCCTCTGGAGGCGTCTACGTCGAGGTAGCGTCCTAGTGAATTACCTATTGCTTGAAACACAACAGAGTGCCATAAATGCGCCGGAAGGTTAGGAAGTCTGACCCAGATGGGGAGTTTGGTAATAATTGCTGTAGACGGATCAAAATCTGGGAACCAGGGGGTTAGGAATAAACCCGCTGAGTCCCAAAACCATGGTCCTTCAGTTAATGCTTTTTGGTAGTCCTCACTACAAGCAAACAGCACCATGAAGAAACCTTTTGAACAGAGAAGGACCTTGCAATTTTTGGTCCAGTTAGAGTGAATCCATTGGAAAAGATCTGCTGTGCGTGGCCATAGCCCATTGAACCTGCAGATGATTGTTGTTTCTGCGAACAGTTGGAATTGCAAGTCCATCAAGGGATGCTTGATTTCAATGGATGGGGATTCTTCCAGTCTGTCCACCAAAAAAGGTTTTGGAGCCTGGGCTGGTGGTGCTGTTTTCTTGGGCATCTGAGCATGGACAGCATCTTTGTAAGAAGGCGCTGCAGCTGAAGATGACTGTCCACCGGCTCCCCCTCTCAGACGCAGGGAAAAAATTATGGAAGCATTTCTTTGAATGTTGTAAAAAGAAAGAAGATTAGAATCCTCCAGTTGTTTTCCTTCATATAGGAGTCGTTGAGATGCCGAGGAGATCCCCAACTTAAATTCCAGGATTTGTTTGAGGTCTTGGACTAGATCTGAAGAGCTCACCCACTGAAGTAGAGATTTGCCAGAGAGGAGCACAATCACGATCTGGAAAGATTCTGGGATGTCTGATTCCTGCTTTCCTCTATGAAGTTGGGAGGAGCGGAATCTGGTACAAGCATAGCTTACTGAGGGCTCTAACTGTGCTTGTTTTTTATGTTTCTTCACATGGCCGCCAGCACTATTGATCGCTAGGAAAGGGTCGCAGGGGTTCGAAACCTCTCTGAAATCCATTGCTTCCTTTTCTACAGAGCTGAGCACAGGCCCTGCAGCTTCTAACCCCTTCATCTCCCGCCGATTTCTTAAGAGCTGTACAGAGAAACCATTCTGTGCAGAGAAAGAAAAAAGTTTCCTCCAGGAGACCAAATGTCGGTGAGGCATTTCGTCAAACACTTGTCTCACATCCTCTTTGGATGGGACAAGTGAAAGCTTCCTTTGCTGGTCCCGGAAATCCGAGAATCCAGTTTCCAGAGCCATTACTTTCAACTTCTCTGCATCATCATCGTTTTGCAACAACAAAGGGAGCCCCAACAGATGCTGCTGTTCCACTGAGCACAGCATACTGTCCTGGAGAGTAAGCGCTTGGGAAACCAGCACCGATATTGACCCTGGGCGAGGTATCGGGTGCTTTATCGAGCATTCTTTCTGGGTATGTCCTGCGCCGTGAGCACTGGTCTCGCTGATGTTCCTCGGCCCTGAGAAAAGCCAGTTGTTTCCCTTGGGCAAATGATGTACAGGAGAGTTATTTTGGCAGCCATCCGGAGATTTGATCCGAGCAGGGTCAAAAGAAATGCCCCTCAGAACCGCCGTTTCAGAAATCGTTTTTGACTGCCGAATAGAGGCTCGACTAAGGGCTTTCGTGCTTGCTTGAAACCCCGCATCTTCGATGTGCAGGCATGTCTCACTTAAGACCCTCGTCGTTCCGTCTGTATCGTCAGCCAGACAAAGAACTGGAGCTTTCTTCAGGGTTTGACGTGCTGTGGTTTTCGCCTTACCGTGCGCCGCATCCACTTCCGCTACCACTACGGAGTCACAAGCTACCAGGGCATTCAGATTCGCCATGAGAGTCGCCAGTGTTCTAGGCCCGTATATTACTAGTGTAACCCCTTATTGTTTGTTGGGTGATTTAGTTGTCTACTAAATCCATGTCATTTAATTTATCAATCCGAGGTATCGTAAACTTAGAAGCAAACAAAAATATATGGGACCTTAGATGAAACAGGTGTAGGAAGTTTGTTTAGAATGGAAATGCATATTAAAAATCTAAACTATCATATCTATTTTATGAAAGCATAAAAGAAATGTTTGATCAATGGAATTATTTTACTTTAGAAGATAGAGAAGAGTCTCTTGTTCAAGACTCTTGATTGTCCTTCTACAATCTTCCTATAATAACATTACCAAACACCTAAGAAAGCAAGAAAGAAATCATATAAATGAAAGCAAGTAAATATTGTTTTCAGTTCAATTCTTAGCTCATGGAGAAGAGTCTCCTAACTTAGGAGGACTTGATTGCGCTTCTCACATAAAAACTATATAATGAAAGGGAATCAATATTCACATAAATGTAATCTAGGAACGCATATGAGAATGTAAATCTTATTTCAGCTTAGTCTAGCTCATGGAGAAGAGACTCCCAACTTAGGAGTTCTTGGTTGTCCTTCTCACATCAAAAGTAGCCACTGAAAGGAGATCAACCTTCACACAACAAAACATAGCCATAACATGAATTCATATTGAAATTATCTACAATTATTTACAACAAAGAAATAAGATGAACATTAAAATTAAAATTAGTATATTCACAACATTACTTTACAACAAAGTGCACTTATCTCAGTATGGGGATCCTTCCATTCCTCAATGAGCACACATGAACAATTATCACACCTTAAGAATCAAACAACACTCATAACTCATGGTTTGGAGAAAGTGGTATTATTCATGTTGAATGAACATAAATCTAATGCTAATGAATAACTGATAATTGTTTTCTCTCCCTCCTCCTTTTTCTTTGAAGGAGGCTCCTCTTATTTATACATGAATTAGGGATATCTACTCAATAAATGTAGATCCCTTAAATATCTACTAGACCCATACTTGTCTCAACTTATCCCTAAATACTAGATACAAATCCCATGACACATCAAAATCTCCATGATCTTTCTCCTTGGAATATGGTCCACCTCTTGAGTTCAAATTCGAATTTGATCTTGGGAGGCCACATAAGGGTGCCTTGGAAATTTCCAAATGATCTACACATGTCATCAAACGCAAGCCACTTTTAGGTATAAGCAAATACATGTTATTTCTCTAACTTTTAATCATAAATTCACTCTAGATACATGAGTTTAATAACTTTGGAAAATGAAAATATAAACTCATATGGTAATGGAAATATAGGATTATGTAATGATAATATGATGAAATTAGGTGACAAAATGAGGATAAAGGTGAAAATGGAGTGAAAATTGATGTTAATTTGGCGGCCCAACATACCCCCCAACTTAAGTTATTGCATGTCCTCATGCAATCTATTACATTGATCATGATTTGATCTTTTGAATTGTCTTGCTTTTACATAAACTTTGGCTGATATCAATTTTTTTAACTTCACATGCTTTTTGGCAACTTTGTTCTTTTTTTTTTTTGCAAAGTCTTCTCTCTTAAAAACATTTGATTGCAACATATTATTTTCGTTGGTTCTTGTGTGACAACCAAAATTTGTTTAGTATTGGTTCTTGTGTAACAACACTTTCATTGTTTTTGTGTTGCATCAAAAGACTTTGAAAACATTTAATCAACCATTCTTTCTTTGATCATTATTTGCAAAACATGTAACATTTGAATCATAATGCAATAGTAGTTGTTTGGAAAAATTATGTTGGTTAGGATGATATGTGTTGAAAGGAAATATATGACATATGGAAGGTGATAATGGAGTATGAATGTGCATATGAACATGGTGAAACATTTTCCAAAAAATATAATTTTAGTATTAAAGGAATTGTATGATAAAAAGCTAGAAAAGAACATACCTTTACTTACCTAAGTGGACAAACTATGTATATGTAGAAAAGTGTAGCTTCTGCTGTTGTCATGGAATGAAGAATACAAGAATGTGATGTGTGTCTTCGTTGCATATATGATGGATGAAGTCACTAATGTGGATCCTTTATTACTGCTACTGAATCTGTTCCAAAGTATAAAATAATCTGTTCCTGAATCATATAGTCTTCATCTCGTCCCATATCGTGGCACAATTCTTTCCATGTGAATGAATGTGTCGATGTTGAACATGGAAAGAAGTCATTGGATTATTGACAATTGATGAATGTCGTTAACCAATGCGAGGCAAGCTCACCATTAATGTCAATGAGTGCCAAGGTACCCAAGTACATCTTGCGAAGTGCGAATGAATGAGCTGATGTCAAGCTACTTGCAATATCCAACAAACAAGAGACATTAATGTATTCCCATTGTTCATTGGCGAGAAGACTTGCCATTAGGGCATGTAAGCCTCACGGTACTAATAATGACTCTAGTCTTTATCCCAGATAAGGTGCTGAGGTCGATGGGTCAAGATTTGTTGAAAGGTGGACCTTAAGGAATCCCACATCAGTCAATGCGAGTTCGTACAAATGATTGGTAGGACTATAGATACAAGATGTTATGGCCAAACAGTTTTTATGGCAAGGAAAGCAAGGCAATGTAGAGAGATGGATGGTTTATTCTTGAGGCAAAAAGATGAACTGAAAGGTAGGCAAAAATGTATGTGACTTAGAAAAGTAGACATGTATGAAGTCATGATAGATGAGGCAATGAGTCAATGGACTTTAACATGGATCACTGATGAGGCTTTGAAGGAGAAGTGTAGGAAACAAATCATGACAACAAAAGATTTCTCTGTAGTGACAAATTTCACGACATTTGTAATTAACTCCTTCAAGCTTTCAATGATGAATGTGATTTCTTGAGATCACATCTGCATGAACTTGGATCTTTGTGCGCCTGTAAAAGCTTAGTACAAATCTTTCATGAAAACTGTAAGAGATTTTTGAAAGATATAAAATGCAAGAATGAGTATGAATGCTTAGCAACCAAAATAAAGTGAAATGAATTTTTTACCTATTGCCTTTGCGTGCTAGTTCCCATCTCCAACAAGACAAGTTAGCATAAAATGTTTTCAGCTATTATGGAATGTCCATTTGCAATTTTTTTGAAATTTTTTTTTATTATAATTTTTATTTTTATTTTTTATTTTTAATTGCTTTGATATTTTTTTTAATTGCTTTGATTTTTTTATTTGTTTTTTTTTAATTGTTTAATTTTTTTATTTTTAATTAATTTTTTTATGGTTTTGGTTTTTTTTTTTTTGAATTTTTATTTATTAATTTGTTTTGTTTTGTTTTTTTTCAAGCAAAGGAAAACCCTATTCTTGAACATTAAATTAAATAGTGGAACATTGTTCTTGAAGATTAAATGCAGTTAAAAAATGGAGAGCAGTGACTATTTCAACACAAAATTATTGTTCAGATTACAATCTATGGGAGCAACTAAAGCCACCATGTTGATTGCTCCAACCACTATTTGTATCGTTATATTATACTTTACGTATCAAATTTCCAGTGTAAACTAACATAAAGAAACTCGCTAATCTGCCTACTGTTTCGCCTTATGCTGCGAAGTAGTTGGCATTTTAACGAGAGAAAAGTAGAGCCCTTTGTTGGTCGAGCCGAATCATCCTATTCCCTCTCCCTCACCAAATTATTAATCATCTTTAATAGAGGTAAAGTACCCTTTGCCATGATCTCTATCCTGCATGAGTTGGAGGCATGGGCAAATAAAGCCAGCCCGAAGACAACAAGGTCAGGGAGAAACAACCTCGAGGACAGAAAACCATGCCAATAATAGGGTTCCAAGTCAAAGAAGGCATTGAAGAATCTCCTCGTCCCTTCCAAATCCAACTTCAGAAAAATATCCATTCCAAAGCAGAAGAATTCTCTCTGCTCTCTCCGATCTATGGGCCACAAATCCTTCTAAACCTCGGCCGATAGCTCGTCTCCAGTAATTATTTTTCCAGACCCACATTTAACAATTGAGCTGGCTAAAACCGGAGCTACAGCCAAAGTTCTCATCACCATGTATCCAGTTGATGGATGCACCATTCCTGCAGTTCCTCCTATTCCCAATATTCTGTGAGGAATCACAGGCAATGGACCTCCCATGGGGATAACACATGTTTCATCCTCTTCTATGCTCTTCACCTGAATCCCCAGATGCTTCAATCTAGCCACCATCCTTTTCTGGATCTCCTCCACAGAAACACCAGGCCTTGCAACAAGAGATGTCTCCTCCAAGAAAATTCTAGTAGCTGAGAAGGGCATTGCATATAAAAAAGTCAGAATCTTCTTGTTGTTGCTCCTGAGCACCGCTTCATTGCTAAGATGAGAATCTCTCCAGTCCATAAAGACCATTTTGTGCACATCAAATGGATGACCATCAACCTCCGCCAAGATCACATATGCCACCTGATACCTAGGATCATAGGGCTTGTCGTACTCAACCGAACAGTGTGAAAATCCCATGGCATCCAACACCACAGATTCTTGCAGTGTAACCCCATCACTACACGAAACAAGAGTCTGTGAAGCCTCATGGATCACATTTCTAACTTTGGATTGGTGAAAATGAACGCCATTGGATATGCACTTCCTCATCATCTTTGATTTCAGCAGCCTTCTATTGACTCTACCATAGGGCCTGTCTAAAAATTTCTTGATCTTATCATCTATATAAACAACAGCACCTGACCATGTTGTATCCAGGCAATCTAGGAGGTCCATGGTCTCAAATTCATCCACCCACACGCCATAATTGTTGGGCCAAATGCTCTGCGGAGATGGGTCTATGCAACACACTGAAATTCCTGCTTCTGAGACCTGTTGGGCAACAACAAGCCCTGCCGGGCCACTCCCAACAACCACCAAGTCCACGGGCAACTGCTTGGATGGATCATATTCGGGAAGCTCAAACTTAAGGCTCTCCTTCTTGGCCTCTGGAACGAGCTCCAGTAGTGTGCTTCTCACTTTCACTACTCATGTTGTTCTTCATCTAGTGAATAAAACACTACTACTACTTCCAGACTTTTTAAGTCTGAAAAGACGAGGAAAAACCCTATGCTGGCTATGTTTGTGTGTATCTGTGGAAGGTACCTGAAATGAATTAAATGAATGCAGTCCATTGTGTAATCTGAGAATGGTGTCCATAACTTCTTCCTTAATTGCTTTCAGCTCTGGAACTTGCATAATCTGCCTACGCATTAAGGTCGGTCAAGCAGAGCATGAGCCATGATGGAATTGGATGTGAACAAATCTGAAAGAAGATGAATATGGAAAAGTTGGAATTTAATGAGGACAATTATTGGAGTTTGTGTTGAGTGGAGGGTGGAAATGTGAGCATCTTCAACAAGCCACTCGATTCCCATCTAATCTAGGCCAGGTAAGTGGTTTCGATTGAACAGGTGCCTCTGATAAATCCCCCTCTATAGCGATCGGTTATAACAATAACGATAATAGTGGCTTTTCCTGTCGGTTGAAGTGTTTATTTTTTATTTTTGGAACATGATAATAGCGCACTATCTCATGATAATAGCCAGCAGCTAAATCGAAGTTTCCCACAATTAGTAAAGAAATCAAGATCCATTTGGCCAAGAGCGCTGAGTTTTCTTGGAGATGACGGTGGATAAGTAGCATCTAATACCTCGTTTCATTCCATAAAATTGAGTTACGCCTTCGCCAACATTCTGCTCCTCTTCTCTCCAACTGCTGCTCCGTATGCTAACTCGTGTTTGCATGAACCAGGTGATATGTTCGACAGATAGTCTGAGCAAGAAGGGCTGCATATTCTCAATTTGCAGGAATCACAAGAGCTCGTTAAGCATACACGCCCTCCAAACATGCAGTGATGGAGTAGCAGAGCTTGGTCGAATAGCGCAGAGATTTTTTTTTTCAGGTTTAAAGAGGCGGAACGAGAACATAAATCTAATTGCAACTCGTAATGCAAATTTCTCTAGGGCGAATAACTTCGGGCCTTTGATTTTTTTTCAATGTTGTATGGGATTTTGTATGTTTGTTTCTATGCATGGGCTTTCTAATATATGATTCGACCTCTTTATTGTTTTATTCATTGTTTGTATGAAAGGTTTTGATTTTTTTTCTTTATTTATGTTATTGTGTTAAAAACTAAAAAATGAAATTTGATTCTAATATATATATATATATATATATATATATATATATATATATATATATATATATATATATATATATATATATATATTATGATACATTAATTTTTATTTCTTTTTTAAACTAAATTAAAATTATTTTTTGAAACTAAAATTGTTTTATTTTGTTTTGTGTTAAAAAAACTACAAAAGGAAAAAGAAATTAATTGTTTTATTTATTTATATTGTATTGTTATTAAAAACTAAAATAAAATGAAATGCATTTAGTTTTTTTTTTTTTTTTTTAACTAAAATTTAAATTTCTTTTCCAATTAAGAAATTAAATTTATTTATGATGATTTTATTTTTACAAATTGAATTTCATTCCTAATTTTTTAAATTTTTTTTTTAATTTTTTATATTGAATTTTATTCTAATTTTTATTTTATTTTATTTTTTATATTGTTTTTTTTAAATTGAAATATTTTAAAAAAGAATTTAAATTTTATTCTAACCCTAAAACAACCTATGATATTTTATTGATTTAAGATGATTTTTTCTAGCAAATGGAGACAAGCATATTGCAACCCTAAAAATATTTATAAAAATTCTACTTTCTGATCCTCGAGATCGTACAAAGACGCAGGAGGAGAGCATACTTATTCAAATTGAAAATATTATCCTACCTATTCTATGCTAATTGAAAATTACAAACTATTACGTGTAATTAAATTTTCAATGTAACCATTCACGCAATAGTAGTAAAAATATATTCATTTTCAATTTTGCAAATTTAGAATGAAAATATACAAGGATGATCGAGTCTAGTTTTTGTGAGTATGATCTAATGAAATAAAAACAAAATCGATCTAACCTCGTACTTGTTTGAAACCATCGAAACCACTTGTCGATAAGGCTTTCATAGGCGTGATTTCCACTCTGATTCAGATCATGCTGCAACTTCTCTTCTTCCTCCTCAATTTCCTGTTCAAATAATTTTTCATCGTCAGATATATAAGATTCTTCAAATGTTAATTCATTGTTTTCTTCTAGAGGAGTAGTTAAGCTTTTGGCAGCTATCAAGATCTCTTCTTCGCAAGAAGAGGAGATCCTAACACTTGCTAGGATCAGAGCGAGTTGTTCCAAACTTATACTCATTGTTTTTATTGTGTCTTTTTGTTTCTTTTTAGTGAATCGGGGTTTTTTATTTGTGTTCTATTTTTATGTTTCCTATATGAGAATAAACTTAGATGAAAATTCCTAAATGCAACTAACCCTAAATGATCCTAAATAAAAATTCTTCATAAACAATCTTCCTAACTAGCTTACATCTAAGTTTGCATCCCCAGCAACGGCGCCAAAATGTTGGGCGATTTAGTTGTCTGCTAAATCCCTATCATTTATTTTATCAATCCGGTGTATCGTAAACTTAGAAGCAAACCAAAATATATGGGACCTTAGATGAAACAGGTGTAGGAAGTTTGTTTAGAATGGAAATGCATATTACAAATCTAAACTATCGGATCTATTTTATGAAAGCATAAAAGAAATGTTTGATCAATGGAATTATTCTACTTTAGAAGATAGAGAAGAGTCTCTTGTTCAAGAGTCCTGATTGTCCTTCTACAATCTTCCTATAATAACATTACCAAACACCTAAGAAAGCAAGAAAAAAATCATATAAGTGAAAGCAAGTAAATATTGTTTTCAGTTCAATTCTTAGCTCATGGAGAAGAGTCTCCTAACTTAGGAGGACTTGATTTCCCTTCTCACATAAAAACTATATAATGAAAGGGAATCAATATTCACATAAATGTAATCTAGGAAAGCATATGAGAAAGTAAATCTTATTTCAGTTTATTCTAGCTCATGGAGAAGAGACTCCTAACTTAGCAGTTCTTGGTTGTCCTTCTCACATCAAAACTAGCCACTGAAAGGAGATCAACCTTCACACAATAAAACATGGCCATAACATGAATTCATATTGAAATTATCTACAATTATTTACAACAAAGAAATAAGATGAACATTAGAATTAAAATTAGTATATTCACAACATTACTTAATAACAAAGTGCACTTATCTCAGTATGGGGATTGTTACACTAAAAAATGTCACCATGGCTATTTACAGTTAGTATGGCTCCATCAACAGTCATGCTATCCTCCTGGGCAAGTCTCATGCCTCTGCTCTCCATGTCAAACTTCAAGAAAGAGAGAAAGTCTTTGTAAATGTGTTTATCTCCGGGTACGCAGGTTCTCTCAATCTTACCTGTGGATACGCACCTAATGTTCACAAAAGCTGCATACTTATACGCTCTGTATGTAAAGGGGCAGGTGCGTACCCCTGTAAAGGTCAAAATGCGCAAGTTTCATCTTTAAAAAGTTACTTGTGGTCATTTCTAGAGCATTCTAGAAGGTTGTTCGACGTGTATTGAGCGCCTCCAGATGGTTCATGTACCCCTACCAAAGAGGAACTTATCCCATCAATAAGGTAGCTATCCCATCCAAAGAGGGGATTATCCCATTGATGGTGGACCTGAATAACTTCCTCTAGAGCACTATAAATACAGGCATTGGGCCAGAAGGAGGGGAGGTTGAAAGCTAAACATTTCTAAGGGTAGATGCTTCTGGAATTAGGGCTCCCATTTAGAAGCTTGTGAGGAGAGATTTCCATCTTTGCTTGTTCTATTTGGAAGTGGGTGAGCTTTGTCAAAGTAAAGGAGAACTCTTGATGGACCCTGGGAGGGACTTTCACAACACCAAGGCTCAGGTTGTAATTGTTCCTTTTGTTTCCTATTAATGCAAATGAGTCCATTCTTCTCAATAACTTGTTATTTATGAGTTGTTTCATGTACTCCTTGGTCTATGTGTTAAATATGTTTTATTTTATGAGATTATCAAGTGCTATTTAATGGTTTGATTGTTAGTGGATGCAGGTTTCAAAGTGAAGGAGGAGCTCATCCGGATCAGCGAGGCTGGACTGCTACAACAGCGTTGGACTACAGGTAGGATCTAAACACTTGATTTCTTGTATGGTAAATGCATGTTTAGAGAAGGATCGCTCTTGTTTGTATTGTTTGTCACTAGAGAGTCTTAGGCTCCTAGGGTGGTTGGTTGTGTCCGCACTATCGACTCTTTCCACCTGGCAAAATGGCGACTCCGCCGGGGACTCCATTGATGTGAAAGTTTTTTCCTTTGTATGCAACTTTGATCTGAGAAAAGTCATTTATTTTCTGGTTTTTGGCTTTGTGACTTTGTATTTGGGTGGGTTAGCTTAGGGTCAGATTGAATTTAGTTTTTCTTGGTTTTTTCAGTAGTATGCACCCTCTGAGTATTGCACAGTGCGTACTTGTACGCACTGTTGCTGTGTGCACAGAGCGGGCCCGCACCTGGCTTAACAGGTTGCCTGCATACCCTGCTAAAAATTAAGAAATTTCCATTTTTTGCATTTTTCCTCTTAGATTTTTCTTTTTCTTAGTTTTTACTGCCCAGATCCATTAGTCTCTTGTCAAATATCTTCACCTGAACTTGTTTCGATAGCATTGAGTGTTTTAGTGGATTTCATAGAAGTTTAAGCCCTAGGGTTTGATTTTTGAGTAGGTCATGTGGTGACTTTGGTGGTCGAAGTTGTCAAGCCTTAGATCTCTCTGGTTTTGTCAGCCTTCTTGGGAGTCAGACCTGTCATAAAGTCTACCTGTGAGAGCAACTTACCTTTGAGTTGTCTCTTTGGCAAATTTCTAAGTACTTGTTGATTGAGTATTGAATTCCATTTTACGAAAAGAACAAAAAGATTTGAGTTTTGTTTTGACTGGTCTTTTGATTATGCATTAGCTGGTCCTTGGCTTGATTGTGGTCAAGTAAAACAACCTAGAATCATCCTTGTAGGCTTTTTCCTTGTTAGGTTTGCTTAGAGTAAATTTCTTTTTGATTTGCTTGTCAGTCAATTTTTCATAGATTTTATAGCTTTTGAGATTGATTTTCGTTAAAATAGATTTATATGCTTTATTAAATAAGAGAAAATACAAAAACATCTCCTTTGAAAAGTTTTTTTTTAAGTAGCTTTGAGGGATTTTGAAAGAAAAAGAATTTTTTGTGCACGTAAGGAGTGGTCATGTTTGTATGCTTGGAAAGATAAAGAGAATTGTTTCTTTGATTGTCTTTACTAAGAAAGTTTTTTTCTATAAAATTTGCATTTTCCAACTCTCTTAGTTAGGAGTTTCATTGAAAGAGAAAAGCAGCGTAAATCATCTTAGGTGCATCTTTGTAGTGGTTTGAGTCGAGTCTACACACTATTGGTTTCATTTCCGCCACCTTTTGTCTTTAAGAAAAACCACAAAATTAACACTTAAAGTAAAATCAACTTAGTAACTTTTATTTACTAGGGCTCTGAAACACCAATTTAGATCAGGCTAGTGTCTTGGAGTAGGAGAGTAATTAACTCTCCAATACAACAAAACCAAACAAGTAGCTTACCTTGTGATAGAATAAATCCAATTGTCTCATTTGTACTCTAGGAAAGCTCCTCTTAAAGGAGAAGCACGAGCTCGTGTCCGAACGAGTGAGGGGATCAATCCTCCCTCGTTGGGAACGACGCTAGACACGCACGTATTACAAACGGTAAACCTCAGATTAACCATTGTCAAGGAGGCAGGGGTCACTTGTCGGTAAACCTTGGATTATTGTCACGGAACCGGCAAGGGGATTGAGCTTGATACTCTGCCCTTGCGTGCTGTCGGAGTGTAGACTGTTCCCCCAGGTGCATTTGTTGCAGTTGGTAGCCTTAGTGACCATTATCTTTAGGATTCTACCAAGGTGACGGTGGAGGGAAGATCCCACTGTACCTAGAGCAGACGTCGGCTAGACTCACTTGGATTTTCTGGGGGGTTCACTTCACTCGAGACGGTTAAAGTGGAGGAACTTGTGCCGGTCTATTCATTGAGCAGGCTGCTGGGGTAACTGTTCCACCCGCCACTTCTGTACTGAATCCGGCGATGTTGGGTTTCATCTCCAACTAGCGTTTTCGGTCTGGAAGGCTACTGTTTGTGCTTGGTTTGACGCCCTAGATTCTTTAGGCGTGTGCTTCAAATTTGTTTAGTTCTTTAGAGACTTTAGGTGGTTTGATTTCAGATTTTACTTTGTTTTCGTGTGTAGTAGTTAAAAGTTTTCAGCTGTGGCGGAATTACCGAGACAGTCCCGTAGACTTCGGGGCTAGTCTCCTGAAGTTGTTTATGTGGCCGAATTGTTGAGGAGATCCCGTAGACTTCGGGGTGAACCTTCTCGAGACGACCCGAGTAATTTAGAAGTTTTGAAGGTCCTTGTAGCTCCTCCTAGTGGCAGTAGAGTAGGTTCACCTGAAGAAGGAGAATCTTCCTTGGTAGTCCATCCAGATTATCAAAGTCTAGAGATAGGTTATAATCCCGAAGCTGTTACAGTTTCTGAGCTTGCTGGTAGTTTTTCGTCTACTAGTGATACAGGCGAAGAACCTGAAATATCTGAACCTGTTACTCCGACTTCTAGTGTTTTAGATTCACCAAGAGTAGAACGAGTTATCACTGAAAATCTTCCTACTGGTCTGATTGCTATTGAAGAACTTGCTCCAGAGGAAGAAATAGGCGTCTCTAACCTTGAAGATCAACTTACTATTGAGCTCAGGGAGCGTGAATCTATCTTTTACAGTCCTCCTTGAAGTACTACTTGGTACCTTTCGTTAACCAATTATTTAGACAACTCAGGGATAGGTTTTTCTACACCTCGTACTCCTTTTCCACCTGGAGGTATTTATACTCCTATAAATATGTCTGGTCAGTCGTCCGTGTTTACTCAATCTCCTGAATATTTCTTACATGGCGGTCCTTCTGTTCCCACCGGGTATCAATCACTTTCTGGTACCTTTGCGGGGGCATCTCCTCAACCCATTGATCATGGGTTATTAGCTGGAAACAATGGTAATATACAATTGGGTGTAGGAGACATTTACATGATGTCAGGTTCAGTTCCCGTTTCCCAACCTCAAGGTGGCCAATTACCACCTGGGGGGCAGCCTCAGTTAACGCCTGGGGGGCAACCTCAAGGTACACAAATCGTGTCTGGGGGGCAACCTCAAGGTCAGTATGTACCTATGGTGCAATACATGCCTCAAGGTCAACCCCAGCCTCAATATGTACCCCAGGGTCAACCTCGGTATCAATATTTACCTCAAGGGTATCAACCCCAAGGGTATCAACCTCAAGGGTATCAACCTCAAGGTCAAGGTCAACCCCAGTATCCGTATTTACCTCAAGGTTATCAACCTCAAGGTCAATACCCGAGTCAAGGTTATCAACCACCTCAAGGTCAGTCATATGTTCAAGGTATGGGAACTATACCTTTCAATTATCAATCCTATCCTCAATCCGGTTATGGATCTCAGTATCCTCAACCTGTCACGGGTCAATACCCCGGAATGATAGTGTGGGATCCATCACAGGGTCAACAGGTGTTGCAGCCAAGTATACAGTTGGTACCTCAAACTGGACAACCCGTAGTTTCTGGTCCCCCCCAGCAACCGCAACCTGTCCAGTCAAATGTTCAAACTTCTGTAACTTCGGTAGTTACCCAGCCGCCAATTGCACCTAGTACTCCATCTCAAATGGCTGCTGCAACTACTGCTACATCTGCCGCACTTACTTCTGGAGTATCAACAGCTCCGGTTTCTACTGTCTCTGCAACCACTCCTTAGACATCTTTACCGTTGTCTGGATCTATGATTCAAACCACGATCCAGATGCCTATAGGTCAGCCTGGTATAAGTACGGTTGTCACTACTCAGCCTCAATTTGTTCATCAACCGTACCAGGGACAGTACCAACATGGGCAAGCTGTCCAGCAGCTGGTTTACCAGTATCAACCGTATCCTGGGTACACTTATCAACAACCTCAACAACCCCAGTACGGTCTGGTTAATCCTGGTTTTCCAGGAGGCTATAATATCCCTAATGCGACTCCTGTTCCTAGTTATCCTGGATATCCTCCTCCTGGGACTGGTCTTGTGACCCAGAGTTTTAGAGATCCTAACCGGCAGTTACCGTTTATCGCAACTTTGGATTTACCAGACTTGACGCGCCTAACGAACGATCGAATTCAATATCTTCCGTTCTGGCCGCCAATGCCAAATAAGTTGCCCAGTGATATACCCAAGTTCGAAGGTAAGTCTGGAGAGGATCCGTCCAATCATGTGATGACTTACCATCTCTGGTGTGCTTCAAATTCTATCTCGGATGATTCGATCCGCTTACGTCTTTTCCAGCGTACACTCATTGGTCTCGCGGCCAAGTGGTACATCGAGTTACCACGGGCCTCTTTTTACAATTTTAGCCAGTTAGCTACCTCGTTCTTAACTCACTTTCAGTTGCCGGTCAGATACGATAACAACACGGAGTTATTAACTTCACTAAAACAATCGACGTCCACGTATATTTCTGATCACATTCATGAGTGGAGACGTCGAAGGAGGTTAGTGAAAGTTTTTATTCCGGACCAAATCTTAGCTGAGTGGTTTGTTAAATCATTATTACCGAAGATTACTGAAGATGTAGCTAAGGCCGGAGTAGTTACTGAGGAGCAAGTCATTGCTCAGGCGCAGTACCTTGACTTAGTTTATACTCAGTCAGGTACGTTACACGAGAAGATTCCAGATCTTCCAAAATCGAATCAAATCGCTGCTACTCCTTCGGGATCTCATGCCGCTGATGGTATGATTGGCATCGTGAACACAAAGAGCAAGAAGAAATCTTCCAAGACTTCTACTACTCCTATAATCACCTTGCCTGATTCCCCGACAGGAGAGTCTTCTCCTGAACTTTCCGCCGAAATTCACGCTGTAGAGTCATCTACAGCCAAATCAAAAAACGGTGGAAAGAAGAAAGGAAAGAAGAAGGCTAAAGCAGACAAGGCTCCAAAGGAGAAAACGGAAAAGTCGGAAACCAATGATGAAAAGCACAAACCTCGATATGCTTGTCTTATTTGTGAAGAGGATCATTTTACAAGAGATTGCCCTCATCGGGCCGAGGTTGTGAAAATAGTCAAAGGTTCTCCCACTCCTGCTGTGTTTAAAAATCCATTTCCAGAGCAGGATAATAAGATGATAGGTTCTTCCTCGACTGCCAGTGAAGAACCCATTTTGATGATGTCTCATGTGAGGATTGCAACTCGATCGCAAGATTATGGTAGTAAGAATCCTGTTGATGGTAAGGAAGCATAATCTTCTCATTCTAATCCATCAACCTCAGCTCCTGGTTCCGATCCACTACAGATCGAAAAACCTAACCTGGACTTAGTAATCCAACCGCCCGCCAAGGGTGTACTTCGAAGGTCTGCTTTCAATCCACATGCGAGAGCGGCCTAGAATTACAACATTGTTGAGGACTTAGCTGTTTCACCCTCAGCAATGTCGGCTTTAGAAGTGCTGCAATCATGTCCAGCACAACGAAAATTACTTTTGTCGGCTATCGGAGCTGTTGATGTTCAGGACCCGAATCTGATAATCTTCGATCTAAAAAATAGTACACCGCGTCTACCCCATCAAATGGCTTTCCAAATTCCAGTGATAGTCAAAAATAGGCCTATTCATCGGACTGTGATTGATGAGGGAGCTTCTACGTGTATTATGTCGATTCAATGTTGGAGATCGCTTGGTTTCCTTCACTGAGCCAATCCCCGACCATCCTTAAGGCCTTTGATGGCCGTGGGTTCCGTCCGTTTGGTATTCTACAGGAATTGCCTATAGGGGTAGAAGGTAAAACCGTTAGTCTGGATGTGGAAGTGGTTGATGCCCCTCTAGACTACAACCTTCTTTTGGGTCGAAGTTGGTCATATGCTATGACAGCAGTCGTTTCATCGGTCTTCAAGGTAATAAAGTTTCCACATAACGGTAAGATCGTGACAATTGATCAGCTAACATACTTTTCATCCGACCCAGCCTCTTCAGAGAGTATCCAGCATGTCGGTAAGACGACAATCCCTTATAGGGACGTTGGCGTAGGTTTAGTTAAAGATTCCGGTTTACTGGGAACTTTTCCTTTCCCTCCAATCAACGCAGACCCTTCATTTGCATCAATTCATATGATTACATCAGACAACATTATTTATGATGATCCTTGGATTGTCCCATCTGAATCTGAGATAGACTCATTCGGTGATGCTATGCCTTTGAGTCCATATGAAATTGCTTATGAAGCCGTCATGTCTTTTACCGACTCGCGTTCAACCCAAATCGACCAAATGAATGTGGTCAGTGAAGAATCACTTTTCACATCAACCTTAGAACGGATAGCGTTTCCCGAAGTCGTGTCATCTGACGAGCAACTTCGCGAAATCCTAAGTGTAGACAATCTACCATGGGAAGATCTCCATCACAGATCTTCGTTTTTACCTAAGGATGATGCTTTTGAAAATGATTTTCCATCTATCTTTACTGCTGAATATGTCAAAAACGCTCAGAATCCCACGAAACAATCTGATTCAGAGCTAAATTTAGGGAATATTTATCGCACTATTCCCATTGATATTTCAGTGAAACCCAGAATTGAGGAAAACATTCATATAGGTGCCTCATGTACAGAAGATGAAATCCAAACTTACAAGGCCCTATTCCAAGAATTCCGCGATGTGTTTGCCTGGTCTTACGAGGAAATGCCGGGAATCGATCCTGCCATTGTTGTTCATGAAATAAAGACCTACCCGGATGCTAAACCTGTCCGGCAACGGTTGCGTCAGATTCACCCTCGGAAAGAGGCTGCGATTAAAGCAGAAGTCGAGAAGCTGTTGAAAGTAGGTTTCATTTATCCAATCCCGTTAACGGATTGGGTATCGAATATTGTTCCGGTCAACAAGAAACAAGGAACAATAAGAATCTGTATCGACTACAGGGATATAAATCGAGCTTGTCCAAAAGACAACTATCCTACGCCTTATATCGATCAAATTATTGATGATTGCGCCGGAAGTGAAATGTTTTCCTTCATGGATGGTTTTTCGGGCTATAATGAAATCAATATTCTACCTGCCGACCAACCAAAAACGACATTCATTTGTCCATGGGGGACATTTGCTTATTGCAAATTACCTTTTGGGCTTAAGAATGCCGGGGCCACTTTTCAACGGGCGATGTCTTACACATTTCATGACATCAAGCACATTGCACAACCATACCTCGATGATTTTCCTGCTCATTCTTTACATCGAGCTGATCACCTTGTCCACTTACGAGCAATCTTTATGAGGTGTCAGCATTATCGAATTCGGTTGAATCCCCACAAGTGTGTCTTCTGTATAGAAACGGGTCGATTGCTGGGATTTGTTGTTTCAAAAGCTGGCATTCGCGTCGATCCCTCGAAGGTCGAAGCTATCATCAAATTGCCTCCTCCTTCGAGTTTGCGCCAACTCCAAAGTTTACAAGGGAAAGCGAACTTTTTATGCCGATTCATTCCAAATTACGCCGAGGTCACTAAAGGTTTTACACGGTTGTTGAAACAGAACGCTCAATTCCTTTGGGACAAGATTGCCCAACAATATTTTGATGCACTTAAGCACGCGTTGACCCATGCACCGCTGTTGCATCCTCCCAACTACAACTAGGACTACTTCTTATACATGGCAGCTTCGCATTCCACCATTGGAATGGTGTTAGTTCAAGAAGATGAATTCGGAGCAGAACATGTGATATATTATCTTAGTAGGACATTAAACCCCACTGAGCTAAAATATTCGCATGTGGAGAAATTTGCCCTGGCAGCCGTTCAAGCTGTCCAGCGTTTTCGTCACTACATCCTTCTCCGTAAAACTACAGTCATTTCGGATTGCAACCCTATGATTTATATTTTGACAAAACAACTGCTAGGGGGCAAGTACTCTAAATGGATCGTTATCCTGCAAGAGTTCGACTTGGAGTTTGAGAAGTCCAAGTCTAAGAAATCCTTAGTTTTTGCGGAATTGATGTGTGATTTCCCGCGTGCTGACACAGAAACTGTGGCAGAGGATTTCATTGCAGACGAATCTTTGTTTCTTATCAGTACATTAGATCCGTGGTACGGGGATATAATCATCTATCTCCAAACCCAAACCTTTCGGCCTGAATTTGCAAAGGCGGAACTTCGAAAAATTCGGTTTCAATCCCAGCAATACAAGATTATTGGAGATACACTTTATCGCCGGGGGGCAGACTTAGTTTTTCGACGTTGCTTAACTCACGAAGAGGCTGAGAGGGTTTTGAATGATTGTCACTCTGGAGCATGTGGTGGTCATATGTTTGGGTATGCCACAGCTCAGAAGGTGTTGCGCGCTGGCTATTTCTAGCCGTCCATGTTTAAAGATTGTATCATTGCGGTCCGAAAATGCCACAACTGTCAAGTGTTTGATCGCAAGATGCGCGCACCACCTGCTCCTCTCCATCCTATAATTGTCGTTGGTCCTTTCGCCAAATGGGGTATCGATTTTATTACTTGTAACCCTCACTCGGCCGGGGGGCATGCGTATATCATCCTCGCGGTTGATTATTTTACTAAATGGGCCGAGGCGATGCCTACATTCGACGCAAGCGGCAAAACAGCTGCAGTTTTCGTATTCAATCACATCATAACTAGGTTTGGTGTCCCACAAGCAATCATCACTGACCATGGGAGCCATTTTCGAAACATCATGATGACTGAGCTTACAAGCCAGCTTGGTTTGCACCACGATAGCTCTGCTCCTTATTATCCGCAAGCCAACGGTTTGGTTGAGTCTATCAACAAAGTTCTGGTCTGCGAAACCAGAGATTCTGGGTTCGATCCCCAGTGGAGTCACCATTTTGTCAGGCGGAAAGAGTCGATAGTGCGGACACAACCAACCTCCCTAGGAGCCTAAGACTCTCTAGTGGCAAACAAGACAAACAAGAGCAATCCTTCTCTAAACATGCATTTACCATACAAGAAATCAAGTGTTTAGATCCTACCTGTAGTCAAACGCTGTTGTAGGAGTCCAGCCTCGCTGATCCGGATGAGCTCCTCCTTCAATTCGAAACCTGCATTCACTAACAATCAAACAATTAAATAGCACTTGATAATCTCATAAAATAAAACATATTTAACACATAGACCAAGGAGTACATGAAACAACTCATAAATAACAAGTTATTGAGAAGAATGGACTCATTTGCATTAATAGGAAACAAAAGGAACAATTACAACCTGAGCCTTGGTGTTGTGAAAGTCCCTCCCAGGGTCCGTCAAGAGTTCTCCTTTACTTTGACAAAGCTCACCCACTTCCAAATAGAACAAGCAAAGATGGTAATCTCTCCTCACAAGCTTCTAAATGGGAGTCCTAATTCCAGCAGCATCTACCCTTTGAAATGTTTAGCTTTCAACCTCCCTTCCTTCTGGCCCAATGCCTGTATTTATAGTGCTCTATAGGAAGTTATTCAGGTCCACCATCAATGGGATAATCCCCTCTTTGGATGGGATAGCTCCCTTATTGATGGGATAAGTTCCTCTTTGGTAGGGGTACATGAACCATCTAGAGGCGCTCAATACACGTCGAACAACCTTCTAGAATGCTCTAGAAATGACCACAAGTAACTTTTTAAAGATGAAACTTGCGCATTTTGACATTTACAGGGGTACGCACCTGCCCCTTTCCATACAGAGCGTATAAGTACGCAGCTTTTGTGAAAATTAGGTGCGTATCCGTAGGTAAGGTTGAGAGAACCTGCGTACCCAGAGATAAACACATTTACAAAGACTTTCTATCTTTCTTGAAGTTTGACATGGAGAGCAGAGGCATGAGACTTGCCCAGGAGGATAGCATGACTGTTGATGGAGCCATACTAACTGTAAATAGCCATGGTGACATTTTTTAGTGTAACAATGATCAAGGTAGATATTGGTGACCACCCACCAATTCCAATTGGACCCCCACCATTGTTTCTTTCAGTTTTTCAGTTTCCTTAATTGTAGCACAGTTTACAATTTTTAGCAGTTTTTTGGGTCCTGAACTTTCGGAGTCATTTTGAGGCCCTAAATGATGTTTTTTAGGAAAAATGGGAGAAACATGGGTCCTTCGACCAATTTTTCTGTTCCCAAATTTGTATTCCTTGAATATATCTTTCTAATGAGGCATTATGCGTGTCAAATGGAGATCATATCCCAAAGTTACGACCCCGAGATGTTTTTGTACCAATTTACCCAAAACAATATCCATAGTTTGGTGCTTCATCTCCTAGGGTTAGGTTTTTGGATGTTTATGGTATTCCATTATTTCTCAACAATAAATAGGCCTTCAAGGCTCATTGTAACATAATCCTGAGGCATGTAGCTACCACATCTCTTCTCAGAGATAAGCTACCATCGCCCTACCAAGTTATTTCCATTTCTATTTGTAAGCTTATTTCAATATTTTACAGTAATGAAATGAAGTATTATTTCTGTTGCCTCTCTGTATGTATGGTTATATCTATAATTTTTTTCATTCCTATTTAAATATGGATCCATGGTTTATAATGAAATAATGTAAGTTTTTTTGTGAAACTCAAACAAAGTTATTTTCTAATATACGATTCAATTGTTTGATGTGTTGTTGAATTATTGGACATTTATAATAGTTTCCTAGCAACATAGTGAGACATGATATATCCCTTGAATATTTAATGGCTTTTTGAATATGTAAATACCAAAATCATTATCAAACACTAATATAGAATAAAGACATCTTCCTTAAACATTGTCTCTTACATCAACTATGAGGTTAACCCAAAGAAAGGGTTTTAAAATTATTAGATGTTTATGAGTGTGAAGATGAATGTGTGTACGCAACCTGAGACAAAAACCTAGTAGATACATCATTTTACAGGGACATTACCTTTGAGTGAAAAAGTATAGGTTTTAACCCCGTACAGAAATTACCTTCATATGAATTCTAAAACCCAAAAAATAAACAATGCGAGAGCATAACACATAAAACACATATACATAGATATTTTTTCCGTGGATCCCAAAATTGGGACTACCAACTTGATCTTTCATTATGTTCCTTTCAATGTTACAATAAATATTTATACATGTTAAAGCATCCAATACCACGGACCAAAAACTATCACATCCAAAACCATGGATCGAAAACCATTACGTCTAAAACCATGTGCGAAAAATCATATACAAAACCATAGGTAGGTCTGCCCAACCTAATATATGGTTGAATGACAAAATTTCCAAGGCGTTGCTACAGATCCCATAGAGTGGGGTTACCTATACCCCTTAAACCCCCTATTACTCCCCCCCCTATCTATGCAATCGACGCAACGAAGAGGGGGCTTTGTGCCCCTTCTAACACCCCAGTTAACTATGTGGGTTAGTCGTGGAAAGAATATAACACAACCCAAAATTCTCCCACTTGTTGTTTTCTTTCCACAGAGGACCACAAGAGAGCTTAGTCACTTATCCAGCCCTACAATGCTCATTATTTCTCTACACCAAGAGAACTTCTCAGAGCTATGTTGAGCCTCAAACCTGCACTTCTTTACACATCCTCTCAGCCTCCTTTTCCTATTCATTTCCTTCTTTTGCCACTCATTCCCTCCATCAAATTGCTCAAATCATTGTATTTTAGGACTTTTACATGGTTTGTTAATTATGCTAATGACTGTGTTGTTGGTTTAGAATTTTGGTCAAGTGCTGCACTTTCCGCAGCTCACACAGGGTTTCCGCAGCTGATCCCGGTTTCCGCAGCCAACCCCGGATTCCGCAGCTGTTTTATTAAACGGCATGTTCCAGGTGTCCTCCGGGCAGAAGAGCCACATGGGCAAGTTCGTGGAACCAAGGACATGGTGTGTGTCCTTCCAGCTCAGCCAAACCAGTCATGAAAACCCATGGTCAACGAGGGGGCAACTACGGTCAAATAAAGGTCATTGACGGTGGCATGGCTATGCGTGTTCGGTTTTAGAGCACGTGAAGAACATCTGGCCTCTTCCTCAGCCACGCAGATGATGGGAAACATGAATCCAACAGAAGATTTAATTCCCACCTCGACCGTTGCCTAAATCCGAGGACTGTGCTAGATTACGTGTTTTTACACAGCTGATAGAATAAAGTAGTTTGTGTTAAGTTCGTTTTGTTTTCTCTGATATAAATAAAGCGTCTTTGAACGCTGATTAGTTAGCTGCTGATATGTAATTTTTGAACCCCACTGTACTCTTTATTTTGCTACATAATATATGAGAAGACCGTTCTGTTTCTAAGCTTGTAACTGATCTTTTGAGTTGGTTGGAGTAGGCAGAGGGCCCCTGTTTACTAAGGCATGTACAATGCTTTTCGTTTCCTGCATTTCTTCTTATAAGTTTATGTATAATAGTTGTACAGAATGCTTTTGATTGCTATGTTTTGATCATGTACAATAGCTGTATATAACTTTGAATTCTGCTCATTTATATTTCTGCACTTTTCCATGACTGATCATTGTGTTTTTGTAGATATCTTAGGTGCCCGGGACAATTTTCTTTCTTCTCTTTTTACAGCTAGTGGCATTTGTGATCGTCTTATCTAGACTGCAGATATTTATTTTTGATTTCCATTAGTATCATTGCTTTAGTTTGCACTTTATTTTCTGTTCATAGCTTATCAAGTTGTTTATCCTTTAATGGCTCTTTTTATTATAATCAACTAACTTTTAGTGGAGCCAGAACATCACTTAGTGCAGCTTGGTTTATTTTGTTTTAAGACTCACATTGCTAACTTGCTCATAACTCTTTCTTATATGATCAATCCAGCTGAAGGCAGAAAGGTTAAGGGAAAATTAAGTAGTGTGATTTGTCACTTAGATTGTACATTGCTTAAGATTTAATTGAAGAGTTAAAGTAGTTGTTCTTGTTTTTAATTGAGTTAATGTAGATGTCATTTTCAATCTCATTTTTATCAGCAGTAGAGGTACTGGGCCAATGCCATTGGTCTTTTATTTGATGCTTTCATTTTCCTTCAAGAGTTAATTTCATTTCAGTTGTTGTTCAAAGCTTTCTGGTAGATCACTTTTAAGTTTTAAGAAATCATTTAGGACTCATCACAATCACACACACTTCACTCATTTTATTTCATTTCCATCACATCACTGTAGGAGAAATAGAATTGAAAACAAACTTAAAAAGTTAAAAACGACAAAAACTTAAGAAATAGTTGCCTAAGTACATACAGTACACATCACTTCATCAGCTTACGAGCCCCGGGTTGACATTTAAAAGTTGCAATTTAGACATCACTAAATTGACCAAACATTTTGGCGCCGTTGCCGGGGAAGTGAAAGTTAGGTAGCCACTTCTTGAAAAAAAAAACAAGAAAAATTCAAGAAAGGAAAATTAATAACCTCTCAAAGTATGCTCTTCTCTTGCACCTAGAGTGATCTGGAGGATCAGAAAAGAGAAAGTTATTGGTTTAATAGTTTCTTGAGTATGCTCTCTTCTTGCACCTAGAGTGACCTGGAAGATCAGAAAGAGAATTATTACCCTGACTTGAAGGAAAATAAAAAAATGACATGCATAGAGCAAGAGATTCTAGGGGAAGGTTTTTAGCTAGAGCTAAGAGTTCGATTTTCACATGTCCATCTACTTCAAGGAATAGACAAGAAACACCTCCATCATCTCCAACTCACACTCCTAGCCCTAGGATTCCTGGAATTCAAGAGGCAATAGTTGACTCTCCCACACCATCCATCGAGTCTGAACAAGAAAGAGACCCTTTTCTCTCTTCCATAGGAGGACAAATTGTAATTGAAGAAGTAGAAACATTTGAAGAAGAGGGAGAAATTCCTTCTCGTTCACCCTTAGTAGAGGAACCAGAAAACTCTGAAGTCTCCGGGGAAACTACCATGACATAAGAAGGAGCACCTGGATTTGGTAGGGTTAGAGGTAGAGGAGGAGGAGGAGGAAACAATGGAGGAGGTAGAGGTAACATTGGAGGAAATAGGGATGGAGATAAACCATTCGGGTTTCCTATAGTCGATGAGGACTCCCGAGCCACCATGAAAAACATCTCACCATCTGTCCTCCCAAACTTCCATGGGTTAAGGAATGAGGACCCTGAAACATTTCTATTTGAGTTTGAATTCGTATGTCGAACTTATGATTATCTGGATGACTCTCAAAAACTCAAATTGTTTCCCTCAACATTGAAAGGACAAGCTTTGAAATGGTTCATGGGATTACTCACTCAATCCATTAGGTCTTCGAATGATATGAAACAAACATTTTTGAATAGGTACCTGGACTATTGTATGCCCACCAATCATAAGGATGAGGTATTCAAAATGGTTCAAAAAGAAGATGAAAATTTGGAGGATTTGCTTGAAAGATTTCAATACAATTTGAAAAGAGCAAAAATGAACAACTTAGATGAGGAGACCTTGAAAGCCCTTTTGTTAAAATCCATTAGAGATGAATGGATAGACATTTTGAACATGATGGGGAAGGGAGATATATCTCAACTTTCACTCAATGATATAGCAGAACTATGTGTCCATCTCTCAAGGGGGAAATATAAAACTCAAAAAGGGCCTAGAGATCCTTCTCTCCTCAGAGCAAACAAATCTGCAACTGGATCAGTAAGTAGGGATGAAATCAGCAGTATGCTTGATGAATTTAAAACTGACATCTTAGGGAGTCTTAGTGAACAACTAGACACTCTTAAGATTCACAATAAGCAGAAAGCAGAAGCTGAGGCTTTGGCCATCTTTTGCCCAAAGTGTAGAAAGAAACATGCTCTAAGGGAATGTCCCTTGGAAGCAAAAGTTGTAGAGACATGTTTAATTTTCTCAGAGAATCATGAGACCAAGGATTGTCCTTCAATCCCTGGGCTCAAAGTTGTCTTTCAAGAAGATCCAAGTACACTTGAATCTCTCTGTTTTGTTGCAAGGAGACCTTGGCAGGGGAAACAAAATCAAGGGTTTAACAACTCTATGAATTTTCAACCTCCACCAAATTGGAACCCTTGGCAACAACCTTGGCCCCAACCTCAAAATCCTTTTCAAGCATGGGTACAAGGTATGCAAAATCCTTATGGTAGATTTGCTCAATTCTACCAATATCCTCCATCTTTCCAAAACCAACAAGCTCCACAACTTCCAAATCAAAATCCACAACTATCATTACCATTTCCACAACAACAACAACCCTCTCAACAGAATCAAAATTCTCAACTCTTGCTTCCATTCCAATAGAAGTCAAATCAACTTCCTTCTCAGCCATTGCCAAACCCCAACAATAAGAATCCTCAAAATGCTTACATGATGGAAGGACAACCTTTTCCTACCTATATGATTGTTCCTCTCAATGAAGTACAACTCAGATCAGGTAGAGTCTTAGACAAACCTTCTATAAAAGCTCGAGAGCAAAGCATTTTTGAGGAAGAATCTCTTGAAGCCAATAAGGGTTCTGAAGCATCTCTTCAAAACCCAAACACTCAAAAAGGAAAAGAAAAAGAATTACCCCCCACAACTCCTATAGTTGAGCAACCTACATCTCTATCCACACCTCCTTTTCCTGAAAGATTACAAATTGACAAAGGAGTGGAAAAACAAATTTGGTTGCCTGACTATAATTTCCTAGATGAATTGAAGAATGTTGGTATCAAGATTCCCTTGTTACAAGCCATTAAGGAAATTCCTATTCTAGCGAAAACAATAAAGGAGTTGAGCCTTAAAAGACAAGGAAGGAAACCAAGAGATACCAGAAGGATCCACCTGGTAGGAAAAATTGCAGACATCATGATGGGAAAGATTACTATGCAGAAATATGTAGATCCCGGTAGTCCAATTGTCAAAACACATATCAATGCGGTAGAAATACCAAATACTTTGATTGATTTAGGGGCTGCTATTAACATTATGAGCAGGCAAACTATGGAACAGCTAAAACTTCCTAATCTTCTTTTTACACCTACTTTATTGCAACTTGCAAATCGATCAATTATTAAACCAGATGGTGTATTAGAAGACATTCCTTTCTCCTTAGATTCTTGGGAATATCCAGTGGATTTTATGATTTTAACTCCCAAGAGTAATCTAGGAGGACATCCTCTTATTTTAGGAAGACTTTGGCTAGCCACACCTGATGCTTTCATAAGTTGTAGGTCTGGGGATATGTACATTTTTTATGGTAATTCGACAAAGAAGTTCAATATGTATCCTCCAGCAAAAGCAATCATAGAAATAGGAGATAATGAGTGGGTTGATGATGAAGATACTATACAACCTGTCTTTACCATTTCTGAGATTAGTGAAGATAGTAAAATTCTGAATACATTAGAAAATTTTGAACCATCGTCAGAATATGACTCCACACAATTTCAGTTGGATTCTGACATAGAGTGTCTATCATCTAGACAAATGTCTCTTTTCTCTATGGAAGAGTTTGGTAGTTCTGCCATTGAGATCTTTCCAGGAAAAACATTAAACATCAACAAAAACTTGGAAAAATCACAACAGGAAGAGTTAACCAAAATCTTGCAAAGACATTCTACTGCATTTGCATGGGAGTATACCGATATGAAAGGTATTGATCCTAAGACTTGCATTCATCACATCTACATTGAGGAAAACAGTAGACCAATCAGACAACCTCAAAGAAGGATGAATCCAAATCTTAGGGAGATAGTGAAAGAAGAGCTCCAAAAGTTACTTAATGTAAACTTCATTTACCCTATTTCAGATAGCCGGTGGGTTTCCCCTTTGGTTATAGTACCTAAAAAGAAAGGTAAATGGAGGGTTTGCATTGATTACAGAGAATTGAACAAAGCAACCTTGAAGGACCACTTTCCTTTACCCTTTATTGATCAAGTATTAGATACTCTAGCAGGCAAAAAGTATTTCTCATTCTTGGATGGTTTTAGTGGTTACAATCAAATTCAGGTAGCACCTGAAGACCAGGACAAGACCACATTTACCTATCCATGGGGAACTTTTGATTATCGAGTACTTCCTTTTGGATTATGTAATGCACCTGCAACATTTCAAAGGGCAGTACTAGGAATCTTTTCTGATCTAATTCATGATTGTGTAGAGGTCTATATGGATGACTTTACAGTTTATGGTAATTCATTTGAAGAGGCATTAGAAAATTTGGAAAAAGTCCTTGTAAGATGTAAAGAAACAAATCTTTCATTAAGTCATGAAAAATGTTTTACGATGTTTACTGAAGGGATTGTTTTAGGACATCATATTTCAGGAGATGGAATTAAAGTTGATAGATCAAAAGTCGAAGTCATCTCCAAGTTACCTATTCCAAATTGTCAAAGGGATGTTAGAAGTTTTCTTGGGTTTACTAGGTATTATAGAAGATTTATTGAAAACTTCACCAAGATAGCATCTCCACTCTTCAAATTACTTACCAAAGACTGTGAATTCAAGTGGGATCCTGACTGTCAATCTGCATTTGAAACTTTAAAAACTAGAATATCTGAAGCACCCATTTTGAGAGGGCCAAATTGGAAACTCCCTTTCCACATTTCTACAGATGCTTCAGATACAGCTCTAGGAGCTGTGTTGGGTCAAAAGGATTTAATTCCTTATGCCATTTATTACACCAGTAAAAATTTGACTCCCACTGAGTTAAATTATACTGTGACTGAAAAAGAGTTCTTAACCGTTGTTCATGCAATCAACAAGTTTAGACACTATATAACAAGCTATGAAACTTTTGTCCATACTGATCATTCTGCAATTATATATCTCATGAACAAACCTGTTACTAATGGCAGAGTTACAAGATGGCTTTTACTTCTACAAGAATTCAACATTACTGTGTTAGATAGACCAGGAAAACAAAACACAGTAGCTGATTTCTTGTCTAGAATCCAAAATACTAACGAAGATTCTCCCGTAGAGGATAAGTTTCCAGATGAATATCTATTTGCAGTAACTACTAAAACTCCTTGGTATGCAGATATTGCTAACTATTTGGTTACAGGGAAGCTACCTCCACACTTATTTCCTAATGAGAAAAGGAAAATCATTCAGGAGAGCTCAAAGTATTCTTGGATTTCTAATGAATTGTTCAAAACAGGGCTAGATTGTGTGATCAGAAGATGTGTTCGGGAAGATGAAATGTCTGACATCCTTAAGGCATGTCATGATGAACCGTGCGGCGGACACTTTGCTGACAAGAGGACGGCCTATAAAATCCTTTCTTTAGGATATTATTGGCCTTCTCTCTTCAAATATGCAAAGCAATATGTTAGAACGTTTGACAGCTGCCAAAGAGTTGGGAGACCAACTCCTTCAAATGAAATGCCACTACAGCCACAGGTACTCATCGAACCCTTTGAGAAATGGGCTCTAGATTTCGTTGGACCTATTAATCCACCATCTAAACAAAAGAAGTATATATTGGTTTGCACTGATTATGTTACTAAGTGGGTAGAAGCCAAGGCATTGCCTTCTGCCACTGAAAATTCAGTTGTTCAATTTCTTTATGAGGATATTTTTACTCGTTTTGGTGTCCCAAGAGAAATTGTGATAGATCAGGGAAGTCAATTTACATCTAAATTGATGGAGAAGCTGATGGAGGAATACAAAATCAAGCATAGAAAATCTACTCCATACCATCCACAAGCAAATGGTCTAGTGGAATCTACAAACAAAGTTCTTCAGAGCATCATCACCAAGACTGTTCATCTCCACAGAAGGGATTGGGCAAAAAGGCTTCCTGAAGCCTTATGGGCCTATAGAATTACATGGAGGAACACAACAGGACATTCTCCCTATGAACTTGTTTATGGGAAAGAGGTCTTGCTCCTCATTGAGTTTCAAATCAAGACCTTCAAGATGGCAGTTCAGTTGGGGATGAGTTTATCAGAAGACCAAAAGCACGGAATGGACCAGCTAAATGAGCTAGATGAAATAAGACAAGATGCAATTCTAAGGACCGATCTAGTTCAGCACCAAAGAACTAAGTGGCATGACCTATATATCAAAGAGAAGAAGTTTCAAAAGGGAGATTGGGCGTTACTGTTTGATTCAAAGTTTAAAGACTTCAAAGGGAAATTTCAATCTCATTGGCTTGGGCCATATGAGATTGATGAAGTCTTTAGCAATGGAGCAGTTCGAATCAAGACTATTGATGATATTCAAACTCCTCTCATTGTGAATGGCCACCGATTGAAAATTTATCATAAGCCACTCTCAAAAGAGGACTTTGTCAAAATATTCCAAGAAAATTCTGCAATGAGGCTACTGGAGAACAATTCTTCTCCTCCATCACCCTAACCTTTGTTTCTTTCTGAATTGAAAAAAAAAAAAAATGTATAAGCCTGAAAACCAATCTCAGATTGGCAGTCTTATACAAAAAATATGGAGTGAAAATCAGGGTCACCTGACACTCTATATTTTCCAAAAAAAAAATCTCTCTCTTTCCATCCTCATTTCATCTTCATTCCATTTCACTTCACCTTCATCATTTTTCATCTCCATTTCATTTTTTTTCACTTCTCTCCATTCACTCCATCCCATTCCATTAATAAAAGTCCCTTTCAGGACTATTTCCATTCAGTTAGTCTTTTTCTAACTAACTTTGTGCAGTTAAAAGGGGAGATGTTCAGTTTCCGCAGCTGGAAACCGTTTCCGCAACTCGCACCAGTTTCCGCAGCCAGAAACGATTTCCGTAGCCAGTACCACTCTGTCTCTATAGCTAGCAACACTCTGTTTCAGAAAGATTAACATCATCATCATCACCAAAATAGAACAAGGATAGGAGGCACCTGCAGGATCAAAAAGAAATCATGGATCAACAACCTTAATCAACAAATGACAAACCCATGAAGGTATGATCAAATTTTTTTTCCAAACAACCATTTAAAAGTCATTTTATGCATAATTATTAAATCGTGGACAGAGCCACTAAATGCAATGATTCGGCAAGATCACCCCACTTCTCCTCCACAATAATCCTTCATCCACCTCATACCCTCCTAACGGTCTAATAATCACTCTTAGTTCAACTCAAGTTGAGACTGCGCTTTCATTTATGAGCCGTACAAGGAAGAAGAGACCTATCGTACTACGTCTCTTCTCTACCACGATCTCCGCAGCCAATAACTGAAACGTGTGCGTAAGCCACCCGAACTCCAAGGGATTTGGCCGTTATTTCATTCTCTTATCACCCCATTTCCGCACGCATTTGAACTCATTCTCGTGTTTGTCTTCTACTCACTCGCACTCACACCATTTCCATTCTCCTTTTCGCTGCAAACTCCACGGCTCTGTTTCAAATTCCGTGGCTCTGTTTCAAACCCCGCGGCTCTGTTTTAAACTCCACAGTCTTGTTTTAAACCCATATTGCCTCACATTACATTGCGGATATTCCACTTACGGCCGTAATACACCTGTTGTTCCCATGAGTATCCTCCTTGAGCATCCATACACAGTCAAAAGCCTCAGCCGAAGTTGAAAATTGAATATGGGGAAGCTGCTTAGAGCAGAACCTGAAGGTTCAAAGTATCTAGAAGGATACCCACAGAAAAAGGAAGCATTAAAGAAGGAAAAATGGTTGAAGTTCATCCAAAAATTCAGAGGATATGATAAGGAGGTAACGAAAGCGTTTGCTCGATCATTCAATGGACATACTATGGAAGTAGGGGACCTGAAATTTACAATCATAGAGAACTCCATAGCAATAGCAACCAACCTACCTTAGATGGGAGACCGATGGTTCAAGAACAGAACAGTGGAAGATCAGGGATGGAAAGATATGCTTAAGAATCCAGGTATGGACACTTCAATATTCACCAAAGGGATTCTTGTACATGTGATTAAGGAAGAATGGACTGCATTGTTATTACTTGTTCAAAAGTTTGTTACATGTGAGGGCCGCTTTGGCACTATGTATATGTACCATGCTAGAATTATGATGAACTTCATGGAGGGACATGCCATCAATTTACCCTATTTTCTGTTAAGAAGCCTAACAAAAATGAGTTCCACTGTCCAAAAGAATATAGGCCATATTGAACCACACTTGTATCATCATGGGTTCATTAAGATTCTCATAGAGGACCAATTGAAAAACAACAATGATACATGGGAAAAGTTTTTAATCAGGAATCATTTTCAAGAGGTAACTGAAGCTTCCGCTAGCAGCTCTCCTAGAGTCCCAAAAAGAAGTAGGAGAATGAAAAGAGATGTTGTAGCCCAAGATCCTCCTATTGTAGAAACTCAGGAGACTACTCAAGAAGAAGAGGTAGAGAGAGATAAAACTAAGAAACAGAAAAAGGAGAAAGGGAAAGCAATTGTTCAAGAGTCATGTCCATCACCTGAACCTTCAATAGAAGAAGACTATCAAACCTTGGCTGATAGACTCTCACATCTTCAAACTAGTGCCCTCTCAAAGAAGAAACAAAAAGAAAAACCGAGTGCCAAACCAAAGAGCACTAGTACACAAGTGAGAAGAAGCAGTAGAATTAAAGAAAGAATGAGTGTGACTAAGGAAAAACAGTCACATTTCATTGATTTGGGAGAAAGTAAACCTGAAAAGGCTCCAATTCAGCTTGACCATGAGTCTACTCCTCCACGGGAAGAGAGCCCCTTTCAGCCAGAACTTCAAACAGAATTTGATTTTCAGCATAGCCCAAAGAGATCACATGAAATTGACCCTGACTAGCAGGAGGTATACAATTATTTAGAGACCTTGGAGCAATCAGTTGCAGGTCCAAGCACTATATTGCCTCTCCATGAACAAGTTGAATCTTTAAAACAAGAGGTATTTGAGCTAGAAGTCCTGAACCAGCATATAAAACAAGAAAACGAAGCATTGAAAGAACAAAGCAAGGTGGACAAAATTGTCCATGACAACACCATGCTTCACCTAGGACTCTGGCAGAAGAAGAACAGAAAATTGAAGAGAAAATGCAAGAAACTGAGCAGGGCCTTGATCAATTTGAAATTCAAGTGTTTGGTTAAGAAACCAAGAACAATTTTGGCAACAAGAATAAAGAAAAGAAGGCTAGATGTTTTGGCAGAAGCATCTGAACACATGGACTAAACAGCAATAACAAAGTTTTGGTTGCATGAGGACATGCAACACCTTCACAGTGGGGGTATGTTGAGCCTCAAACCTGCACTTCTTTACACATCCTCTCAGCCTCCTTTTCCTATTCATTTCTTTCTTTTGCCACTCATTCCCTCCATCAAATTGCTCAAATCATTGTATTTTAGGACTTTTACATGGTTTGTTAATTATGCTAATGACTATGTTGTTGGTTTAGAATTTTGGTCAAGTGCTGCACTTTCCGCAGCTCACACATGGTTTCCGCAGCTAATCCTGGTTTCCGTAGCCAACCTCAGATTCTGCAGCTGTTTTATTAAACGACATGTTCCAGGTGTCCTCCGGGTAGAAGAGCCACATGGGCAAGTTCGTGGAACCAAGGACATGGTGTGTGTCCTTCCAGCTCAGCCAAACCAGTCATGAAAACCCATGGTCAACGAGGGGGCAACTACGGTCAAACAGAGGTCATTGACGGTGGCACGGCTCTGCGTGTTCGGTTTTAGAGCACGTGAAGAACAGCTGGCCTCTTCCTCAGCCACGTAGATGATGGGAAACACGAATCCAACAGAATATTTAATGCCCACCTCGACCGTTGCCTAAATCTGAGGACTGTGCTAGATTACGTGTTTTTACACAGCTGATAGAATAGCGTAGTTTGTGTTAAGTTCGTTTTGTTTTCTCTGCTATAAATAAAGCGTCTCTGAACGCTGATTAGTTAGCTGCTGATATGTAATTTTTGAACCCCACTGTACTCTTTATTTTGCTACATAATATATGAGAAGACCGTTCTGTTTCTAAGCGTGTAACTGATCTTTTGAGTTGGCTGGAGTAGGGAGAGGGCCCCTATTTACTAAGGCCTGTACAGTGCTTTTCGTTTCCTGCATTTCTTCTTATCAGTTTATGTATAATAGTTGTACAGAATGCTTTTTATTGCTATGTTTTGATCATGTACAATAGTTGTATATAACTTTGAATTCTGCTCATTTATATTTCTGCACTTTTCCATGACTGATCAGTGCGTTTTTGCAGATTTCTTAGCTGCCCGAGACAATTTTCTTTCTTCTCTTTTTACAGCTAGTGGCATTTGTGATCGTCTTATCTAGACTGCTGATCTTTATTTTTTATTTCCATTAGTATCATTGCTTTAGTTTGCACTTTATTTTCTGTTCATAGCTTATCAAGTTGTTTATCCTTTAATGGCTCTTTTTATTATAATCAACTAACTTTTAGTGGAGCCAGAACATCACTTAGTGCAGCTTGTTTTATTTTGTTTTAAGACTCACATTGCTAACTTGCTCATAACTCTTTCTTATATGATCAATCCAGCTGAAGGCAGAAAGGTTAAGGGAAAATTAAGTAGTGTGATTTGTCACTTAGATTGTACATTGCTTAAGATTTAATTGAAGAGTTAAAGTAGTTGTTATTGTTTTTAATTGAGTTAATGTATATGTCATTTTCAATCTCATTTTTATCAGCAGTAGAGGTACTGGGCCAATGCCATTGGTCTTTTATTTGATGCTTTCATTTTCCTTCAAGAGTTAATTACATTTCAGTTGTTGTTCAAAGATTTCTGGTAGATCACTTTTAAGTTTTAAGAAATCATTTAGGACTCATCACAATCACACACACTTCACTCATTTTATTTCATTTCCATCACATCACTCTAGGAGAAATAGAATTGAAAACAAACTTAAAAAAGTTAAAAACGACAAAAACTTAAGAAATAGTTGCCTAAGTACATACAGTACGCATCACTTCATCAGCTTACGAGGCCCAGGTTGACATTTAAAAGTTGCAATTTAGACATCACTAAATTGACCAAACAAGCTAACAGATTTTGTCAATGCATTTGTAGTATTCTTCAATGTGTGCACCTTTACCAACAACACCTTTTTGTCTTCTATCATATCCCTCACAAAGTGATATTGAACATTGATGTACTTTGTCTTTGAATGATATGCAGGGTTCTTTGCCAAGAAAATTGCACCTTGGCTATCATAGTCTATCCTTATAGCTCCCTATACTAACTCCATACTTGAACACAATCTCTGCAACTAAACTGCATCATTGCTTGCATGAGTGGCTGCCATGTATTCTGCCTTTGTAATTGATAGTGCCACTACAGATTGTTTCTTACTCATCCAAATCAATACACCTCCAAATAGGTTAAACATATACCCACTTGTAGATCTTCTTTGATCCAGATCTCCAGCCCAGTCTGCATCAACAAAGCCACGAATATCGAACACTCTATCCAATCCTGGTCCTCCTTTGTAGCACAAACCATAATCACTAGTTCCACACAAATACCTGAAAACCCCCTTCACTGTTGTCTAGTGCTCCTTCCCTAGGTTTGACATAAACCTGCTCAATACTTCACTGCATATGAAATGTCTGGTCTAGTACAAACCATCACATACATTAGGCTACCAACTGGACTTGTATATGGAACACAAGACATGTCCTCTTCCTCTTCTTATGTCTTGGGACACTATTCAACAGATAACTTTACACCTACAGGAATAGGAACCTTCATCGGTTTACTATCCTGCATATTAAACCTCTGCAATATTGTTTCGACATACTTCCTCTGGTTTAACCAGAGCTTCCTTTTTCTCTGATATCTTTTAATTTCCATGCCCACAATATAGTTTGGAGCACCAAGATCTTTCATGTCAAATTTGGAGGACAAATGGGTCTTCAAATCCTGGATAATTTCTTTGTCATTTCCAACCAGAAACATATCATCCACATACAAGACCAAATAAATAACACTGTCACCAATTAATTTAAAATAAACACAATGATCTACTTTGCTTCTGCTGAAGCCAAGTCCCTGTATAAATGTATTAAATTTTTGATACCACATCCTTGGTGATTGTTTTAACCCACACAGAGACTTCTTTAACTTGCATACCAGTTCTTTCTTTCCCTTCACCACAAAACCTTCAGGTTGCTTCATGTAGATCTCCTCTTCCAGATCCCTGTGAAGAAATTTTGTCTTCACATCCATATTTTCTACCTCAAAATCAAAAGAAGCAACAACATATAAAAGTAATCTAATAGAAGCTTGGTAATAGGAGAAAAAATATCACCAAAATCAATTCCCAACACCCGAGAATAACCTTTTGCTACCAACTGAGCTTTGTATTTCTCCACCTTTCTTCTACATTTGTCTTCTTCTTGAACACCCATTTGCTGCTAATGGGTTTCCTTCCAGCCAAAAACTCCACAAGATCCCAAGTCTCATTTTTGTGCAAAGATGCCATTTCATCAACCATTCCCTCTTTCCAGAGCTTTCCATCCTCTGAATCTATTTCTTCCTTCATAGTTCTGCGATGATCGTTAGTAATAGATAAAGCAAAATTCGAACAGAAAGCATTTGGACTATACCTTTCTGGCTGCCTTCTTTCTCGAATTGATCTTCTCACACCCGAAGTTTGTGGCTCTTCATCTTCTCATTCCTCCTATGCGGTAGAGTCTAATTCTCCCCCCTTATGCTCAAACTCTACCTTCTTAGGTTTCTTTGGTTGGACTTCATTTTTAATAACATATTTCACCTCTCTAAACACCACATCTCGGTTGTATAGAACCTTCCTTATTACTAGGTTCCAAAGCATATAACCCCTTAAATCATCCTTATACCCAATAAATATGCACTTTCCATATTTACTATCCAACTTGGTTCTTTTCTCCTTTGGAACATGTACATATGCATCACATCTAAATACACTTAGATGTGAAAGAGAAGGTTTCTTACAAGTCCATACCTCTTATGGAGTCTTATCTTCCAATGTTGATGAAGGTGATCTGTTGACCAGGTAACATGCAGTCTCCACTGCCTCTACGCAGAATTCTTGTCCTAAACCGACACCACTAAGAATGCTTCTTAACCTTTCCATCAATGTATTGTTCATTCTTTCTGCAACTCCATTTTGCTGACGTGTATATTGATCCAGGTGCATATTGGTGGCCACCTGCCAAGTCCACTTGAACTCCCACCATTGCTTCTTTCATCTTTTTAGTTTCCTTAATTGTAGCACAATTTACTATTTTTAGCAGTTTTTCGGGTCCTGAACTTCCAAAGCCATTTTGAGGCCCTAAACGACATTTTTTGGGAAAATTGGGAGCAACATGGGTCCATGGACTGATGTTGCTCTTACCAAAGTTTTAGTTCTCTAATAGATCTTTCTAACAAGATATTGTGCACATCAAACAAAGATCATATGCCAAAGTTACGACCTCGGGAAGTTGATGTACCAATTTACCCAAACCGGGCCCACAGTTTGGCATTTCATCGTCTAGGGTTAGGTTCTTGGATTTGTAGGGTTTTCCATTGTTTCTCAACAATAAATAGATCTTCGAGCCTTATTGTTACATAATTCAGAGGCATGTAGTCATCACATCTCTTCTCAGAGATAAGCTACCACCACCCTAGCTGGTTTATTTCCATTTTGTTTGTAAGCATATTTCAATATTTTAAATTAATGAAATCAAGTATTATTTCCACTGCATCTTTATGTATATGGTTATCTCTATATTTTGTTGCATTCCCATTTAAGTCCAGATCAATTGTATCAGAGTGGTCTACTTTTTTTCTTTGTTTTTCTTTGCATGTCCCCAATGAGGTTGGGATATAAGGAGTTAGGGCTTGAACTGGTCGAACCTTTGCAAGACCAGCCTCGCAAATCCCGATAGCCTACCATTACGGATGAAAAGAAAGACAATGGGGTAGGCGATCCTTTCAAAATATTGCTTGAAGAAGCCCCTGAGTGACAAACGAACACAATGATCGACAACTTACCGAGATCCTTCAATGGCTACCCTGGGGTGACGCATCGGCTTCCGACAACTACTCTAGAAACGCCACACCATTCGAGGTACAAGTTAATTTTGAAATCCCCATATTCAAGGGTTAGATAGATGCTGATGCCATCAATAATTGGTTAAATATACTAGAGGGTTATTTTTCTATTCATGATTTTTCCAGTCGGGAAAAGATTATTTTTGCTCTTCTCAAAGTAGCCCCCCATGTCAAGGACTGGTGGGAAACCTACTACGAGCATAAGCATGAAAGTACAAGCTCACTATTTTCGGCTGCACCCACTTGGAATTCGTTCCTGGATGCCATCAAGGAGCAGTACTACCCTATTGGAAGCTATGAGGATCAATACATAAAGTGGACCACGCTACGGCAGGGAAGGGACCAAGACGTGCTGGAGTTCACCAATATCTTCTATACCCTTCACACAAAGTTGGATATCAAGTATTTGGAGAAGAATTTGGTACTCAAATACTACGACTACTTGCATAAGTACATCCAGGGAGAAATAAAATTCCTAAACATCTCCTCGCTTGGCACTACATACACTAGCTGTTAGGGTAGAGCAAAAGTTTAAACAGAAGAAGTGAGACTTTGGATCTGCGAATCTAAAGTAAGGGAAAGGTGCCCCCAAACTTCAGAACAAAGGACAAAGCCAAGGTGGGGTGGCCCAAGACAACCCGTCAAAGCTGAAATCAAAGAACAACGTTGTGAAGCTGAAAAAGGACATGGGAAAGTGGTGTGAGTTCCATAAGAGCTCCACTAACAACACAAGTGAGTGTCGGGCCAAGTACTCACTGGTGGCTGAGCTAAAGGTTTCAGAATTGGATGTAGGTTCTGACTCTGAGTCAAAACCTAACAAGGGGAATGACAAAGGGAAGAAGATTATTGATGAAGACCCTAATGCCATCGTTGCCACCACGAAGATCGAGAAGGAGGAACCCGAAGATCCAGAGGAGGATGAGCATCTCTTCCACTCCCAGATGTGGGTAAAGGGCTCCCTGCTATAGTTCATTGTCAATAGTGGGAGCCAAAAGAACCTCATTTCAGCAGAGGTCGTGAAGTGGCTAAGATTACCGACCATAGCACATCCACAATCGTACACCATCAGGTGGCTTCACCAAGGATGGGGTCTTCGCGTGAGCGAGCAATGTCACACTCCATACAACATCAAGCCCTTCATGGATGAGGTAATGTGTGACATCACTCCCATTGAAGTTTGTGATGTATTACTAGGACAACCATACTTGTGGAAGTGACATGATGTGTACGAATCAAGGCCTTTTATTGTTATTGTTACTTTGGGAACTAAGTTGTACAGGATACAGAGGTAGCACGGCCTACCGCCATCTCTTTGATTAATGCAAAACAAATGTAGTAATCTCGTTTCCAAAACTGGGAAATTTGTTTTCCTAATGATACGCCCTCAAGGAAAGAAAAAGACGGTGGCCACAACCACCAGACAGGGCCCCTTCACATGACAAATACAGACGGACAAGGTCGTCGCAGAGTGTGAGGACATCTTCACCTCCCCCGCAGGGGTTCCTCTACACTGTCAAGTCAAGCACTCCATCGATCTGACCCCAGGTGCATGGTTTCCTAATGGACCAATCTATTGGCACTTCATTCCGGAGAATGATGAAATCAAGAGGCCGATTCAGGATCTGCTACAAAAAGGTCACATCCATCCAAGTTCATCACCCTGTGGGAGCCCGATCATGTTGGCATAGAAGCAAGATAGGACTTTGAGACTTTGTATTGACTATGGAGCGTTGAAAAAGACCACTGTCCACAATAGGCACCCGATCCCATGTATTGATGACCTCTTGGACCAAATGAAGGGGAAAAAATATTTCACCAAGATTGATTTGAAGTCAGGATATCACCAAGTATCAATCGAACCCTCCGATGTGTGGAAGACTGCCTTCAAAGCCAAGGAGGGCCTATTCAAATGTTTGGTAATGCCATTCGGATTGACGAATGCTCCTGCAACCTTCATGAGGCTAGTGGATGACATATTGCATCCATTCACCAACTCATTTGTAGTTGTAGACTTGGATGACATCCTGATCTTTAGCCAGAGTTGGGAAGAGCACCTCCACCACATTTGACAAGTTCTCCAAACACTGAGGCAACACAAGTTATGTGCCAATTTGGAGAAATGTGCTTTTGGCATGACCCAGGTTGACAGTATCTAGGATACATTATTGATGAACAGGGGGTGCACGTGGATCCATCGAAGGTCCAAGTCATTTGAGATTGGCCATCTCCAACCACTCTGACAGAGCTCCAAAACTTTCTAGGTCTTGCCAACTTCTACCACAGGTTTGTGTTGGGATTTTCTCATATCACTTGGCCCTTCAGTCAAGTCACCAAGCGAGGAGTGAAAGAAAATTTCTTTTGGTCTGAATCTCAACAGAGGGAATTCATAGAGTTGAAAGATCGCCTCTGCACGACACCCGTTCTCGCACTACCAGAATCGCAACAACCATTTGAGGTCAAGACAGATGCCTCTGAATATGCTATTGGGGCAGTCCTTACTCAACACGGGCATCCAGTGGAATATCACAATGAGACACTTTCAGACACAGTCCATAAGTATCCCACTTATGATAAAGAGATGTATTCCATTATGCAGGCCTGCCGACAATGGAAGCATTACATTTTGGGGAAGGAAATGGTCATTAACACAGACCAGTGACCCCTGCAGTTCATATAGACCCAAGGGAAATTGCAGAATGATCATCATAAGAAATGGTCCACATACCTACAATAGTTCCATTTGAATATCAAGTATAAGAAGGGTAGCACCAATAATGTTACAGATTGCCTTAGTCGACCACCGATCATGGCATTAACCACAATGCTCAACTCTTGTGGGCACGAGACTTTTGATTGGCCACTTCTCTACAAAAGCGACCCATAAATCGGCCACACATACCAAACACTCTTGGAGGGTCAGCATGTTCTAGATTTTCACCTCCAGGATGCCATGTTATGCCATCTAGGTCACCTTTGTGTTCCTTCAAGTAAGCATGCCAAGATGATTTGGGAAGCACACTACAGTCAGGCTGCTGGACATTTCGGGGTTGAGAAAATGGTGGGAGTACTGTAGAAGTATTTCTATTGGTTGAATCTTTGACATATGTCCGGAAGTACATCAGATCATGCACTGCCTGCACCATTGCCAAACCGAACATTAAGAAGCAAGGCCTCTATACCCTCCTGCCTACCCCTAGTCAACCTTGGGAATCCATCTCCATGGATTACATGTCAGATCTTCCTTCCACTAAGCATGGAAATGATTGTGTTTTTTTGGTTGTTGACAAGTTCTTGAAGATGGCCATTATGGCGGCCTGCAAGAAGAATATCACAACATAAGCCACTATTAAACTCGTATTTGAATGAGTGTCGGTACACTTTGGGTTCCCATAGTCTATCGTCTCAGATGGGGACAATAGGCTCGTCAGTACATTTTGGTCCAGTCTCTAGTCGATGCTCAACACCAAACTCACTAAGTCCACAACCTTCCATTGTTAAACTGATGGCCAGACAGAGGTTGTCAATAGGATGATCGTACACATTCTGTTCATATAAAGCTCATAGCATCCATGCACATGGGATGAGAGCCTCCCCTATGTTCAACATAACTACAACCAAGGCCTCCATAGCTCGATTGGCCACAACCCTTTTCAGGTAGGCTTGGGATTCCAATGACTATGTCCCATTAATGTGGCCATGCCAGTTGCAGCTACTCACATAGTTTCGGCTCATGTCCAGTCTAAAACAGATAAGGAAAACAGCTTCATTGAGAACATCCAACATATTCGCTAGTAGGTCCATGAAATTTTGGATAAATCAGATGGTAAGTACAATCAGCAACATGATGAACATCGGGTGCCACACAAGTTTCAGGTGGGCGACAAAGTCTCATTGCATTTGCAAAAGGAACGCGTTACCGGAGCCTATCAGAAACTCAGACCACTACGATATGGTCCTTACACCATTACCAAGGTTATGGGAGAAAATACATTAGTGTTCAACATGGACCGCCTTTGACCATACTTTCCACCATTACTAGACACATCCGACATTGCAGAACAACTCACAACCACAGAGTTAAATCTAGATTGCATGGAACAAGCTGGAACTAATCAGATCGTGGACACAGAAATTAAGCACACTCAGCAGCAGAATATCCAATTGTATCGAGTTGTCAAAGCAGGCCAACTCCTTCACCAAGGCAAGTGGCTCACCAGGGACCAAGTTCAGCAAAAGTTTCCTCATCTCATGGAGGGACTCAACGCAATGGGGACCATTACTTCCTAGCGGGGAGGAATGATCCAGGTGGATATTGATGGCCACCTACGAAGTCCACTTGGACCCCCACCATTGTTTCTTTTAGCTTTTCAGTTTCCTTAATTGTAGCACAATTTACCATTTTTAGCAGTTTTTGAGTCCTAAACTTCTGGAGCTATTTTGAGGCCCTAAACGACGTTTTTTGGGAAAACTGGGAGAAACATGGGTCCATGGACCGATGTTGCTTCTCTGAAACTTGTAGTTTTCAGATAGATCTTTTTATAGAGATACCGTGCACATCAAATAGAGATCGTATGCCAAAGTTATGACCTCAGGAAGTTGATATACCAATTTACCCAAACAGGGCCCACAATTTGGTGTTTCATCTTCTAGGGTTAGGTTTTTGGATGTTTAGGGTTTTCCATTGTTTCTCAACAATAAATAAGCCTTCGATCCTCATGGTAACACAGTTCGGAGGTATGTAGTTGCCACATTTCTTCTCAGAGATAAGCTACCATTGCCCTAGATGGTTTATTTCTATTTCTATTTGTAAGCATATTTTAGTATTTTACATTAATGAAATGAAGTATTATTTCTATTACATCTTTATGTATATAGCTATCTCTGTATTTGGTTGCATTCCTGTTTAAATCCAAATCATATATGGAGTAGTCTTCTGCCATGCTATACCACCCTTCTTACAGAATTCTTCAAATTCCTTACTGCAAAACTCTCCACCCTTATCTATCCTCAACACCTTTATCTTCTTCTCTGTTTTGTTTTCCACCAGAGCCTTAAATTATTTAAACCTGTCAAACACTTCAGATTTCTTCTTAAGGAAATATATCCATGTATTCCTTGAGAAGTCATCTATAAATGATACATAGTACACAGACTTACCCAGTGATGGAGTGTTCACAAGTCCAAACACATCACTGTGCACAAGCTCTAATATTTGTTTTGCCCTCTTATGACCAGAGGGGAAACTCACCTGATTCTGCTTCCCATGTACACAATTTTCACAGAAATCAAAATTGAGAGAGCTATTACTCATACCTTATATCATACCGTTACAATGAAGTATTCAAAGGCTCTTCTCTCCAATATGTTGAAGCCTTCGATGCCACAACATTTTGTTCTCTCTGGAGACCACTAGATTTTCTGCTCCACTTTCAGGAACCATGGAACTGTTGCACCCATCAACAACAGTGCTACCTTGTAACTTGTAAATAATTCCAATCTGAACTCCATACATCAATACCAGTGCCCCCTAAACTATCTTTCAGATATCCTTCTCGAACACTATTTTTACACCTGCATCATCCAACTTGCTTAAAGAAATCATATTTCTCACTAATGCAGGAATATGGAGAACACCTAGAAGTGTTCTAACTCTTCCACCTTGCAACTTGAACTTTACTTTTCCGCGACCAAATATTCTAGCCTTCCTTTGATCCCCTAAGAAGATATCACCACCATCATATTTCTCATACTCGTTGAACCACTGTCTATGGGGAGTGAAGGGAAAGGATGCACCTGAGTCAATCAACCATGCCTCATGATCTACATGTGTACATGAAGAAGCCAAGCACACATCCCCACCTTCATCTGAGGTGGTTTTCGCTTGTTAAGAAGGATCATCATAAGATCTCTTTCTTTTATCAGGAGCTTTAGATTTACAGTCCCTTTTCTAGTCCCCTTCCTTTCCGCATTTCCAGCACACCACCTTTACAGGCATTCCTGGAGATTAATATCTCCCTCTAGATTTAGATCTCCCACTTGATGACTTATTTTTGTCTCTGTTCTAGGACCGTCCTTGTATAGACAAGGCATCACCATTCTGGCTCTCCATATTTTTCCATCTCATCTCTTCCATTAGCAAGGATGAGAGTATTTTTTGAAATTGCAAATTAGTTGCATTGCTACCTATTGCAATAACTAGACTATCCCACAAATCGGCTAGCGAAATAAAGAAACTGATGCACTTATCTTCATCTGAGATTTCAATATCAACAGACAATAACTGACTTACCACAAGATTAAATGCACTTAGATGCTCTATCACCGACTCTCCATCTTTCATCCTCAGGTTATACAGTTTATTCCGCAGGAACAATTTATTCACTAGAGACTTAGTTTGGTACAAAGTCCCTAACTTGTCACACAACGCCTTCGCCATAGCTTCGTGACACATTCATAAATATTGAATCTGAGACACACAATCATATTGTGCTCTTTTCCTTTCGATCCAACATCTTCCATTCTTCATCGGACACTCCCGTTGGTTTAGTACACAGATCTACCATGATCCACTGATATTTATCCACCAATATATCCTCCATCTTGATTTTACACAACTCAAAACTCTGACCATTAAAGTTCTTGATCTCTATCTTTCCACTACTTTCCATCTTCTTTCACCACTAGAATCAATCTTGCAGATCTCCCACTAAACAGGGTCCACCATAGGCCTGAGCAAAACCCCTTAGAAACAAAGGCATCGCCTTGAAGCTAAAACAACCCCAATAACAAATATAGGTTTTGACCTCGTACATAAATTACCTGCTTACAAATTCTAAAACACAAAAAATAAACAATGCGAGAGCATAACACATAAAACACATATACACAGATACTTTCCCCTAGATCCCAAAAGCGGGACTACCAACTTGATTTTTGATTATGTTCCTTTCAATGTTACAATAGATATTTATACATGCCGAAGCATCCAGTACAATAGACCGAAAACCATCACGTCCAAAACCATGGACTGAAAACCATCGCGTCCAAAACCATGTGCGAAAAATCATGCACAAAACCACAGGTAGGTCCTCCCAACCTAATATAGAGTCCAAAAACAAAATTTTCTAGGGAACTACTCTGGACCCCATAGAGTGGGGTTACCTGCACCCCTTAAACACCCTGTGATCACCCCCCGCTATGCAATCAGTGCAACGAAAGGGGGGCTCTGCCCCCTTCTAGCCCGCCAGTTAACTACGTGGGCTAGTCGTGGAAATAATATAACACAACTCAACAAAAAGTGCAGAGCCTCTACAACATTCCTCTACTGCACATCCATTCATTCATAAATATTCCTTGTTATTCTCATGTTAGAACCATCCCATTCTAATATGTGGCATTTATATAGCCTTTGAATAGTCTTGTAGCAGATAGATAAGAGACCAAGTCCAGTGATTGCTTGAGATATTTGTCCTCTTTCAAAGAAGGTTCTATTTTACCATAACTCGCATTTGTGTTCAACGCCTTTCTAAGTTTTGAGCATAAGCATGAGCAATGAGCTAATAAAGTGGAATATTTCTTCATGAGTGTCAGTGGGGAACCAAAAGAGAGGGTAAAAAATGTGCAGCTAATTTTATTTCATGTTGTGCATGTTCCTAGGTTAGACTTTTTTAGTTTCGATTTCCAGTAATAGATGTATAGATTGTGAAGCTTGTACAGTAGTTTCTAGAAATAGGTTACTAGTTTTAGGTTTAAACCTGTTATTTGCACTCCCTATATTCAAAATTCACAATTTCTACAAACTGGGTTGACAAACGACACTTTGATATTCATTAATTTATCCAAACACTACTAATTTGAGATCTCAAATTTTAACCTACCTATAAATACTTTGAATATTTGATCCCTAGTGGATCTTCTTCAACCCTGCAATGCACTATGATGCAGACTTGGTCCTATGGAATTCTTTCCGCACCACTTGCTTAATTTTTTCTAAGGTTCATTGTTACCCAGTTGGAGTATTTCTCTTGTACTTCATACACCATGTTAATGTTCGATATCTGAAAGCAGTCTAAAATTATATAATCCTGGTGGGTTCATCTTGGACATTATTTTCATCCCATACTACCTCACATATGAACAAGTGTTTCTCGAGATCCTTAGTCCCAAAACCATGAAAAACATGAACCTTTGAACTACCTTCCATTTTCTTCTATGTACTTGTTCTAGATAATGGATTTATAGGTATATTCATTGTCTACTACAGTGCACTATGTGAAATTTTTTTCAATCGATAACTCTTACACTCACTCATAGCTTCTCTAGTCTCTACCACTCTTCCTTATCCTATATCCTCTCTTCATCACCTTCACTAGAATTCAATCAACTACTCGTGGAAACACATATCTTTATTTTCTTTCACTTCTTCCTTAGAACCTTCTTCCACTACTTAAGACTCTATTCTCAAACTTTGTCATACTTTTTTTACCATGCATTACCTCCTAGGTTTGTCCATCATACCCTTTAACAATCGGTTTGAAATTATCAACAACTCCTTCATCTTCATCTATATACTACTATATCACAGGCCCTATTCACTAAGATTATTCCCTGGTTGTCCTCTAGATATCCATTAATGCACTAGGAATTTAGCCACCCATGTTATCAGACACCATCTTCAAAATTCCCTTATCACATAAGAACATCTTAATGGAAGCTGAAAATGATCTAATGTACCTCCCATGTGGTCCCTTCAAACAATTTCTTTCATAAACACTATAAGAAATGATGGATTCAATCACAGATTTTGTAATATACCATCCTAAAAAACTCTCAAGCCAATAGTCATTTGCATGGGAAATTTTGTTATCTACACCTTTAACTACTGGACCATATCAGCAATCCACCACTTTGGCTCCATAAGTCACCAATTTTAGTTTTGATCATTGAATTTCTATATCTACTCTGCTAATTTCTATAGAAACTCAAGAAAGAAAAACTTGCAAAATTTCATAAAATCATACCATTGTAGCCATTCATCAACACTAATTTGTCGATGCCAAATATTGATAATAGTAAATTCCCATTTATTTTCTTCACAACTCCACTGGCTTATTTCGTCCTTAGTGGGACTTCACATCCCCTTCATTAATAACTCATAGTCCACCAGAACCATTTTTTGGCACTACATATAATCCAACTTGGATTAAAGCATGAAGAACAGGTAAAACCCCCCCCTAAATATCGGACCTTTTGATATCGCCTGTAAAATAGGTGAACACTCACCTGAGGCACCAATGGGGAATGTAGGGGCTGGACTTCCACAACATTGAAGTGGATTGGAATTGAATGTGTGCAAAAATACTATAATGCTTAGATCATAATTCTCAATCTAACTCCAACACAATAGACATTGAAGTATTAATAGAAAAAATTTAAAAATTTATTAATGGGTGCCCTAATTTTCCCTCATGCCATAACATACATAATGATACACCAAGAACAACTATAAGTAGGCATAGCCAATAAATTATGCAACCATCTCATAAAAAACACAATATATGTGAACAAATCAACCCTAATTTATCCTCCATTAATACCAGAATATGCACTAGGCACTAAATTATAGCATTACCATCTCAATTATATTTGGCACACCATCCTAGTTATCATGACATTCAAATCTTACAGAAACAACAAATCGATAAGAACTAAGACTACACTAAAAACAAACTAACCCAAAACAAAAAATATTGAGCACGAAACAACCCAACTCCCATCATCGTTTACCTATTTATACATAGTTGCATAGCCCTCAGTTTACTTTGATACCATTGGAAATACCAAGGAATATACTTACCATGGGAAAAGAGAGTATACCTTCTAGTCTTGACCAAATAAAAAATGGTTTGATGATGCAGTCAATAATAATGATTCTTACTCGTTTTCTTTGTGTGTCACTCCATTCTGTATGGTTCTCATTTTTACACAAACTCTATGCACTACTATTTCCATGACAATTCTTTGTGTTTTTTTCTCTTCATTGTTTTTGCTCCACTTCTTTCATTGCAACTCTGAAAATTGTCTCAAAAAATCTGTAATTCTTCAACTCTTCTTCCTAATCTTGGCCCTGACAATTCACAATGGATTTTTCTAAGCAAGGACATTGTCTATCATAGCTTAGAGTTTTGATCTCTGGGATCAAACCTTTTACCTATAGAATACTTTAGATCGAGTTCTTGGTGCTCAATTATAGATACCACAATTGAAATGTCATGATTATCTTGGAAATGGAACATTGATTCTTAGCTCTCTAGTAAAAAAAGAACCCTAAATTCGTGAAATAATGATACTAATTGAAAAAATTGTAGTTATTTTTAGATACAAACATGTATCTGATAAATTAGAATTGGATAGAAGTTCCATAGGAAAAGAGAAAACATATTGATAAACAACATAAATGTAGGTTTTAACCCCATACGGAAATTACTTCCATATGAATTCTAAGACACATAAAATAAACAATGCGAGAGCATAACACATAAAACACATATACATAGAGATTTTCCCCTGGATCCCAAAACTAGGACTACCAGATTGATTTTTCATTATGTTCCTTTCAATGTTACAATAGATGTTTATACATTTCGAAGCATCTAATACCATGGACCGAAAACCATCGCATCCAAAAAACATGAGTGAAAATCATGCAAAAAACCATAGGTGGGTCCGCCCAACCTAACATAGGGTCCAAAACCAAAATTTTCTGGGCCGCTGCCCTGGACCCCATAAAGTGGGGTTACGGGTACCCCTCAAACCCCCTATGACCCCCCTGCTACACAATCTATGCAACGAAGGGGGGTTCCGCCCCCCTTCTAATGCCCCAATTAACTATGCGGGCTAGTTGTGGAAAAAATATAACACAACCCAACATTCTCCCACTTGTAGTTTTCCTTCCATAAGGGGCCACAAGAGAGCTTAGTCATTTTTCTAACGCTGAAATGCCCCTTGTCTCTCTACACCAAGAGAACTTCTCAGTGCTCACAGATTTTTTCAATGCATCTGCAGTATTATTCAAAGTGTCCACCTTTACCAGCAACACCTTTTTGTCTTCTATCATATCCCTCACAAAGTGATACTGAACATTAATGTGCTTTTTCTTTCAATGATATGCAGGGTTCTTTGCCAAAAAAATTTCACTTTAGCTGTCACAGTCTATCCTTACAGCTCCCTGTACAAACCCCATACTTGAACACAATCTCTACAACCAAACTGCTTCCTTCCTTTCATGAGTGGCTACCATGTATTCTGCCTCTGTAGTTGATAGTGCCACTACAGATTGTGTCTTACTCATCAAACAGACTACACCTCCAAATATGTTAAAGACATATCCACATGTAGATCTTCTCTGATCCAGATATCCAACCCAGTCTGCATAAACAAAGCCACGAATATCAAACACTTTGTCCAATCCTGGTCTTCCTTGGTAGCACAAATGTAATCACTAGTGCCACACAAATACCAGAAAACCCACTTCATTGTTGTCCAATGCTCCTTTCCTGGTTTTGACATAAAACTGCTCAATACTCCCACTACATGTGCAATGTCTGGTCTAGTACAGACCATTGCATGCATCAGGCTACCAACCGCACTTGCATATGGAACACGGGACATGTCCTCTTCCTCTTCTTGTGTCTTGGGACACTGTACAACAGATAACTTTACACCTACAAGAATAGGAACCTTCACCGGTTTAATATCCTGCATATTAAATCTCTACAATATTGTCTCGACATACTTCCTCTAGTTTAACTAGAGCTTCCCCTTTTCCCGATTTCTTTTAATTTCCATGCCCAAAATATAGTTTGTAGCACCAAGATCCTTCATGTCAAATTTGGAGGACAATTGGGTCTTGAAATCCTAGATAATTTCTTTGTCATTTCCAACGAGAAACATATCATCCACTTACAATATCAAATAAAAACACAGTCATGAATTAATTTAAAATACACACAGTGATCTGCTTTGCTTCTGGTCAAGCCAAGTCCATGTATAAATGTATCAAATTTATGATACCACATCCTTGGTCACTGTTTTAACCCATATAGAGACTTCTTTAACTTGCATACCAATTCTTTCTTACCCTTCACCGCAAAGCGTTCAGGTTGCGTCATGTATATTTCTTCTTCCAAAACCCCATGAAGAAATGATGTCTTCACATCCATCTATTCTACCTCAAAATCAAAAGCAATAACAATAGATAAAAGTAATCTAATAGAAGTTACCTTGGCAATAGGAGAAAAAATATCACCAAAATCAATTCCCGCCACCTGGGAATAACATTTTACTACCAACCGAGCTTTGTATTTCTCCACCTTTCCTTCTGCATTTGTCTTCTTCTTGAACACCCATTTCCTACCGATGGTTTCCTTCCAGCCGGTAACTCCATGAGATCCCAAGCCTCATTTTTGTCCAAAGAGGCCATTTCATCAACCATGGCCTCCTTCCAGAGTTTTCAATCCTCTGATTCTACTGCTTCCTTCACAGTTTCTGATTCCTCCTCTACTGTGGAGTCTGATTCTTCCTCCTTAAGATCAAACTCTATCTTCTTAGGTTTCTTTGGTTGGACTTCATGTTCAATAACATCTTTTACCTCTCTGAACACCACATCTCATCTATACACAACCTTCTGTGTGACTGGGTTCCAAAGCTTATAACCCTTTCAACCATCCTTATAACCAATAAAGATGCACTTTTCAGATTTACTATCCAACTTGGTTCATTTCTCCTTTGGAACGTGTACATATGCATCACATCCAAATACCCTCAGATGTGAAAGAGAGGGTTTCTTACCAGTCCATACCTGTTGTGGAGTCTTATCCTCCAAGGATGATGAAGGTGACCTGTTGACCAGGTAACATGCAGTATCCACTGACTCTGCCTAGAATTCCTGTCCTAACGCGAAACCACTGAGCATGCTTCTTTCCCTTTCCATCAACGTCTTATTCATTCTTTCTACAACTCCATTTTGCTGAGGTGTATATGGAGTAGTCTTTTGTCATGCTATACCACACTTCTTACAGAATTTTTCAAATTCCTTGTTGCAAAACTCTCCACCATTACCTATCCTCAGCACCTTTATCTTCTTCTCTGTCTGATTTTCCACGAGAGCCTTAAATTCTTTAAACATGTCAAAGGATTCAAATTTCTTCTCTAGGAAATATATCCATGTATTCCTTGATAAGTGATTTATAAATGGTACATAGTACACAGACTTACCCAGTGATGGAACCTTCATAGGTCCAAACACATCACTGTGCACAACGTCTAATATATTTTTTGCCCTCTTACTATTAGAGGGGAATCTCACCTGATTCTGCTTCCCATATACACAATTTTCATAGAAATCAAAATCCAGAGAGCTATTACTCATACCTTCTACCATACTTTTACCATGAAGTATTTGAAGTGCCTTCTCTCCAATATGTCCAAGCCTTTTATGCCACAACATGGTCTTCTCTCCAAAAACCACTAGATTTTCTGCCCCACTTTCAGGAACCATAGAACTATTGCACCCATCAATAACAATGCTAACTTGCAGCTTGTACAGAGTTCTAATTCGAACTCCTCACATCAATACTAGTGCTCCCAAAACTATTTTGCAGGTATCCTTCTTGAACATTATTTTTACACCTGCATCATCCAGCTTGCTTACAGAAATTAGATTTCTAGCCAATGTAGGAATATGCAGAACACCCGAAAGTGTTCTAACCCTTCCACCTTGCAACTTCAACTTTACTTTTCTGCGACCAATGATTCTAGCCTTCCTATCATCCCCTAGGAAGACATCACCACCATCATATTTCTCATACTCGCAGAACCACTCTCTATGGGGAGTGAAGTGAAAGGATGCACTTGAGTCAATCAACCATGACTCATGATCTACATGTGTACTTGAAGAGGCCAAGTACACATCCCCACCTTCATCTGAGGTGGTTTTTGCCTCTGTAGAAGGAGCATCATCAGACCCCTTTCCTTTATCAGGAGTTTTAGATTTACAATCCCTTTTGTAGTGCCCTTTCTTTCTACATTTCCAGCACACCACCTTTATAGGGTTTCTTGGAGATTTAGATCTCCCCGTGGATTTATATCTCCCACTCGATGACTTATTTTTGTTTATGTTCTAGGACCGTCCTCGTATAGACAAGGCATCACCATTCTAGCTCTCCATATTTTTCTCTCTCATCTCCTCCGTCAGCGAGGATGAGACTATTTCATCAAAATGCAACGCAGTTACATTACTATCTATTGCAATAACCAGACTATCCCACGAATCTGGTAGAGAACACAACAAACTAATGCACTTATCTTCATCTGAAATTTTAATATCAACAGATGCTAACTGACTTACCACAGTTTTAAATGCGTTCAGATGTTCTGTCACCGAGTCTCCATCTTTCATCGTCAAGTTATACAGCTTTGTCCCCAGGACTAGTTTATCCACCAGAGACTTAGATTGGTACAAAGTCCCTAACTTGTCCCATAAAGCCTTCATCGTAGCTTCCCCTAATACACTCAGTAATATTGAATCTGAGACACACAATCATATTGTGCTCTTTGCCTTCCGATCCAACTTCTTCCATTCTTCATCAAACACTCTCGTTGGTTTAGTACCTAGATCTACCATAATCCACTCATCTTTATCCGCCAATAGATCCTCCAGCTTGAGTTTCCACAACTCAAAACTCTGACCATTAAATTTCTTGATCTCTATCGTTCCACTACTTGCCATATTCTTTCACCACTAGAATCGATCTCGCAGATCTCCCACTGAATAGCGTCTACCATAGGCCCGAGCGAAACCCCTCAACAACAAAGGTGTCCCCTTGAAGCCAAAACTTCTCCGATACCAAATGTAGGTTTTAACCCCGTACAAAAATTACTTTCATATGAATTCTAATACACACAAAATAAACAATGCGAGAGCATAACACATAAAACACATATACACAAAGATTTTCCCCTAGATCCCAAAACTGGGACTACCAGCTTGATTTTTCATTATGTTCCTTTCAATGTTAAAATACATATTTATACATGCCGAAGCATCCAATACCATGGATCGAAAACCATTGCATCCAAAACCATGGATCAAAAACCATCACATCTAAAACACATGTGTAAAATCATGCACAAAACCATAGGTGGGTCCCCCAACCTAACATAGGGTCCAAAAGCAAATTTTTTCTGGGCACTGCCCTAGACCCCATAAAGTGGGGTTACGGGCATCCCTCAAACCCCCTGTGACCCCCCCATGCTACACAATCGATGCAATGAATGGGGGGCTCCACTCCCCTTCCAACCCCCCGGTTAACTACGTGGGCTAGTCATGAAAACAATATAACACAACTCAACAATAAAGCCTTGGTGTAAAAGGTACTGCAACCTAAGAATAGGAAAGAAAAATTTTACGTAAATAAGGAAAGCGACATGGACCCAATGTGTCCTCCTAACTAGTTTCGAGGAGGAAAAATTAGTATTATAATTAATATTGGCATAAGAATCTCTTGTCTAGTACTTGATGCATATTCCAAATTGCCTAGTTGCAAGGAAGGATGAGAACATATGATCCTTTGTTATGTCATATCAGGAGTAACATGACTGGTGACATCATTAACATAATAATTCACTTATTTAACTATTAGACCATGAACATATCCATGCTAAGCAACTGAGTTGAGGTTAGGTCTAATAGAAATATGATGATATGTCATTAAGCACCCTGCAATGTCAAAATTTTTAGTGTGTGGATTAATTATAAGGTAATTTGTTGAGAATATTGAAGGAAGAGAGATAACATTAATTTCCACGTTAGAGCATGGAATGCAACTTCCTTTCCAATCATCATTAAACTACGAAGTATAGTGTTCAGTTCCAAGTTCAGATGCAAGGGACTATTCATATGATAAGTAATGCCATGATACATAATAATCAAAAAGCGTGGGAAGGTTCCCAATAAAGGACTCAAATAGTATTGAATTTAAACCATTCTTTAAATGTATGTTTTATGTTAGAAAATGAAAATCATGGATTCATAAAGGGCGTTATTGTATATGCTCCATGAGGTTATGAAGTTGACTTTTTTCTATTTTAGATGGATCACTTAGACCTTATAAATACTATGCATCAAATTTTTCCTAAGATAATGATTAGGATGGTAAATCTCTCGGCATGAAATTACCACCAACATTCTCCCAATGATTCATTTGGGAGGGAGCATCTGTTCACAATATTTGTGAATATAATTCTTCTCTATGTCTATGTAATTTTTCTCTACATAGAGTTAAGAATTGTAACATTAAATGGGATTTGTAGGTGAATAATTATGTTTCACCATCCGTTGTCGATGTACTTTAAATCAATATCATCTATTATGGTCATAGGAATTCCTTTATGGAAAATTTTTTTTATTCATGTCCATCTCTATTGTTGCATAACTTCCATTTCCACCAAAAAATTCAATTATATTGGAAGTACTCTTAGGTATTTCTCTACCTTTAGACCTACTCTTAGGTACTTCTCTACCTCTTCCAACATTGGACTATCTACAAAAACAGTGAGGACCAGTCTTTGAATGGAGGTACAAGCGAGATGATACTATATAACACTTTGCCTTAGAAAAATCTTCACATCGGGTAGAAAAATAACCACTGTAACCATATAACTCTTGGTTCCTATTCTCCATATAATAATATCTTTCATTCTCATCAGGGAATTGATCAGGTGTCATGCTCTTGTGTTTGTCCAACTCACAATACCAAAAACTTTCCTCACTACCCAGCTATTTTTCCACATCAATTGTGTGATCAATAATGTGTTTTGGAGGTAGCCCCATGGGATATGAGTACACCAAAGAATTATTGAAGTAGAAAAACCATATTGTGGGGTATTCAGTTAGTGTATTTATCTTTTTTGACAAGGTTCCAAACACAAAGAAACACAATGGTTCAATATGACTTTCTTAACAAGAGTTTTTCCAGTAGGAGGTTGTGTTTTTTTAATCGAATAGCCAGTGAGAACATAGGTGGGACCTTGATGCTACAAGTGGTATTGATGATCATTATCATAATAAACAATGTGTCTAACCTATTCATATGGAATTCCATGTGATAGATTAACACAATGAAGAAGAGAAACATCACGTGCCACAATATCTCGAAAAGGGCCAAGAACGAAGCTCATTACGCAATTTTGGGAGACCATAAGATGATGTATTTACTTTTCTACCCAACCGGGTTGATATGGCATCGAGTGTGGAGTGCTCAGGAGGTTAAGAGATTGAACCAAGTCGAGGATAAGAGTAGCCAATTCATGCTTGATCTTAAAATTATGGGTAACTAGTGCATTAGAGGTGTTGGCTTCATTAACAGTCAAGAGAATGAGAAAGGGATATGATTTAAAATTATTTTTGAGAGAACAACTACAATATGGAGAGGGGAACTAGTTGCCCAATCTTGGTAAAAAAAAATTGTTAGTGTGCATAGCTTTAAGTTCTCAGCAATCAATAGAATTATGCAAATTGACCTTATGAAAGGTACACTAGGGAGTATTGTGAGGTGTGGATGATGAGGAAGGGGTCATATTAGAAGGACTATCATGAGAAGAAATAGCATGAGAGGGACAATATTTGGGTTGAGGAGATTGAATTCGAGGAACCACTTTATGTTCCACAACCAAGGCTCAAATAAATACCTTTTTCAAGGAAGGACTATCCAACAATTTAGCTTCTCCACAAAAAACCATTAACAAACCAAAATTAAATTTCACTATCAGTACCTATTCCATATCATAGATATGAATTTGGATGTACAACTTGCAAAAGAACTGAATGTAGGAATGTACTACGGTTCAGTAATTGGTGGAGCTACAACCACTCTGCAAGGAGATTATGGAGATATCTGAGGGGATGGAAGCATGATCTTAATTTCTAATAAAATTCATGCCAAGATGTGATGTGAGCAGGAATGTTCATTTCCATCTCTTTGAGCTCAATAAGCAATGATATATTATCTAAATTGTTATCCCACCATGCTTTTTCCATGCATTTAAATTGTAGGTTAGCGATTTGAAGCTTCATGTCCTCTAGCATCTTAGGACATGTTTTGAAATAGGTGGAGAGACTACAAATACACGAATCAATAAGCTCTCCATTCCTTTGGCCATAAATTTTGGGTAATTTAAAGTGTTTATCCAACTACATGTGTCATGGAGGGTGTCTCTATTGTTGCAGATTTATTAGCTCATGGAGAGCCATATCCAAATCCTATATTAGGGAGTCGTCGAATGTGGCTTCTTTAAGAGGCGACATGATTTTTATGCACCCAAACGGATTGAAATGTAGATCTCGGTGATAAGATGGCTCCAATAACATTGAGGAAGGTATGTTGTGAAAGGAATTGAATAGGTAAGGGTGTGAAACTATTGAACCATCAGTCTATGAAAAAAAATCTTTCAATAAATTGATGGATTCTCATGTGCTCCTTGATGTTGAGTAGCAATGTGCTGATATTATTTTCTTTGATACCAATTGATCTACATGCATATCTGAAAATTATTAATGATACATGATACAATGCAACAACGAAGACATAAACAACAAGATCTATAAAATAATACCACCATTCTATTATGAGGAAGAGGTCTTCCTCTATAATAAATGCAACAATGAAGACGTAAACAACAAGATCTCAAAAAGAATACCACCATTCTATTATGAGGAATAAGTCTTCCTTTAAAAGAAATGCATATTATTATTAACTTAATTACAAATATTTTTTTATAGAAACAACAAAACATGATTTAGATATTTCCTTAATCTTTTAAGTTGCCCGACTAGTTTGCATGAGAAAATGAAAATACATATTTTAGAAACATCAAGATGCTTCCTTCCTCCTTATGAGTTTCCCTTGAAATGAACAAATTTCTTGGTTTCGTAACTTACTAGATGTGAACACAGAATGAAACAAAAAAACATATAGACTTGAACACAACTCAGACTCCTAATAGCCAGAAACAAACCAGACTATGGACAAATGAGAAAGAAAATGATGAAACTATGAAATTCAATTGCCCCAAGAGGTGCATTCTATAACCCAATATGAGGGTGATGTGTAATTTGATCTATGGTAAATATGGAGTTGACATGTAATAATGTAAACTATCAAACAAGAACTTTAAACTCAAAATGAAAACTGTAGCCAAAAAATCCCGCAAAAAAATGAAAAAAAATCTCGAAAATGAAAAGCGTTAATGTTGCATCAACATTTTTTCTTTCGGGGTAATTTTTCAACATTTTTTAAAAATTGCAGTGAAAGACATTTTTTTGGTGCTAAAAACATTGTGAAAATGTAAAGTGTTGATACTGGAATAACATTTTTTTTTTCGGGTTAAATTTTCAACATTTTTTAATAAGGACGTTGAAGATAAATTATTATCAGTCCGAAAAACCTTAAAATTCCAATGATTTTTAGGAATGACATTAAAGATAAAATATCATGTCTCTAAAATGCCCTAAAATTCCAACAATTTTTAGGCATGGAATTAAATATACTATATCACGTCTCTAAAAAATCTTAAAATTCCAACAATTTTCAGCCATAGTGTTAAATAAAAAATATTTATAAGTATTTTCAACCACAGAATTGAAGATAAAATATCATGATTTAGAAAAGCCTTTAAATTTTGACTATTTTTCAACCACGGAATTAAAGCCGAAGGTCATGACTACAAAAAACCTTATGTTTTCAACATATTTTAACCATGGCATTAACGAAAATTTTATGGCAAAAAAAACATTAAAGATGAACACCTGATTGAAAGAGTCATTATACGAGAGGGTAATTTCCTTTTTTAATTTAAAAGTATAGCGATTTTAAAATATTAGCCAAAGACAACTTGACATATTGCAACAAAAATTTAAAAATCAACCATCAAATTGGCACATGGCGTAGGCGAAATCGACCCATTGTAATGAAAACTTAAAGACCAACTATGAAGTTGGCACGTTTTTAGATGTCTAGGAACAATATACATGAAAATCTATGGTTATGTTTGATTTGTGAGCCTTTCTAGCACAAAACCAGAAAATTAGGTTTTGAACTTTGAAACTTATGATTACAGACACTTAGTTGTTGGCTATTTGTCTTTCCTAGATGGAGGCTCCAATGTTTTTGGTAACTAAGTATAGTTTTTTGCCAAAGATAGTTTTTGGGGTCTTTCACCCACCATTTATGTTGGAAATAATACTGAGAGGGGGGGAATAAATCAATATTTATAGTTCAATAACTTTTCATTTCACAATCAGATTTATATACACTACTTCAGTGAAGTGAAGTCGCGTGTGAACATAAGTATTATTAAGGAAACTAGCGTATACCCAAAGAAATTATGATTCAGTTAATTCATCATGTGTTGATCTTTAATCAGTGGATCAATACTTTATTAAATCGTAACTATGAGCAGTAATAAGATAATAAACCATCACATATAATCGAAACACATGAACACCAAGATTTAAGGTGGAAATCCAATGCATGAGAATAACCACATGCTATTGTCGTCTTTGTCTTATTTTTAATATAGAGAAAATCTATTTACAATATTTTACTGGTGCGGAATCATACCAGTACATAGGCACCCACCTGCAGAAGGCTACAACCTTCTCTCATTTTATAGATTCTTCTCGAAGGGAGCTACAACCCCCTAGCTCTTTTACTAGCTGATATGTTTACCAATACATAGGCATCAAATTACAGAAGGCTACGACCTTCTCTCTTCCTCGAGGGACCATGTTTCATAAATTTTCAAACTGGATACTTGTGGTACATAAGCACACAATTAATCACCATTGCAATAATTTTATCTTCCAACAATATGTCAATTTGAACAGTTAGATCATTGTTGCCAAAACACTATGCTAAACCCATAAACCTGTATCATCAACTAGAATGAGCTGCAACCTCAAAAATTATATCTCAGAATGCATATGCTACTTTAATGAATCCAATCTACGTGTATATGCTACTTCCTTTAACCAAAGTTGTGTATACCTTCAAAATTAATGAATCCTAAAAACTTCTAAATCAAATCTGTACCAACCAGTTATATTCTAAAGATCTACTGTCAGATTACAGAGATCTAAATAGTCAGCAACAAATATCGTCCTTCTCACTTAATCAATCAATTAATAAAATTCAATCTCCTTATACATTTAGTTATAATTTTAGATCTAAGAAGACATCATTGATAGACATCAGTAAAAAACAACACTAATGAGATAGATCAATAATTTCTGAATAAGAGGATTTCTTTTGCATACGCTTCTTTGAAGAGTCAAACTAGCATGTATATGCACCTTCACCAAGGCAAACTAGCGTATTGAACTACAAATACTAACTTACAAATTCATTGTTATTCAAGACTTCAGGCATACCCAAATCGTGACATTTAAAGAATAAGGCATGTGTAAGAAATTAGATCTAGCCCAACCAATAATAGATCATACAATGATAATTCAGTTTGGGTGTCATGATCCTAATACAACATTGTATCCAAGGTGAACAATATATTTAAGATTATATCATAATTGTAGCCCTTATAACATAAGATATACTTCAGATACAAGTATTGATGAAAACCCCTTTCACTTTCACAATTGGCCCTTTTATCTTCTCCTCCTTATATAGCTTTTGGCCTTTCTCAATACCTCGGACCAAAACAACACTTAGTACCTGTGGTATTCTTGGATAGGATCAAATAACCATTACTCCACTCAATATTGTGGGCTAATACCATGGTATTGACCCTTGGTATTATTTAATCATAAATTTCCTTGATTTTCCAGCCCATATATGCTTTTCCTCTTGTGAAAGTGTGTGCATAAGTATATGCCCTTCTTGTTCTATGAACCTATGTGTATACATTGTTTTGATAAGGTGAACCTATCTATATAGCTTAAACTAACTTGAAACATCATTTTCGTTCATCTTCTTGATTCTAATTAGTAGTCCTTTGTTCCAACTTCCTGTTCTTTTGTACCATTTCCCTGTTACCTCTTAATTGACATGTTACAATGCGAGTTTCCCCATATCAAATCTGAAATGACGTATCAGTGAGTTTCCATCAAGGACAACACCTGTATCATAATGCCAACAATCTCCGCCTTTGGACTTGATGTCAAACAAATTAGTGTTGATTACTTCAAGTTCTAGAAACTATTAGAGTTATCAAGCAACACCAAAATACTCTCCCCTTCTGACATCAAGGGAAAAGGGCAGACCAGGAAATTCTCGCCCTTTGAGATACAATATGTTTTCCATGCTCTCCCTAACTACATGTAAAGTCTATAGAGATATTTTTCAAAAGAGTAACAATTCTCTATAACTCAACTATGTGAGTGTGACCTTCCTATCACCAGTGACACATACATACATTAATCACCCAACCAAGTGGGGAAATATGAAATGTTCATACATGAATGAATAATTGCAATTATTACATCATCCTTCCCATGTGTAGTGGGAGTAAAAATTACATCATATGGCCAAAAGGACTCATTAATAGACCATGACAAAAAGAGACATATTATGACATCATAGGACTTTACATGACCTTTACAACAAATGATATGAATATCTAAAGCGATAGCTAAATTCGGCAAGCATGATGCCAACATTGTATAATGTTTTTGAAGGCCAATGCTCCCCCTAAAACTGTGCTACTTGTGCATTGTCAACAAATCATTCATCAAGGCATCTTCATCAGTCAAATAAATAATAATGAACAAAGCATACCAGCAGACTGTAACCATCAAAACCAAACTAAACATCCATGTCATAAGCTACTTTTGAGTCTCACCCATTGTTTTTCTATCAGAAAAACATATACGCTCCTGCAGCAACAGAAACTCGCATATATACGTGATTCTTATTCATGAAACCCACGTGTATGAACCATTCCTCTAAAAAATGGATTTAATAGCAGGATGGTGCAAAAACTACTCCCATCTTTTGTCTGAGATATTCAAATGTTTCTCTTGGAAGCGATTTGGTAAATATGTCATCAACCTGTCCCTTGGAGGGAAAATACTCCAATTTAACCTTTTCTTCAAGCACTTTTTCTCGTATAAAATGGTACTTAATATGGATGTGCTTGGTCTTCGAGTGCATGACAATATTTTTTGAAATACTAATGACACGTGTATTATCACATAGAATGGATATGGGTGGAGAACATGTGATTTTAATATCTTGCATTGTTTGCATCATCCAAAGTACTTGTTTGGAGCAAGATGAAACGACCACATATTCTACTTTAGTAGTAGATAAGGTAATTGAAATTTTTTTCTTGCTGAACCAAGACACTAACCATGATCGCATATAGAATGCACCTCCAATAGTGCTCTTTCGATCATTAACGTTTGCTACCCAATATGCATATCTATATGCATGAAGAGTGACATCTGTATCGTTAGGATACCATAGACCAAAGTCTTGAGTTCCTTGGAGATATTTGAATATTATTTTTATAGCATAAAGATGTGATTCCTTTGGATTTTCTTAGAACCTTCCAACAATTCCTACTGCATGCATGATATTTGGTCTCGTACCTATTAGATAAAGTAGACTTCCAATCATAGATATGTATGCTCGTTGATTCACTGTAGGTGATTCATCATTAGAACTAAGAATACATCCTATTACCATTAGAGTACATACTGGTTTAGAATCTTCCATTCCGTACTTCTTAAGAATCTGCTTGAGATATTTAGTTTGTGAAAGAAAAATGCCATCTTTTGTTTGATGTACTTGTAGACCAAGAAAATAAGTTAGTTCACCAGGTAAGGAAATTTCAAATTCTTGTTGCATAACTGAAGCATAGTTCTGACTCATAGATTCTTCATTGCTTCCAAAGATGATATCATCAACATAAACAACAATAATTAACAATTTATCATGCTCAATCTTCGTGTATAAGCTGTTGTCTGCAGATCCTTTTGTGAAACCTTGTTGTTGTAGATATTTCTCAAGATGATAATACTAGGGAGTTGGAGCTTGTTTCAGTCCATATAGAACCTTTTTTAGCTTGCAGACAAGTTTTGAATCATTTCCTAGAATGAATCCTTCTCATTGTTCAATATAAAATTCTTCTTCTAAATCTCCATTAAGAAATGCAGATTTTACATCCATTTGATGCACTTTGAATTTTTGAAAACTTGAAAGAGCAAGAAGCATTCTTATGGCTTCAAGTCTGGAAAAAGGTGCAAAAGTTTCTTCAAAGTCTATGCTTTCTTGTTGAGCATACCCTTTACAAACAAGTATTGCTTTGTTTCTAATCACCTCTCCATTTTCATTCAACTTATTCTTGAATATCCATTTTGTTCCTATAACATTTTTATCATTCGATATAGGGACTAATTCCCATGTATTGTTCTTTTCAATTTGGTCAAGTTCTTCATCTATGGCCTTAACCCAACATTCATCTATGAAGCATTCTTCTCCACGAGGTGACTTTTTCCTTGTTGGTCCACACAGATCAGTATGAATGAGTTCAATAGGCTTACTTGGTGATCCTCATTTCTTATTGAAATTAACTCTGGTTTGCTTACCAACATGGCATGGTTTGCAAATCGTATTTTTTGGGATGCTGATATCTGGGAGATCACGAACTCCCCTAAGTCTGCATGCTTTTCTTATTTGAGAAAATCTTATATGCCCTAATCTTCTCTGCCATAACAAGTTCTCTTCTGTTTTTCTTAGATAGCATTGGTCTTAACCTCCTTTTAGTATATATAGATTGTTTATAGTTCTTGTACCTTTGATTACTACCTTTCCTGGATCGAGCTCACGAACCACACATCCATTTTATCGAAACATAACTTAATTTCCTTGATCACACACTTGACTGACACTCAACAAGTTATGCTTTAAACCATCAACATACATAACATTTCTAGCTTGAACCTTTTCTTTCAAATAAATAGAACCTTTACCCTTAGTGATAGTTGGTGTGTAATTTCCAAAAGAGATATTCTTTTCCTTTTCTAAAGCATTATATGAAAGGAGTTTATCTTAATTACCTGTCATGTGTTTAGAGCATTCGATATCAATGTACCATTGTTTTTCTTGTCCTTTTGCAAACAAACCTATACCATATCTTTTTCATTGAAAATCCTTCTTTCTCAATACCTTGGAATATGGTGATATTTTCTTCTTTTGAATTGTTGGCTGAAATTTACTCCTGCATTTAGATTCTTCATGACCAAAGTTACTTCAAAATGAATGTTAAATTTCATTTTAAAGAGGAGAAAAGTTATTATAAGAATTTTTCTTGATTCTTGTCATGCTTCTTTGTTTTCATGCTTCTCTAATCATGATATTTTTGTACACAACACATTGAGCAACTTCTTGACCAAAGTTATGGCATAAAAAACATTGTCCATTAAAGAATTTTCTATGATCATAATATATTTTAGTATTGTTTACCTTTTGGTTGATGCTTCTATTGATCTTCACCCTTGGAGTAAAATGAGCATGATTTTCCTGAGGAGTACTTTTATGCTTTTCTTGAAGATTGCCGCACTATTCACTTGGCTTTATTGCATCAAGATAACTTCTAGTGATGGCTGATGACTTTTGTGATTGGGATGTTTCCCTAGTATATCCAAGACTGATCTTTATAACAGGGGAATGCTGAACCTTGATGATTTAATCTAAATTTTCTGATCCTTTAACAAATATAAGATTAAGATATCTTGTCTTCTCGAGTTCTTTTCTTATACCCACTACTTCACATTCAAATTTTTCATTACGCTTTTGTATTTTAGTGAGTTGATGTGTCAAAGTGTTTATGACCATATTCTTTTCTTCCAAACAAATTTTAAGTTGAGTGATTTCTTCAATAAAATCTTCCTCTTCTAAAGCATACATAAAATCATCATTGTCATAAGACATGAATAGTTTAAATTCTTGTTCAAATTCATCTTCATCACTATTATACATGCCATCACTATCTTCAAGATTATAATAACGTTTTCTATTGAAAATTTGTTTTCTATTACCCTTTGCAGACCCCTTTCCCTTTTGATTATTACCTTTACGAGCATATTTAGTAGCATAATGGCCAACTCTACCACAAGCAAAACATTTGAATGGTAGCTTACCTATGAATCTTTTGGAACCTCGTTGAAGCTTCTTGAAAATGTTTACCTCATATTCTTATGAAATATATTCCTATTCATTGTGATATTTCTTTTCTTCTCCATTGATGAAGCTTTGAAAGCGACTTCTCTAATAGCTGATGGACCTCCATTCCTCATTTCAAAGGAAGTTAAAATTCCATGAAGTTGAAAAAAAATAATAGATTAAAGATCTTGCTTTTATTCTATGATAGATATGTTCGCATTATGATACAGGTGTTGTCCTTAATGACAACTCAATCAGAGGTATGATACAGGTGTTGTCCTAGATGGCAACTCACTCAGATGACATATCATAGTGCAACAGGTCAAGAGAGAGGTATACGTAGGTTAATCTTGATGAAAGTGTGTATACATGTGGGTTATCAGAACAAAAGGCGCGTACAAGTACACACACAGGTTCACAGAAGGAAAGGTGCGTACATGTCGGAAAACTAAGTTTTGGTCCATGGTATTTGGTCTGAAGTGTTGACCCCAAGTTTTGGGTCCAAGGTATTGGTTCTACATGTTTTTGGACCATGGTATTGGGAGAGGCCTAAACTTATATAAGGAGAAGATCATTAGGCCAAGAGATGAAAAAGGTGTGAAAAGTGATGAATATCTGATGAAGTGTGAGATCTAGTATGCAGGTAATGGGTTTGTGATGCTTTGCTTAATCTGAACCAAGGATGCACCCATGTGGATGATGATGAACGATGGATCAGGATCTTAAGACATGGAATGTTTTATCATGATATGGTTTGATCATAGATAGACTAGATCTGAATTATTGACACATGTTTATTATGTAAATTTTATGTTCTGGGTATAATTGATGTCTGGAAAAGATGCAAAGTTATAAGTTATAATTTGTCGATCTCTACGTGGGTTAGCTTTGGTAAAAGTGCACGTATAGGTAGGTTGGGTTTATCAGAGTAGCATATATAGTATGAAGTATGATAGTTTGAAGTTGCAGTTGGATCTGATTGTTATTGCAGAGTTCTATTGTTTGTTGTGTGTTCTCGTGACTCTGTTGTTGACATGATTTCAGTGTTTCATTATTGGGTGATTCAGAGATCAATGATGCAGGTGTAGTTGATGGATATATTGCAGTGGTGATTGATTTTATGCTTTAATGTTGTTGATGGGTCTAGTATGAAAATTGGATGAAACGTGGCCTTCAGATTTTGGTGTTGTGCTTCAGGAGTGTCCAATATGAAAATTTATGAAATGTGGTGCCTAGAGGAAGAAAGAAGGTAATAGCCTTCTGTAGGCCCACGACTACATAATTTTAAACATATCAGCCAGTACAAGGGCCAGGGGGTTGTAGCTCCCTTGCATGAGCAGCTGGAAAACGAGTGAAGGTTGGAGCCTTCACTAGGCCAGTGCCTACGTACTAGTAAATGGATCGGCTAGTACAAAATCTATGGGGTTTGTAGCTCCCCTCGAGGAGAAGATGGAGAATGAGAGAAGGTTGTAGCCTTCTACAGGTAGAATGTTATGAAACCAGCTCAAGAAAAGATAGAAAAGAAAGATCAACGCCTTAGAATTCAGCCTCTTCGAGGGGGCAACCTCCTTTACATTACATAAATGAACAATTCTTGGATGATACAAATGAAAATACCTCCTTTCTATATATAGGAGTCTAAGTGGTCCCAATACAATCAAAGCCTACATAACAATAATATTGTAGGGCACAATAATAACAATAGTGGGCTTCTATGTGGCACAATAGTAACAATATGGGCACTACATGGGTACATCAATATAATAAGTGGGTTATACTAATAACAATAAGGGGTTACACTAGTAGTATAGGGGCCTAACATGCCCCTCTCCTTCAAAAAGCATTGTCCTCAACGCTTGAGTAGTTCTTGATGCTTCTATATAAAATTCTTGTCCTCCCATGTGGAATATTCAGCAGGTAAGTTCTTCCACTTGATGAGATACTCTGAAATTGATCAATTTCGTAGCCATCGAGTTCTTGTTTCTGTGACTGCTCCAGGTTCCAATATGATTTTTCCTTCCTCTTCAATTTCTGGCAATATTGCTTGAATTGAGATCTTTTGCAACCTTTGACTAAGTGTCCATACTTCTTCGTTCTCCTTCCATTCATCCGTTGCTTCGTTTATCCAATTTGGTTGGATAATATAAATAGCACAAAACAATGCTTCCACATCCTCATCCTTGAAGCGTCTTCCCATTCGGTAAGGTCGCCATTTTTTAAGTGCATGTAGTATTGCCAACATTTCCTTCTCATAAATAGCTTGCTTGAGATGTAGCAGTAAAAATACCCAATCACTTACATCAAAACATTTTTCACTACAATGTTGATCTACCTGTTGTTTCATTTGATTTTGCACCGAAGTGGCGTCATCCTTAAAATGTTGGAGAACTTGTTGTTGATGCTCGATATGATCTTTCTCTGCTTGAACCTTTTTCTTCTTGATATGTCCTTCTATCTTTTGAGGAGTGGTAATTTCTTCCAGTCCTTTACAAGATATGGTCGGATTCATTTCTTGATGCTCGATGTGATCTTTCACTACTTGAACATTTTTCTTCTTGATGTGTCCTTCTATCTTGATAGTTTGAGGAGTGGTAATTTCATTCATTGAATTACAAGATATGGTTGGATTCATTTCTTCTTTCTCGATGTTATCTTTCACTTCTTGCACCTTTTTCTTCTTGATATGTCCTTCTATCTTGAGAGTTTGAGGAGTGGTAATTCTTGCCAATGCTTTACAAGATATGGTCTGATTCATTTCTTATTTCTCTGGGGTGGTGTCCTGACGTATATCCTCTTCTTTTGATGTTTCTTGATCCTTTTCTTCCTCCTCTTCATATTCTATGTAAAATAATTTCTTCTCAGCACACCTATGACCTTTAGTGCATTTGCTATCACAATTGTAACAAAGCCCTTTTTCTCTTTTTTCTTCCAATTGTTGTGGTGTAACCCTTGTAGGTTGTGGAAGGCTGGGAGAAACAACACTTCCATCTTTATAGTTGTGAGGGGTATGCTTCTTGGTTTCCATAATTTTGCTTTCGATTATGTCACAAAGCCCTTTTACTCTTTCCAATTGTTGTGGTGTTGCTCTAAAGAAGGTGTTGCTCTTTATATCCTCATAATGTGCTATCATTTCCTCCGTGAAAATTGACCACGTAACAAGTTTTTTACGAGAACAAATCCCTTTGTACCATAAAAATTGATCTGGTTCTAAATATGAAGATGCAATACATACCTTTTGTAACAGTTGTACACCATGTATATCAAAATATTGCTCCATCTGAAGTATCCAATTTACCGGATCCTTGCCATCAAACTTCCTCATCTTGCTTTTTCTTGATTTTAGGATCTCTACCTTGAAACGACTGTAACTCTGTACTTTCGGATCTTTAAGTTCGTAAATTGTGACCTGTAGTAGCCCTCTATGTGCTCTTTCCAATGCCACAAGTCTGATCCAAATTGGATTCTCCAAGAAAGAGTTATGCACAATCTCCCGCAGTGACCTGATTATAGACTAGTTCAGTAGAGTGAACTTGTATGAAGTTCCACGTGTCACTGTTTCAACCTTTGACTCTGAAAAATATATAAACAGAAGCTACAGTCCGTCCTCTTTCTGTACCTTCTTACGAAATTTCAATCCGATGCTCAGAAGGAAAGTTATGACGATTTTCCCCAGGTCACCTGTTTTGAGTGTAATTCAGGAGTTTGCAAAAAGACCAACTTCTTCAGATCATATCTCTGAAAATATCGCGCAAAAAGCTCTGAAATTCGGACCCAAGGTTTAGCGCAAATTTTTCTCAAATGGGTTTTCTTTGCGACTTCTGAAACGTCACAGAAAAAAAGTTATAGCGAAAATGCCACGATGATCTGTTTGGAGCAGCGACCAATTTGGATAATACCACGGACCATGGATGTATTGCAGTGGTGATTGATTTTATGCTTCAATGTTGTTGATGGGTCCAGTATGAAAATTGGATGAAACGTGGCCTTCAGATTCTGGTGTTGTGCTTCAGGAGTGTCCAATATGAAAATTTATGAAATGTGGTACCTAGAGGAAGAAAGAAGGTAATAGCCTTCTGTAGGCCGACGACTACATATTTTTAAACATATCAGCTAGTACAAGGGCCAGGGGGTTGTAGCTCCCTTGCATGAGCAGCTGGAAAACGAGTGAAGGTTGGAGCCTTCACTAGGCCAGTGCCTACGTACTAGTAAATGGATCGGCTAGTACAAAAGCTATGGGGTTTGTAGCTCCCCTCGAGGAGAAGATGGAGAATGAGAGAAGGTTGTAGCCTTCTACAGGTAGAATGTTATGAAACCAGCTCAAGAAAAGATAGAAAAGAAAGATCAACGCCTTAGAATTCAGCCTCTTCGAGGGGGCAACCTCCTTTACATTACATAAATGAACAATTCTTGGATGATACAAATGAAAATACCTCCTTTCTATATATAGGAGTCTAAGTGATCCCAATACAATCAAAGCCTACATAACAATAATATTGTAGGGCACAATAATAACAATAGTGGGCTTCTATGTGGCACAATAGTAACAATATGTTCACTACATGGGTACATCAATATAATAAGTGGGTTATACTAATAACAATAAGGGGTTACACTAGTAGTATAGGGGCCTAACATGCCCCTCTCCTTCAAAAAGCGTTGTCCTCAACGCTTGAGTAGTTCTTGATGCTTCTATATAAAATTCTTGTCCTCCCATGTGGAATATTCAACAGGTAAGTTCTTCCACTTGATGAGATACTCTGAAATTGATCAATTTCGTAGCTGTCAAGTTCTTGTTTCTGTGACTGCTCCAGGTTCCAATATGATTTTTCCTTCTTCTTCAATTTCTGGCAATATTGCTTGAATTGGGATCTTTTGCAACTTTTGACTAAGTGTCCATACTTCTTCGTTCTCCTTCCATTCATCCGTTGCTTCGTTTATCCAATTTGGTTGGATAATATAAATAGCACAAAACAATGCTTCCACATCCTCATCCTTGAAGCGTCTTCCCATTCGGTAAGGTCGCCATTTTTTAAGTGCATGTAGTATTGCCAACATTTCCTTCTCATAAATAGCTTGCTTGAGATGTAGCAGTAAAAATACCCAATCACTTACATCAAAACATTTTTCACTACGATGTTGATCTACCTGTTGTTTCATTTGATTTTGTACCGAAGTGGCGTCATCCTTAAAAAGTTGGAGAACTTGTTGTTGATGCTCGATATGATCTTTCTCTGCTTGAACCTTTTTCTTCTTGATATGTCCTTCTATCCTTTGAGGAGTGGTAATTTCTTCCAGTCCTTTACAAGATATAGTCGGATTCATTTCTTGATGCTCGATGTGATCTTTCACTACTTGAACATTTTTCTTCTTGATGTGTCCTTCTATCTTGATAGTTTGAGGAGTGGTAATTTCATTCATTGAATTACAAGATATGGTTGGATTCATTTCTTCTTTCTCGATGTTATCTTTCACTTCTTGCACCTTTTTCTTCTTGATATGTCCTTCTATCTTGAGAGTTTGAGGAGTGGTAATTCTTGCCAATGCTTTACAAGATATGGTCTGATTCATTTCTTCTTTCTCTGGTGTGGTGTCCTGACGTATATCCTCTTCTTTTGATGTTTCTTGATCCTTTTCTTCCTCCTCTTCATATTCTATGTAAAATAATTTCTTCTCAGAACACCTATGACCTTTAGTGCATTTGCTATCACAATTGTAACAAAGCCCTTTTTCTCTTTTTTCTTCCAATTGTTGTGGTGTAACCCTTGTAGGTTGTGGAAGGCTGGGAGAAACAACACTTCCATCTTTATAGTTGTGAGGGGTATGCTTCTTGGTTTCCATAATTTTGCTTTCCATTATGTCACAAAGCCCTTTTACTCTTTCCAATTGTTGTGGTGTTGCTCTAAAGAAGGTGTTGCTCTTTGTATCCTCATAATGTGCTATCATTTCCTCCGTGAAAATTGACCACGTAACAAGTTTTTTACGAGAACAAATCCCTTTGTACCATAAAAATTGATCTGGTTCTAAATATGAAGATGCAATACATACCTTTTGTAACAGTTGTACACCATGTATATCAAAATATTGCTCCATCTGAAGTATCCAATTTACCGGATCCTTGCCATCAAACTTCCTCATCTTGCTTTTTCTTGATTTTAGGATCTCTACCTTGAAACGACTGTAACTCTATACTTTCGGATCTTTAAGTTCTGAAGTTGTGACCTGTAGTAGCCCTCTGCGTCCTCTTTCCAATGCCACAAGTCTGATCCAAATTGGATTCTCCAAGAAAGAGTTATGCACAATCTCCCGCAGTGACCTGATTATAGACTAGTTCAGTAGAGTGAACTTTTATGAAGTACCACATGTCACTATTTTAACCTTTGACTCTGAAACATATATAAACAGAAACTACAGTCCGTCCTCTTTCTGTACCTTCTTACGAAATTTCAATCCGATGCTCAGAAAGAAAGTTATGACGATTTTCCCCAGGTCACCTGTTTTGAGTGTAATTCAGGAGTCTGCAAAAAGACCAACTTCCTTAGATCATATCTCCGAAAATATCACGCAAAAAGCTCTGAACTTCGGTCCCACGGTTTAGCGCCAATTTTTCTCAAGTGGGTTTTTTTTGCGACTTCTGAAACGTCACAGAAAAAAAAGTTATAGTGAAAATGCCACGATGACCTGTTTGGTCCGTGGTATTATCCAACTAGTATAAGACTGCACTAGTACATAAATATTGTAAGAGGAACTTTCTTATTAAAGGAAGATAGAGACAAATTGCAGCAGGTGGTTTTCACCCACATTTTGTTTCCACCTTACATCATGGTGTTCATGTGTCCTTCTTGTGTGTGATGATCTGTTATGTTTTACTGCACCTATTTACTATTCTTATGGCTAATGAAGTTTTGATGCACTAATTAAAGATCAACATTTAATGGATTAACTGAATCATACGTTTATTGGATATATGCTAGTTGCATTAGACACAACTACATATACAAGCGTGTTTGCTTAACTAAAGTAAGATATATGAATTTGAGTATGGAAATGGAAAAGTGTTTGATTTGCTAATACTGATTCACCCTCCCCCCCCCCCCCAGTATTATTTCCAGCAAGATACTTTTGACTCAAATTTAGAAGACAAAGATCTATAAATTTTCTCTACTAAAGTAGCCTCCTTTATTTCTTCACCCAGATTCTTCATACAATCTAGAATCTCATCTACTCATAAAAAATAACTAGAAATACTTTCATTAGTATGTGTTTTGAGAGTTTCATATTGTATTCTAAGAGTTTGGAGCTTACCACATTTTACCTGGGAGTCTCCTTCATACCTTTAAATGATTTTATCCCATACTTCTTTCTTTGTCTTGAGCTGCATGAATTTGATGAATTTTGATTCTAACAAACTTCCTAATAAACTATTGACTTCTTTGTCATTGGTTTCATATAACTTCTTACCTAATTCTCTGTAGGAATGGCTACTGGAAATTGGTATCCTCCTTCCAAAATTTCCCAAACATTAGCTCGAGGTGATTGAATATAGGCTATGGTTATTATCATCCAATATACTAAGTCGATTCCGTTGAATATTGGTGGTCTGATAAATCCCGTGCCTTCAAGATTGGTCATCTGGAGAGATCTTCCTTCAAGTGATGAAGATTCTTCTGAAGGACCTACTGTGATTCCAATTGTTGGAAATAATACTAGGGGGGGGGTGGATAAGTATTTACAATTCAATAACTTCTCATTTCACAAGAAGATTTATATGCGCTACTTCAGTAAAGTGAACTCGTGTGTGCACACAACTGTTATTAAGGAAACCAAATTATACCTAGAAAACATATGATTCAATTAATTCATCATGTGTTGATCTTTAATCAGTGGATTAGTACTTTATTAAATAGTAGCTATTAGCTATAATACACAATAAACCATCACACATAAGAAACACACATGAACACCAAGATTTAAGGTGGAAATCCAATGTAGGAGAAAAAACATCTGTTGATGTCGTCTCTGTATTCTTTCTCATATAAAGAAAAGTTGTTTACAATCCTGTACTAATGCAGACTCATACCAGTATGTAGACATCCACCTGGAGAAGTGTTATGAAACCAACTCACAAAAAGATAGAATAAAGAGATCCATGCCTTAGAATTCAGCCTCTTCGAGGGGGCAACCTCCTTTACATTACATAAATGAACAATTCTTGGATGATACAAATGAAAATACCTCCTTTCTATATGTAGGAGTCTAAGTGGTCCCAATACAATCAAAGCCTACATAACAATAATATTGTAGGGCACAACAATAACAATAATGGGCTTCTATGTGGCACAATAGTAACAATATGGGCACTACATGGGTACATCAATATAATAAGTGGGTTGTACTAATAACAATAAGGGGTTACACTAGTAGTATAGGGGCCTAACATGCCCCTCTCCTTCAAAAAGCGTTGTCCTCAACGCTTGAGTAGTTCTTGATGCTTTTGTATAAAATTCTTGTCCTCCCATGTGGAATATTCAGCGGGTAAGTTCTTCCACTTGATGAGATACTCTGAAAATGATCGATTTCGTAGCTATTGGGTTCTTGTTTCTATGACTGCTCCAGGTTCCAATATGATTTTTCCTTCTTCTTCAATTTCTGGCAATATTGCTTGAATTGGGATCTTTTGCAACTTTTGACTAAGTGTCCATACTTCTTCGTTCTCCTTCCATTCATCCGTTGCTTCGTTTATCCAATTTGGTTGGATAATATAAATAGCACAAAACAATGCTTCCACATCCTCATCCTTGAAGCATCTTCCCATTCGGTAAGGTCGCCATTTTTTAAGTGCATGTAGTATTGCCAACATTTCCTTCTCATAAATAGCTTGCTTGAGATGTAGCAGTAAAAATACCCAATCACTTGCATCAAAACATTTTTCACTACGATGTTGGTCTACCTGTTGTTTCATTTGATTTTGCACCGAAGTGGCGTTATCCTTTAAAAGTTGGAGAACTTGCTGTTGATGCTCGATATGATCTTTCTCTGCTTGAACCTTTTTCTTCCTGATATGTCCTTCTATCTTTTGAGGAGTGGTAATTTCTTCCAGTCCTTTACAAGATATGGTCGTATTCATTTCTTGATGCTCGATGTGATCTTTCACTTCTTGAAGATTTTTCTTCTTGATGTGTCCTTCTATCTTGATAGTTTGAGGAGTGGTAATTTCATCCATTGAATTACAAGATATGGTTGGATTCATTTCCTCTTTCTCGATGTGATATTTCACTTCTTGCACCTTTTTCTTCTTGATATGTCCTTCTATCTTGAGAGTTTGAGGAGTGGTAATTCTTGCCAATGCTTTACAAGATATGGTCTGATTCATTTCTTCTTTCTCTGGGGTGGTGTCCTGACGTATATCCTTTTCTTTTGATGTTTCTTGATCCTTTTCTTCCTCTTCTTCATATTCTATGTAAAATAATTTATTCTCAACACACCTATGACCTTTAGTGCATTTGCTATCACAATTGTAGCAAAGCCCTTTTTCTCTTTTTTCTTCCAATTGTTGTGGTGTAACCCTTGTAGGTTGTGGAAGGCTGGGAGAAACAACACTTCCATATTTATAGTTGTGAGGGGTATGCTTCCTGGTTTCCATAATTTTTCTTTCCATTATGTCACAAAGCCCTTTTACTCTTTCCAATTGTTGTGGTGTTGCTCTAAAGAAGGTGTTGCTCTTTGTATCCTCATAATGTGCTATCATTTCCTCCGTGAAAATTGACCACGTAACAAGTTTTTTACAAGAAAAAAGCCCTTTGTACCATAAAAATTGATCTGGTTCTAAATATGAAGATGCAATACATACCTTTTGTAACAGTTGTACACCATGTATATCAAAATATTGCTCCATCTGAAGTATCCAATTTACCGGATCCTTGCCATCAAACTTCCTCATCTTGCTTTTTCTTGATTTTAGGAGCTCTACCTTGAAACGACTGTAACTCTTTACTTTCGGATCTTTAAGTTCTGAAATTGTGACCTGTAGTAGCCCTCTGTGTCCTCTTTCCAATGCCACAAATCTGATCCAAATTGGATTCTCCAAGAAAGAGTTATGCACAATCTCCCGCAGTGACCTGATTATAGACTAGTTCAGTAGAGCGAACTTGTATGAAGTGCCACATATCACTGTTTCAACCTTTGACTCTGAAAAATATATAAACAGAAACTACAGTCTGTCCTCTTTTTGTACCTTCTTACGAAATTTCAATCTGATGCTGAGAAAGACAGTTATGACGATTTTCCCCAGGTCACCTATTTTGAGTGTAATTCAGGAGTCTGCAAAAATACCAACTTCCTCAGATCATATCTCCGAAAATATCGCGCGAAAAACTCTGAAATGCGGACCCGAGGTTTAGCGCGATTTCTTCTCAAATGGGTTTTTTTGCGACTTCAGAAACGTCACAGAAAAAAAGTTATAGTGAAAATTCTATGATGACCTGTTTGGAGCAGCGAAACCCTAGTATCCAAAGCTCTGATACCAAATGTTATGAAACCAGCGCAAGAAAAGATAGAAAAGAAAGATCAACGCCTTAGAATTCAGCCTCTTCGAGGGGGCAACCTCCTTTACATTACATAAATGAACAATTCTTGGATGATACAAATTAAAAGACCTCCTTTCTATATATAGGAGTCTAAGGGGTCATAACATAATGAGAGCCGACATAACAATAATAATGTAAGGGCACAATAATAACAATAGTGGGCTTCTATGGGGCACAATAGTAACAATATGGGCACTACATGGGTACATCAATATAATAAGTGGGTTATACTAATAACAATAAGGGGTTACACTAGTAGTATAGGGGCCTAACAAGAAGGCTACAACTTTCTCTCATTTTCTAACTTCTCTTAGAAGGGAGCTACAACCACCTAGCTCTTGTACTAGCCAATGTGTTTACCAGTACGAAGGTGTAGACCTAAAAAAGACTATGACCTTCTCTCTTCTTCTAGGGACCATGTTTCACAAATTTTCAGACTGGATACTCTTGGTACATAAGCACACAATTAAGCACCACTGTAATAACTACATCTAACAACAATCAGTCAATTTGAATAGTTATATCACTATCACTAGAACACTTTGTTAAACCAGAAACCTGTATCATCAACCAGAACTAGTTGTAACCTCAAAAATAATATGTCAGAATGCATACGCTACTTTAATGAACCCAACCTACATGTATATGCTACCTCATTTAAAAAAACATGCGTATACCTTCAATGTTACTAAATCATATAAATTTCTGAATCAAATATGTACTAACCAGTAATATTCTGAAGATATATTGTCAAATTAAAGAGATCTAAATAGTTAGTAGAAAAGATCACCCTTCTCGCTTAATCAATTAATGAATCAGCCTCAATCTCCTTATGCATTTAGTTCTACTTTCATATCTAATAAGACATCATTTATAGAAAATAGTATAATAGCAGCACTCTAAGATAGATCAGTCATTACTGAATAACATGGTTTTCTTTCATATATGCTTCTTTTAAGAGTGGAACCAGCTTGTATACCTGCCTTCAACAAGGAAGACCAGTGTATAGAAATACAAATACTAACTTACAACTTCGTTGTTATTCCAGACTTCACACATACCCACACCATGACATTTAAAGAATAAGACATGTGTGAGCAATCGGATCTAGCCCAACCGATATCAGATCATACAATGATAAGTGATTTCAGGTCTCATGATCTTGATCCAACATTGTATCCAAGGTGCACAAAATATTTCAGACTATATCATAAGAATACCCCTTACAACATAAGATATACTTCAAATAGAAGTATTCATGAAAAACCATTTCACTTGCACACTTGTCCATTTGATCTTCTCCCCCTTATATAGTTTTTGGCCTTTCTCAATACCTCAGACCAAAGCAACACTTAGTATTGTGGTATTATTGGATGGGATCAAATAACCATTGATCCACTCAATATTGTGGGCTAATACCATGGTATTGACCCTCGGTATTCTTTAATATTAAATTTCCTTGACTTTCCAACCCATACACACTCTTCCTCTTGTGAAAGTGTGTGCATACAAATATGCCCTTTTTGGTCCGTGAACCTGAGTGTATACACTTTTTGAGAAGGTGAACCTGTGTATATGACTTAAACTAACTTGAAACATCTATTTTCTTCATCTTCTCGATTCTGATCAGTAGTCCTCTGTTCCAACTTCCTATTCTTCTGTACCATTGTCCTCTTACCTCTGAATTGACCTGTTACAATGTGAGTTTCCCTTTATCAAATTTGAACTGACCTATGAGTGAGTTGCCATCAAGGATGACCCCTATATCATAATGCCAACAATTTAATGATTGGGTGAGGTCTTTGAAAGAGTAGTTCCTTATTCCTTTGATTAGCTTTTGAATAGAGAGGGGATTTTCACTTGGTGATTTTGCTACAGTTTTAACACCCATTGTAGGGTCAAACTTCATGGAAACCATGTTATGTTGTAAGTTTTTTATTTTTGTTTTTTCTATGGAGTGAGTAGGCATTCACAATGTTTTTCTTGGTCATGAAATTATAGAAATAATTCCATTGTATAGTGAAACTACTAACATGTATTTCATGGTGCAAGGACTTTTAGTTAATTTTTTTTCATGCTACATATACTATGTCGAAAACATAAATGTATTAAATGTTCTATAGCCCTGTTGTGAGTATGGTTTTCATTTTTTCTATGTTATTGTTTATTTTGACATAGCTCTTGTTATTGGTGGAGATTAAATTTTCATTATTTTCTATCTATACTAGAATATATTTTTTTAATATTATACTATGATATAATGTACAAGCTTCAATCCTTTAAGCTGATTAAAAAATTAATGATTAGTCATGTTACAAAGTTTTCAATAGTTTAATTTAAGTTATTATCCTCCTAACATATCAAGAAACTTAAAAGCATATTTATCTTTTGAAGGAATTTACTTTATAATTTTAAACTCTGTTATGAATCGCAAAAGCAACATGATACCATGTGAGCGTCCGGGTCTCCAAAAAAATTCTAATGGGTTGAATTTTATTTAATAGTAATGTCAAAGTATAAGAAGCCATTTTAAGGGGCAACAAATATTTGATTCAGTGTTTAGAGTCAGTGAGAATGAGGTAGAGGGATCACCTAAATGGTTAAAATTTACATGTATAAATTAAATTATGTTAGTTGGAAAGTGAAGGAAGCATCCATTGATTCAAAGGCACACAATCAATAGTTGTTCACTTGGGGGAAACCAATGTCCTCTGTGGTTATGCCTCTTTCTCCTACTCTACTACCCAATCCAAGAATTGGCATGATTACATCTATGGAATGATTACATACATAATATGGGTCCCTTGTAGCTCAAAAGGGGTTAAAATAATTTGAATCCTGGAAAAACAGAGGAAAACCCACAATATATACAAGACTATGGAGATGAGCAGGAGGGTAAATTGGTTCATTAAAATTTTTTAAGGCTAGTGAAATAAGGAAAACCCACTAATCTATATATTTATAGAGACAAGGGATTGTGGAGAAGGATGGGGATATTGGTTGAATGGCACAAGAGCTAAGCAATACCAATTCCATTGAATATGAACCATAGTTTTCATTAAATAATACAGACTTACGTCTGCTAACTACAATGAAATCTTGTGCGAAATCAAGTGTTTTGGATGGGAAACTAACATGTCTTCTCATGGGTCTTCACTGGTCGATTGCTCCTCCACATCATGACATATATGTGATATTAGAGACATATGATGAAGTCAAGAGGGATGGAATGGAAATAAGCTTTGTGTACATTGTAGTTGACAGGGATAAGAAAGTTATTGAGACTCTGAAGAGATATGGGTAGGAAGACTGTATTGATGAACACCTTGATGAAGAGTGCTTCGAGAGGGAACTAGGGATTTTGCCAAAGGACTAGTTTATTGTTACCCTTGAGCCATCAAAAGTTCGTTTGGAGGTCCTGAATAATTACAGGTCTAGAATTCTCAGCATGTTGTTCATACAATTACTAGTGTGGTCGGTGTGGATACAAGTTGCACCCCATGTGTGCACAAGTAGTATGTCAGAATGGAATTGAACAACATCAAATTACTAATATTGAAAGGGATGTTTAGAAAAAGTAAGAAATCCTGAAATATAGTCATATAACATTCTAGTGGCATGGATTATCTCTGATTTTCATGTGAGCTCAGTTTGTATATATCTGGTATATAGGCTGGATTGGGAAGGACTGCACAACAAGCTCTAGGGGTTCCATTAGAAGCATGTTGTTATTGGGAAAAACAACAATGGGATAAATTTCATTGAAAAAAGGAGAACAAAGACTAAAATAGAACCCCCATGGTGGGAACATCACACCCAATTTTCTTTCTTTGTTGCATGAATCAAAATGGTTGCATTGTTACTATTTACAATAATATATTACATATTTATGGTGAATAATTCTCGACTTTGGGGAAAGTATCTCCTATTATTTGTATCATGTGTAAGGGATAAAAGTAAAAAGAAGAAATGAATTATAATAATGTTATTAAAATCATTGAGAGGCAGTTAAATCGTGAAAAGGTTATTATTAGAAAATAGTAATTAGTTAGTTATAAGCAATCTTAGTTTTCATTAGTGACATGGTCATAACTTAAAATGAGGTTTTCCTATGAAGAAAATGCTAGAATTTGGGAAGATATCCATAATATTGTATATTATTTTATTTAGCTTATCTGATATCATCTACTAGTATTTTTTCAAAATCTATCAAATATTTTCTATTGGGACTTGAAATACTATCTTTGAAGATTAAGAGTCAATTTATGTTGGAAATGTTATAGAATTTTTCAAGAATCTATCAATTTGGCATAATTTAAGTGATTCATCTTTATCTTCTAACTCTGAATGACATTTTGTTTACTAATTTTTTTTTACAATGATGTTTTGCATGACACAATTCTTCTCGAGTTTATGCCTTACAACGTTTCCTTTGCAACATTTGGTGCAATTTCTAGTTTAATTACATTGGAAAGAATTATTATTATTTCTTATAAAACTATAAGGTTGTGATGACTATGATGACTATAGATGTATTTTTATTAATACATTGGTGTTATAGTAGTCATATAAATTATTATATTTTTATTAATAATTATTGAACATAAAATAATTTCTAAATAAGTTATGTTATTTTTTGGGAGGCTATCTTTAATATTGTTTTATTTACTTGTTTTTAAAGTGATAATTATGTGAAAACTAATAATAACAATAATTATACATTTATTTGATGTGGAATAAGGGATAAAATTTGGATATTTTATATCTATTTTTGAATGTATATATACATACATATATATATATATATATATATATATATATATATATATATATATATATATATATATATATATATATATATATATATATATATAAGATGTGAATATTGATACATGGGAGGTATGCTTATAATTAAAGCTAATATTTTGGGTAAGTACTTTTTTAAAATTGTTAAATATTTTTATATTTTTCATATATATGTATATGTATATGTATATGTATATGTATGTATATATATATATATATATATATATAACTCTTATTTTTAATTTAAGATACGAGTAAAACCATGTTTATAATAAAAGGTTAAGACAAATAAAAATAAGATATATTTATGGAGACTATTAGTCATATTGAAATAATATTGTATCAACATCTTTTTTTATGTGTCATTTCATGGAGATAGACAACTTTTCCTTAGACATGGGAAAGTGATGAAGCTTTGGAACTATAATCTCATAGTACTATGTATGAGGTTATGGTTTCAACTATTTTTGAAGTATAATGTTTGGATAACATGTGGTTAATGATGTCATGCATATGTGGTGTTATTTGTCATGATAATGGCATTGTGCACTCATAATGGATATGATATGCATAATAGGGATTGCGATGTTGTAATATGAGGTATATTGACATGTGGTTCATTTATGATTTGATGCCATGATATATCTTTGATGTTGACATGATGATGTTATAACTTATGATGGTGAAGCATGTGGTAATTGCATTGGGATGAGAGGGCCGAGTTATTTGATGACCTTGTGGGAGCCCATACTTGTGAGGGAGAATAAGTAACATAATATGGGTTGGGCACATACTCAATCAGTGCTACATATGTTAGTGGTTCCTTTGTCTTGTACCACTCTTGAGGAGATCTGGGAGCATATTAAGGAGGCCAAGTACCTGATATTTTAGACCAAGTGCCCGATATTGGATTTGGATGTCGAAGTCTAGTAGGGGTGTAAGGATTTCGATGCCTAGGGTTGTGAACCTTAGTGAGTATGGACAGATCGGGCTAGCCTTTCGAGATTCGTGGAGTACTTTTGCATGGAGGACTAAGTTAGGTCTCTACCTTGAGGAACATGAGGTCTTAGTCAGGCGTAATCCTTGGGGCTAGCCTTGAGCTATGGTACAGACTGATGAGGCTCATGCACAGTTCAGAAAATGAGAAAATGACCAAGATTCCTCGGGATTCCCATGTGTTGTGGATAATTTCGATGCATGTTGGTTATACTAGTTCATTAGAGGGTTTAGGGGAAACATGAAGCAATACATCACTAAATAAAATTTTAAATGATTCAACTTAACTTCAGGACGAAGCTCCTTAAAGATACGGAGTATGTAATGACCTCAAATAATAACAAAAAAATAACAAATAATAAATAATATAATATAATATTAAAATATAAGCAAATAAATGGTAAGCAATAAAGAAAATATAATAATGGTAAATAAGTATTAAAAAGTTAAAAAAAAGATAATATTAGTAAATAAATAAGAAATAATGAAGTGAATATAATAATAAATAAATAATAATAATGGAGTTACAAATATATATATATATATATATATATATATATATATATATATATATATATATATATATATATATATATATATATATATATATATATATATATATATATATAGATATAAAAATATTAAAAATAATTAAAATTAACAAAAAATAAAAAGGAATAAAACAAGAAGGAATTAAATTAAAAGAGATATTAAATTAAGTAAAATTTAATATAAAGAAATAAAAGTTGCATGTTGACACATGGAATGTGTGCATGCAAACCCCTTTCCATTGTTTTGGTCTATTTAATAGATGATATGGAAGATGAGATTCATCATTCTTTCATCCATTCTCTTGGGAGAAAAATGTTGCGAGACAAAGGATTTATTGGCAATAGTATGTTGATTGAGGGGTCAGAGGTGGCTAGTTGTAAAAAGATTATGTGAAGTTAATACTACGATTGGGTTGAGAGTCATCCCCAACATATTATTAAGGTTAACGAGATTCAAATAACATTCAACTTTGAAATCATAAGTAAGGAATATCATCGCTACAGGTAGGTTGTCTCTGTTCGTGTTTTTGGAAATTCTATGCTAATTAGTTGAATAGTTTTGTGCTGACTATAAATTGCATAATTTCTTTAATTAATTTTATATTTTAAATCGGGGTTGTCACACTTCGGATTTTTGTTCTTGATAGAAACCAATTTATGATTCAAGGAAACAATTACCTAATATTTATTGAGAAATATTAACTAGTTTATTATGGCCCTCCAATTCCATGAATTTGCATTTCATATGTGGCTCGTTGTTGACTATTATCTAGTTTTTCTTTCCCCTTTTAGGGAGCCACATGTGAGACCATTCTGAAACAAAGTAAGCTTGAAGTTTTTTGGAGCAATATCTACTCAACAAAAGGCGATATTATTCTATTATATCTACCACCACAATGTTAATGAATTCATGTATTCATGAATCAGATGTCAGGAGCATGAGTACATTTCTTATTTCACTAATTACTTTCACTTTAGATCTATCTAGCTAAATTATCTTAGAAATAGTTGGTTTTGGATTTCCATTAATCTTGTTTCACACTAACAAAGCAATTACGTTATTAGAGACATGAGAATCCACTAGGAAATTATAAACATTATAATTGAACATTTCAAATGTAACCAAGAATGGTGGTGTTTGAGATCAATAATAAGCTCCAACATTATATGAATATACAATACATTCACCATTTCGTATTCGTGGGTTGAGTGACTGATGACGCCTTGGAAAGTGTGGAATGAGCTTTTCTTGTTGACGAATTTAGTGAGAATTCTTAGATAATTAAATCAATTTTCTTGGGTATGTGACCTATCTCATCGAGCATTATATTCACTTGGTTTCTATTTGTACCTTCAACTATATTATACTCCATATCACCTAGAATAGTCTTGTACCTATTCAAGTGAGATGAAGATGTTGATTGATAATATTTATTGGATGCTTCGAGTGTATATACTTTCCTTTGTTATTTCATGAAGAACCTTAAAAATTATGATTACTTGTGGACTCGGACATTGGATTTTGATTATTAGTCTTTAGAGGGAGGATTCCTCTCAAAAAGGCCTTACTTTTCTCATCAAGTCTGGGCTTAACCATTGGTCGTTTTCTCTATAATATGTACGAATTGGGGGGGTTGGTTTGTTTATATTATCCAGCTGCAACTTCCTTGATCGATCAAGTATCACTTCCTCTAACCACTCCCACTATTAACATGGGTGACCTAGTACTAGAATCATCCTTTTCTACGGTACCTTCTTCTTCTCTATTCATTTTTTTAGGTTCTTCAATTAAATTATCATCCAACAACTTATGAATCCTAACATTTGATCCATTTATCCATTCTGCAAAATTCTTCTTATACTGGCTTACTTGGTGGAATGCGTAAAACTTTTCCATTCCAAGTTTTTCAATATTGAGTTTGGCATTCGAAATTTGAGCAAATTTAGATAGTGAATTGTTGTTCCACTTAAAGAATGGATTGAATATTTTTTGGTTGAATAAATTTCATTATTTCTCCTCTTTAGAATTGATACCTCATTTCTAAATTTCTTCAACAATTTCACTACACTCTCAAAATAAATAACCTCCTTTTCAATGGGATTATTCACTAATGTCTTAGGCTTCTTAATAATAGCCTTAGAATTGTCTTCAGTGTTGTGTACTCTGATAGAAATCATATCATTTTCAACCTCTAAGGTTTCAACAAAATTTTCTACCAATTTTGAGCTTTTTCAATGACTATAACAACATCAGAAGGCAATGCAGTAGTATAATAATATTTTTTTATTGAACCATGAGGTGGTATGTCAACAGGAAATTTATCCAAGATTGTAGTGAAACAACGATTGAAATATTTTACCTTTTCTTTGTTACACATCTTCAAAGCACTTAATTATTTTAACAACAATGTGGCAATTTCTCTTCGACAAATTTCTCGAAGAAATCCTTCTTAAAATCTTCCATATTGGTAATTGTTATAGCTCCAAATCTCACTCTTATGGTTTGTGATGCTGCACTTATGGCCTAGGGCAACCCCTCCTTCCAGACCTGGTCCAAAAATTTAAAAAACTGTGTTTTATTCCCTATACGCGACTTTGCCCTGTATTAAACGCGTGTATACGCGGGTCTGTCATACCCAACCCGCGTGTATCTATTAAAACACTTAAAAAAAATATAATTTCCTCTTTTTCGGGCGGTGATCGCGGGTTTACCTGCTGGATCACCTGTTAGTGCCCGTGGCCCAACTGTTCCCAACCAACTCCTAACTAAAAAACTACTTTGGAGAGGGTATAAAAAGACATCAAAGGGAAGGCCAAGGGGAGAGAGAAAGGAGAGCAACATTATTATGCTGAGATTTTTCCCTTAGACCAGGTCTGAAGTCCTTGGTGCATTCTGCACTTCCCCCATTTTGCATAGGAAACCCTTGTTTCCATGTTATCATTGGTGACACTTTATACCGTCGAGGGATTGATTCAATTCTTCGACGTTGTTTAACCTTAGAGGAAGCAGAGTCTGTTCTTAATGATTGCCACAGTGGAGCTTGTGGTGGTCATCTATCCGGGCTTGCTACAGCCCAGCGCATCTTACGTGCCGGCTACTTTTGGCCTTCACTCTTTAAGGACTGTGTGGAAGCGGTAAAATGCTGTCACCCGTGTCAAATTTTTACTCGCAAGATGCGCGCGCATCCAGCTCCCCTTTTTCCCGTTGTCACCGTCGGTCCCTTTACTAAGTGGGGTATTGATTTTACGACTTGTAATCCGCCTTCAGCGGCAAATCACAAGTACATTATCGTGGCTGTAGACTACTTCACGAAGTGGGCTGAAGCCATGCCTACTTATAAGAACGACAGTGACACGGCAGCTTTGTTTCTTTTCAATCAAGTTATCTCAAGATTCGGTATCCCAAGAGAGATTGTCACTGACCATGGCAGTCATTTCCAAAATCAGCTAATGTCCGAATTGGCTTTTAAATTAGGTTTCCGTCAAGAGCATTCGTCTCCTTACTATCCTCAGGCCAATGGACAGGTCGAGGCGGTCAATAAAACTCTTAAGACGATACTCCAACGGACAATCGATAAAAATCGGTCCAATTGGCACATTATGTTGTATCCGGCTCTTTGGGCATACCGAACCTCCGTTAAAACGGCTACTGGTTTTACTCCTTTTCAGTTAGTTTACGGGGTGGAATCTATCTTTCCGGTCGAATGTGAAATTCCATCTCTGAAATTGGCTGTCGAGCTTCTTCCTGAGACTTCGAGTCTCGAGGAGCGCCTAGTTCACTTGGAACATCTCGATGAGCAGCGTCGAGATGCCGCCACGACGAATGAGGCCCATAAGAAAAGGGTCAAAACTCAGTATGATAAGTCTGTCCGACCTCGTGTCTTTTCTGAAGGTGACCTTGTCTTGGTCTATGACCAAGATAAGGACGCCTTGGGGGCAGGCAAATTCAAGCCTATGTGGTACGGTCCTTTCATTATCAAACGAGTCTTAGAAAAAGGATCGTATGAGTTAATTGATTTCGAAGGAAACAAGCTGGCGGAGCCCCGAAATGGGCTCTATTTAAAGAAGTATTTTGCTTAGTTTTACCAGGCAATGGCTTCTTTGTATTTTATGTATATTTGTACATATCTTATCGAGCGTTTTCTGATATCAGCACTTTTGGTCTGCTTTGGCAGGTGTTGATGGATGATTTGGTTTATTTTGGATTCGCCGATGGTGCTAGTCGGCACACTCGGAATCTTGCTTCCGCAGCTTGGGTACTTTATTACCCAACTGGTCAGTTGATGACATCGAGAGGCGTGTGTATCGGTCCTGCTTCAAACAATATGGTCGAGTATACAGCTGTTATCAATTTATTATCCGAGGCAATCTCTCATGGGATCGACTCGTTGGTAGTATATCTTGATTCTCAATTGATAGTGTCTCAGTTAAATAACATTTATCGGGTTAGAGATCCATCATTATATCGCCAATATTTAAGGGTGAGGTTGTTGCAAAGATCATTTACTTACATTAATTATTTGCACATTCCAAGATCTCAAAATTGGTTAGCTGATTCTATCGCTAATCAAGCATTAGACTGGCATATCAATCATTCATCATCATAAAATCATGCATCAAAAAGTCAAACTGTATATATATATATCGCAAAGCGTCTCGAGTGTACATATGCGTGTCCAAAATATACAAAATTGGGACTCAAATGCCCATAGTCATGTCAGGCATATCTAATGCCTCGGCTCTGGATGAGCATCTAAATAACTAACTATAGCAGTGGCCACGCACCGAAAGACGCGAACCCAGTCACGTGGCATCCCAACCACATGACGCTGCATATCTGGAGGAAGGTCCTCTATCTCGGCCATCGGTACTTGGTAGCTCAATCTCGCCAAGTGTCGCTGGACGTTGTTGAGCGTCCTTTCCGCATTTGCAGCCTCCTCTTCGGCTCCTCGGCCACGCCGTCCATGCCGTGGGAATCCATCTGGTCGCACGGGCCCAATGTCTGGAACATGATCATTATATCAGTCATTTGAATCTCATCAAAAAAATATATTTTTCAAAGTTCATCATTATGCTTGAAAAATCCTAAAAATCATAAAATCATAAAAATAAAAAAAAAATCTTACCGATCTCGCCCCATGCTGCGTCTGGTGGTAACATTAGGTCAGGATCTCCTCGGAAATCCAGTCCAGCATAGGGGTAGTCGTCTATGGCGATGATCTGTTGCTCCCACCAAGCAAAAAAGTCGTCGTCGAATGCATTCCTGGGCACTTCCCCACCCCCCAGACGTTTCATCAAGTCAGCCCACCGGCCCATACGTGGATCACGTGGACTACTGATGGGAACTGCTACCCTGGGGCGGAGTGCGGGAACCTTCTCGAAGAAAAACGTGCATAAAATGGTTCCGTACCCAAAGTTCTTGGTCTGTCCCTTCCTGATAGAAGCAAGCTACTCCTTCATGTTGGCAAGTAGAGGAGTACACCAGTCAAACACCGTGGTGAGACAGTCCACTGCTACGCTCATGTTTACCCGTGATGCCTGATGTAGCGAAGATGATCCGTTCACTCGAGCTATGGTGAACAAGATTATCCGCAGTGACAAACTCGCCACGTGTGGGATCGAGATCTGACTCCCGACCTTCTGATGACCTGGGCAGTAAAGTTGTACATAGTCGACTACGCTGAGACTATTCCGGGTCCTGCCCCGGGAGTGTACTACCTCTCCCCTTCGGGAAAGGCCCGTGATGAAATATATATCTTCCACTTCTATCCTGAGTGGCATCTGATCAATCATAAAAGCTTCTTCCTCGACATCCCAATAATCAATAAGTCTCTCGAGCAGACGCACATTTGCTTTCATATTCGGCAACTTGAAGAATTTTAACAATCCGCATCCCCGTAAGGCATCTAATGCCTCATCATTGTCCATAACTTCATCGTCTACAGCTGAGTGCTCTCTTTCACGCCATGTGAGAGTCATCCTGGAAGAAAAAATCATTTTCATCCATTAGTTTTTTGTATAAAAAATTTTCGCTGCGCACACGCGGTTTACCCTATACACAGTCGCGTGTAGGGCCGTCGTATACGCGATTTATATACATCCAACCCCCGTGTACGCCGCAGAGCATTTTTTTGCAAAAATCTAACGGTGAAACATTAATTAAACTTCCTAAAAACTATCACAATTGATTGCAAGACAAGTTTAGTGCTTACCTGGAAGTTTTCGGCAAGTTTGAACGGTTGAATAAGTCACGGGGAAAGTTTGCTCCTTTTGCTCCACAATTTGCTCTCCAAGTCAAACGGTGAAAATGGTAAGTCCAAAATTTCTTTTTATAAGTTTTGAAAATGCAAAATTTTTTCAAAATTTTATTTTGTTTGGTTTCATGTCACTTTTAACTTGGGAGCTTGGAATGTCGAGATTGAGTTGTTTTTCAGGACATTTTGGACATTTTTCGACGGTTTGAGACGGTTCCATGACTGCTGACCCGTCATGGCAGGTATCGTGTTCTCACTGGCATATAGGTTAGGGACACTATTTTTCCGTTGCATTATGCATACTAGCCTCCATTTGACCGATACATCTGCCGTAGGGTCGACCCCATCATGTTATGGTTCGCAAGCCATTTTCACTCGCCGATTCTTTAAATCATGACATGATGGTAGAGCCATCCTTTTACATGGGCATCCTAGTTAGCACCTCACTGACATTTGTTGCCCATGCTGCTTCGTTTTGAGTAGGCTCGGGAGTCCTCTGTAGTCCCGCCATGACTTATGCGTTGAAGACTCATTCTTCTTTGCTTCTTCGCTTCGTTCTGGCCTTATACCCTAGAGGCTCCTATGTGTGTTGAGTTGTACTTCTGCATTGCATGTTGACCATTTGCACCTTTTGGCCTATAGCCGGCTTCACTTGGACTCGTGTTTAAGCCCACTTTTGACCATGACGTCTGCAAAAAATCAACCTTGCATACCCTTGACCTCTGCAGCTTGACATACCCAGATCCGTGGAAGGGACATACCTCTGAGTGTCACTGACCAGTTTTTCACCTCCCTGCATTGAGCATAGGAACGTTCCTTTCCCAGGAACTAGATCATCTGTTTCACCGACACTCGTTCATTCCACTGTACCATAGCATTCTTTTATTCTTTTTCCGGCTTATCAGAAAAAGACAAAAAAATTAAATATTCCAAAAAGAGCGGGAACAGGGACATTATTTCCATTTATTGTTGGCAGCTAGAGTCAGTCGTGTCGCCCTTGAACAAAGCACTCAAAACAAAGTCTCCTCCGTATGGGTGGGATTTAGTTTGACTTAGGTAAGCCATAACCTTGTTATCGAGTCAGTCCTCCCCCGATTGGTTATCTCTTCCAATCATATGGAGGGTTCGTTCATGCCTCCTGCATGACGAACTTATACAGATTCATTATATGCTGTCACATAGTCACATTGAGTCGTGCTTTTGTTCAAGGGAAGTTAGCCTGAGTCGGCCTTTCTGCGGTGTCTCTTGACTCATTTTTCAGTCGGCCATCCCTGGTTGTCAGTGTCATGTCTATCATCACATCAGTTATATTGGTCCTTCACTCGTGCCGGTTTGAGAAGGTCCCCATTGACTTCTTGCTGGCGGGTCTTGTCCTTATCGACGACGACACATTGCTCTGAGGGCAGACCTAGAGACCGCACCCTGGCCCTATTTTCATTATTGATAGGTCACCTTGTGCTCAGCATCGATCAGTATCATGGGTCTTTGACTGAGTGGTTTCCCTTGTGTTCGACATCAGCATACATTATCACACATTGGGATTCGTGTAGTACCTTGGTTTCGATTTGACCCTATTGGTGGATACCTCGCCTCTGTGTCAGCTTTCATTATTGGTTGGTTCAGAGGGTTTCTGCCGTGCGCTAGCCACATCTTGTGTACGCCGGAAACGTACTTCGGTTGGGTTACTACATCTTTTTCGTCCGATTCCTTCCACATTATTGGCCTACGGGTTACACTCGCGCTAGATTGATGGAGGATGCCTTAATGCCTTCCTTCTAGCGGATCTTTCCCTATCGACTCTGACTCATTGCTCTGGGGCAAAGATCTAGAGTCCATTTGGCAGTACCTTGGGGTTTGCAGTCATTAGTGGCAGATTCCTCGCTATCGACAGTGGGAAACCATCATTGTCTCCTGATTGATAGATTCTTACAGGTGTTCGACTTCAGCTCATCTATTCACACTTGTTAGATTGTACTGGGTACCTTGACGCTCATTATCATTATCGGTGAGTAGTCTCGCGTTTGTTAACGGTATACATCAATGACCGGTAATCAAACGATTTCTCACATGGTCGACTTCAGATCATTTATTCCCATGGTGTAGAAATGTACCACGGTGGTCGGTGAAGACCTCAGGTTGTATCAGCATTCATTGGTTCACTTGACAGTTGCTCCTGTTGCTGCTAGTTGATACCACTCCACCTTATATGTTGCAGTCAGTCATGGCGACATTCTATATGCTGGCACCTGAGTTTGCAGTGTAGTACCATCCTATTCCATCATGTTCAGTTGGTACCTTATGGGATCAGTCGTTGATTTCAGTGATCCGTTGCATCTTTCAGCATCATTGACAGTTTTATATGCGATATTCAGACATGTACTTACTCATTATGATCAGATGATCCATTATGTATTTTACAGTCATTTATACTTGTATACTTAGTGGATCCGCTTGTACTTGATATGCGGACATGCTTTACTTTTCCTGAGCATGGGTATGCCCGCCTCAGACAGTGTTTCTTTCTGATCTCCTTTCGGTGGCTTGGCAGGCTGAATTCTGGTGAAGTCCTCCTCGGTTTTTCGGCAGAGTTCCTTTCCTTGTACTTACTTAATGTATTTCGGCCATCATGTTCCCCTTCTGATCTCATACATTAGGGGGCATCTGTTATAGCTCCAAATCTCACTCTTATGGTTTGTGATGCTGCACTTATGGCCTAGGGCAACCCCTCCTTCCAGACCTGGTCCAAAAATTTAAAAAACAGTGTTTTATTCCCTATACGCGACTTTGCCCTGTATTAAACGCGTGTATACGCGGGTCTGTCATACCCAACCCGCGTGTATCTATTAAAACACTTAAAAAATATATAATTTCCTCTTTTTTGGGCGGTGATCGCGGGTTTACCTGCTGGATCACCTGTTAGTGCCCGTGGCCCAACTGTTCCCAACCAACTCCTAACTAAAAAACTACTTTGGAGAGGGTATAAAAAGACATCAAAGGGAAGGCCAAGGGGAGAGAGAAACGAGAGCAAGATTATTATGCTGAGATTTTTCCCTTAGACCAGGTCTGAAGTCCTTGGTGCATTCTGCACTTCCCCCATTTTGCATAGGAAACCCTTGTTTCCATGTGTATTGGTGATCATTCATCCTTGACATCATCATTGGGTAAGACTTGGAAGGAGCTCTTGTTGGAGGCTGGAGGCTGGAACGAATCCGGGAGGAAGCTTGCTTGGAGCCTGCTGAAGGTGTTCAGGTGATATCTTTCCGATATATGTACTTTATTTGCCTTTATATATAAAGAAACACGTCTTTGTTCCCGAATAATCTTTCTTTATGCTTATGAGATTCTTGTGTTGAATTCTTATGAAAGTGGTTACTTAAAGATTTTTTTATAACTAACTTTATAGCATAAAGATGATTTATATATAAACTTCTATACATGTACTGTTGTGTTCTTTGATTTGTTTGTCTTGCAGGTCAAAGAAAGAAGAAGGGAACTCCAAGAAGGGTTTGCACCCTAACGGTCTTCTCGAACGTAGGACCTTAGGTATGTACCCTAAACATTAGAATTTGCTTAAAAGTAAAAAAGATGGCTGTGTGTGTGTGTTTCTTTGTATAAGCAATTTTCAGTCTGGTAGAGTCTTAGCCCAAAGGACCCTAGGGGTACTTTCCCTTCAACCAGTAATATAACCTACCAAAATATTATGGTACTAGGCTGCGGATTTATTTTCAAATGTATTATTGAACTTGTAAAGTGCCCTCATTTTGAAAAACCATTTTCCCTTTCTTTCATCCATTTGGTGCACAATTTTGCTTCATCCATGAATTATGAGGTCATCCAAGTCATATATAACTACAATAAGAGGTAGGAATTCACTTGCAACTCATATTTTATGATTTCTTTGTGAAATTGGTTAAATCATTACCGTTGCTACAAAAAGGTGCATATTTCGTAGCTAACTAGAATCTGTGAAACTGAATCCAAGATCGAATAGTTTCTCGTGAGTTTGAAGTCAAGAAAGACATATGGACAGATGTCAGATGTCAGCTACATTCCTATCCACCTATTCGGCTTAGTTGGAAGTTTACAAAATATGAGAACTGTGCTAGTCAAAGCAAGAGTCAAACGTGTTTATAGAAGACTATTCTTGTGCAGAATTTCAAGGAGTCAATCTTATCATGAAGCGAGCGTCGAGAATTCAAGCAAGCAAGATCTAGAATTTAGAATTTTTAGTGATGATTTGTCAATTAAAAACACTCTCATGATTCACCCTTCTAGTAGCGTATCATTAGAGGAAATTTCTTATTTTGATTTTAGAACCTAGTTATCGAATGAAGGTTTTACTTCTCGACATTTATCTATTTAATTTTTTATATCTTGAACAATTATAAAATGCTTTGAGTTGGAAGTGAGAGGATAAATTATTAAGTTTGTACTTTTTGTTACTTATTATTACTCTTAGAGAGAAGTCTCTATTTATATTTAATGCAATTACTATGTTTATCGTACAACTGTCAATGTGATTGGTGATTTATTCCAGTGATCTAAGTTTCTATTCCCCACGCTCACTAGGAAGCCCCCTTGTGGAGTTGTGAGATAACGTAGCCATTCTTTAAATATCTTCCATTTTCGCATTCATTTCAATTAATCTTATGAATAGTTAGATCTTCACTAATCTATTTTGAAGCAAAGTTTTCTTACTTCTCTTTTGTTTTAATAGGTTGAGCGCTCAACAACAATACAAAAACCTCATAAACATTTATTTCATGTTTAATATCATGCTTAGTCTCATATTTACCTTTCATGTTAATATTAATTCAAATTAGGAATATGCACATCAGTAATATGTAAAGGTCTTTTCATTTTGATTTTAGCTTATATTCTTTGATTCTGCTCTTTAACTTATCAATAAATAGATTTCCTTTCATGTTGTTAGATAGAATTGATCTCAAGTTGTTTATAGTAGATTTAATTATTTCTTGTCACTTAGATTACACTTTCATTTCTTTTTCTATAGGCTAGAATTAGATTAGAACAAATTTCAAAACATTTCTACAATAGATATTCTTTTCAAGTCAATTAAATTAGATTTATTTTTATTGTGTAATGTAATAAGATTTTAATTTCCTTTTAGTTACAATATATTTCAATTAATGATCACCCAAAAAACTTTTATGTTGTTTTAAAATAGAATTCTTGTTCATTAGAATTGTTTTATTTGAAGTTGATTTAAAATTAGAATGCCTTATAGGCATAACATATGCATATAATTAATAATAATAATTCATAGATAGATTCAATTTACCTTATATATTCATTATATTTGATCGAAAATAGATTCCTAGCAGATATGGTGCACATACACTTCACAATTTCACAAAACTAGGTCAATAATTTAATGAAGTAATTTAACTAACAATTACATTACACAACACATATAGGGAATAGTCTACAAGTAACATCCTTGTACTAAACATTCATCAATGTCAAAGATAAGAAATAGTTATTAACATGGTCTTCTGCAGTAGGGGAATTATTCAGATCAAACTTTGTACTAAACGTCTCCAAATAATAGGGAAATGGATGAAGAATACCTGGAACGTATAATGTCCCTTGGGCCATCCCTACTAGTTTTTGATTACCAAGCATATCATTGTTAAAATATTCTTCAAGAGTTTTAGAATCAATACCTTATTTATTTCAAGATGTTCACCAGTTATGAATTCTTCCATTTTTTCTCCAGTTATTAGGCATTGCATATTTTCACTAGTTGATGGTCGTTCATCTTCTTTTTCATAAACTCATTCCAATAATTCTACCAAATAAATTAAAGAGTAATTAACACAACTTTCAATATAAGCAACTAACACTTTGTGATGAGTTTTTTATTCTCCACTTCTATGCTTATAAGGCAGGATAAGAGTGGCTGGAATAATTCCAAGATTCCTAGTGCATTCTCAGCTAAAAGGTCTAAGTGCTCTTCACTTCCCTTAAGTTACCTCATACAACCACTTGGAAATCTTGGGAGAGGGTTGCTCTTCAAAATTGGAGTTTTCAAATAGTTGACCTTGTTGTTGAAGGGAACCCAATTTATTTGTACATTGCTTAGATATTTTAGGATGAGAGAGAAAATTTTCTAGCCATACAATGGAAACCCTTCCTATACTACCAAACATTGTTTATATGCCAAAATATATTGCTAATATTAAGGGGATGTCCCTAGTGAAAAATCCTAATTCGAAATTACATTGTTTGGAAAGAAATCCTGACTACCACCATGTTTGTTTGAAAATGGTTTTCGATGAAACGAGTAAGAGTAAAGAAACTCGATAAAACTTATAACAAGAAACAATTTAGAACAATTTTATGAAATATTTTTATATTAGCAACGAATGAAAAGGAACATGACTCATACAAAAAATGTTGTGAGAAAAAATCAATTAAAATACATGAATAGAAATAAGATATACATTATCAATTGCAAATTAACAATTATCATGGAAGCATAGATCAACAGACAATCTCAGTAAAGATGTGAGCCTCACATGAGCAAAGCAGTTCACTAATTTTCAACACATGAATATCAATCACATAGCATTAAATCACCATAAGATAAGTCTTGTGGTGTTAAAGAATAAATGACTAAACTTGCATGCCAAGGCTCAAAGAGATTCTCAAAATTAACAGAAACATTCATTACACCATTGCACAAGTATTCATGCCATCCAATAGTGGAAATACCGAATTGTCACTTGATCTTTAAAAGATAATGTACTATATTATCCTCTACAAAGTGTTCGATTCAAAAAATTAAAATCCTTTCTAGCTAGTTGTGAGTTTATATTCATCCAAAATGGGGTGACTCATCACCTACCATGAACTTTCATTTTCCCTCATGAATTTTCATCTCCTATGAGGCTTTTCTATTTTTATTTCATTTCTACTTACATTATTACTTCAATTACAATTTACATGAAAAATGAAATAAAGAAAAACAAATCTCATTATGTTAATTTTATGGTGGCCAAATGAGGAAATTCAACTTTGATATCTTTTGTTATGTATGTGATTCATGAATTTTAGTTAAAATAAATAGATTACACCTTGCTTGATAGTATTCTCTTGGATCTAATTTCACATTTGAGAAAGTCTGGCAGTATACACAAAGGGAAGGTAGGCCATGGATTTTTTTCCCTTTATCAATGTGTGGGTCAATCTTGTTGTAAGCTAGTCTAGCACTTATTGTGATAATATTTTTTCATTGAAAAACAAAGGAAACTAATGAGGGTGTTTATAAGATCCAAATAATGTTATGTATGTCGATTACCTTGGAGTAAACCAATTACAAACATGTTGTAATGACATCCTTTCTCTATCTGATATGGAGGGTGATTTTGTATCAAACATATGTTTGAATACTTATGAGACAAAATGTTTAGAAATGGAATCATACATCCCCATGTATCCTATAGCCCACAATTTCTTGTAATAAATGTGCATAGGTGGGACCTCTTGAGTAAACTCGCCCTTCCATCCTAATGTCTCAAATTTTCATCTTGCACATATGGTATCCAATATGTATGATTCCATGTAGAACTATGGTTGTTATATTGTATAGCTATTCCTTGCTCTTTTGACATTATCCTGGATGGATGATTCCAAAATTTTTTCCCAATTAAAAATAGTTCATTCAGTGACACATGTGTACATCATAGGCAATCAATCATCTTCAAATTACTTTTTGTCTAGTCTCCCATATTTATTATAGCATATAGCTTCCAACATTCGATAAAGTTTTGTCAACATCTTGGTTTTTCATTTCATCGAATCAATATCTAAAGTTTCCAAGATCTTACCATCAAGTTAATGTATCTCCTTGGTTGACTTGGAATAATTGCACTACCATTTTTCACTATGAAGCAAATGATATTTTTCAACAACATTAAATGATGTGCATGCTACTATATATCCGTATACCATGGACTTTCCTAATTTTCATGTCTTTCTCATCAGTGTGTTGGATAATCTGCTCCATGGTCTTGCCCCATGGTAGAATAGTTAGATGTGTTGCTAACTTATGAAATTGTGACTACATAATATTCATATATACTTCATGGTATTACTCATCCTTAGGTGCCTATTTCTTGGGTAATTCTTGATGTATGCAATTCCATGTCATAGGTACTGATTTATCCACATAGCAGGAAATGTTAGAATAGATGGGCGCTTTGGTAATAGGGCTTTCAAAAACTCCTTTAGTGCTCCTTTCAGCTATCTCCTTGCTACACCTTTCTTTGGTTACTGGATTTGTACCTCATTTTGATGAGGAGATGATCAAAAACTAAATATGAATGGTACCTGACATTTGTAATGTATTCGTGCTAAGACAAAACGTTAGGAAAAATAACAAAACAATTCATTATTTAAGCATGTGTCACCAATTGTAAAACTATAGTGTGATAGGTTAAGTCACAAACTACAAGGACAAGTTGCGATAAGCGGTAGTCAATGCAAAATAAATTCGTATCATAGTTTTTGGAGATAAATATCCCAACAAGTTAGATCCATCATGAGAAGATATGATAGGATGTGATTAGGGGAGGTGTAAATATTTAGTAGTTTCAACTTGATGAGTTAGTGCGTAATGAAGTGGGAATAAAATTTTATCAGTGTGAATGATAGCTGACAAGAAGAAATTATTTAATTGCACCATTATTGCAAGGAAATGGAAGGATGACTATTTTTAAAGGCTCTGCCACTATGGCAGAGTGAAGAGTGGGCCATAACAGTAACTTTTGTGATTTTCGACATTTGTGATAAACTGGCTAAGTATGGTATAAGGGAAATTTTCAAAGATAGGGAAAGAAGAGGAGTATGAAGAAAGGGCCTATATATATATATATACATATAGCTAGGGATAGTCAGAATGTTAAAGGTTCAGGGAAGGTGAAAGGTTAAAGGCAAGAAAAAATGACAAAAGGAATACAAACAAAAATAGTTTAAAAAACAATGAAGGAGGATGTGATGAATTTCCTTGTTCCAAACACGATGATCATTAACTCAATCTCCAAAGAAAAATTTCAATATGATAAGGCTACTTGAGCTATGCTATAAAAAACTAAAAATAAAAAAAGTGGTGTAAAAATGATATGGGACATGACACCTATATATATTTTATATTTCACATGTGAGGGTATGAGCACGATAAATTTGCTCTCGTCGAAAAAATCAAGAGGACCAGTGAGATGGTATGATAGGCACATCTAGTCACATTATCGCAAGATATATTGTGATATTGAGATTTAAGTTTTGAAAATGCATTTTTATAAGAAAACCTAACTTGGAAACTTTTGATACATGTGGAGCACTGGAAAGGTATGTTTTTGACGAACAATTTAGTGACTTTTCAGTAACAATTGTAACCCTTTCTGCATAATGAACTTAAAGAAATAAAGAATTTTAATAGAATGTGTGAGAATTAGTATGGAAAGCTTAATCGCTGATAATTGTTATTTTTCCATGCAGGAAAGGGTGGAAACGAAGGGCTTCCGTTCGAAAGGAAAAGGAATAACTACTGTCCCTTTAGAAGGGAACCGGATGCGAACAAGATCGAACAGATCGAACCAGAACGACCCAGGAAAGAAAGAAGGGTTGTCAATTCGGCGGAACAGGGGAAGAAAAGTAAAGGATTAACGGCTTGGCGAATCCCTCAGGATATTTGATCCTGAGGGATCGCTGTTTTGCTTATTCTTGCTACCTAGATACCTCTGTCGTTACTTTTATAAAAAGGGACAGCATCGTTAAGCAAAGGGACTTTTTTTATATATGTAACTGTGAATTTCATACTCAAGTTTGATCATCGACTCTCACTAAGACTTGGTTTGATGTACATTTGTTGATGCATTAATATAAAAGACTTGGTGTTTATTTCATCTCTGCGTCTGGAGTAATCTAAGGCGGTGTACCGTTGGAAGCTAAGGGCCCGGCTCCGAAGGACACTTGCTTTTGTATCATTATAATTTGGTTCCTTTGTGGTTTGTTTATCTTTATAGTTTGGTAATCTGACATGTTTTTCATATGCTATTCCATGCTCTGTTACGGTTAATTCATTAATGGTTTTTTCCAAGAGACTTATGTAGTGACTCTGTATTGTATGAGTGAATCTTTTTAGAGTTGATTGTATGTTATCAATCTAAGCCAACTGTTTCTGTTACAGAGCCTTCATATTGAATATTGCTGTATTGGATTCATTTGAAAAATCAATTATTAGAATCCATAAGTAATGTTATTCTATTTGGAAACATAGTCATATTCTCTTTAATCATCAGATTGCTATATTAAGCGTGTTGTGTATATATGGTTGATGATTGTTGTTCCATAATTCACTTGTGAATACTGTTCCATAAAGTACAATCCATCGAAGTTGATTTAAGAGAGGAGACTGCTATTTTATTACAGAGTGTGAGTTTGGTTCAATAGAACAAGTTTAGTTCGGACTCGCCACGCTTAGTTCCATTTATTGCTGTTCCATTTACTGTTGTTCCATTTCAGATTTGCTATTCCATTTCCTGTTTGCTGTTCCATTTCACTTTCTACCGTTCCATTTACTTGTGTTTGTTGTCTTGGTGTGAGAGAAGGTCTAAGGCTGTAGTGAGCCTCAGCAATCGCTGCCTAGCTCCCAGACCTATGGTCCACGCTCTAATTTCCTTTCCATTAGTTTCTAGAGGGATGGGTTATCACTTCCATACCCTTGACTGATAAGCTGCTTTGTGTGATTTTATTCTTTTACAAGAAATTTAGTCATAAGTTTAGCATCTGTTTACTCTTGTATTTTCTAAACACTGTACTACTAAGCATTACTCTGACGAATAGCCTCGGATTGAGATACTCTTTGCAATAACAAAGCGTTCCCGGATTGACTTATTAATGTGGCATAACTAGAGGTGAAAGAGACCCTTGTTACAGCTCTACATTTTTGCGCCGTTGCCGGAGAAAGAGTATAGCCATTTGTCTTTTACAGAGTAGTGTACGAGTCTGCTAGGGGAGAGTTGGATTTTAAAAACGGAAGGTAAGAACCTACGTACGGAGCATGTAAAAGCCCTGCTCCACCGTCCGCTTTCCTGGCAGAATTGTGGGTTGAATAGAATTTGGTAGTTTATAGAGTGCATGACTAAGCCGAAAAAGCCAGAAAAAATTATCAAACCTCCGTTCAAACCCGAAAAAGCCAAAGGGCCGGTGACGCTTGGCCGAACAACCTTCATAGACGAAATCTATAAGAAAACTGAATCTCAGCCATCAGTAGGGTTCAGGAAAACCAATTCTAAACAACCTACTAGCTCCCTTCAGGCCGCAGGATCACCATCTGTAGCCTTCACTGAGGTGCATAGTCAGACTGATGAACAGGACTTTCAAGAAATTGAAAATTCTATTCTAGAACGACTACAGGAAGGGAATCTAAGCAATCTTTGTGAAGGAGAAGGGGAAACATGAGAAGTTGAGGAGCCAAGATGTCCTCCTAGGATAATTCAGCCATTAAAAAGCCCATATAAAGGAAGCGCTGCAAAAATCATTGTTGAAGGGATTCAATCTCCTCAAGCAACAGGGACTCTCGTTATTCCAGGTGAAGGAAGTGCTATTAAAACAATCCCTGTTAAGGCCGTTCCTTCTCCGCATAAGAATACCCTATTAGAAATCCTAGAAGGTTACTGGCACATATTCAATCCCATGGCACAAAATCAACCAAACACTCAAACTTCTACATTACAATATCCTATAGTGGATTCCGCAGCAAATGCTCCTATGAAAGAAATTCCCCTCCCACACATTCCTACATTTCACGGACTTACATCAGAGGACCCTGATGCATTCTTATTTGAATTTGATGTATTATGCAGGGGATATGATTACACCATTGACCCCCAGAAATTAAAGTTGTTCCCCTCCACTTTGAAAGGAGCAGCTTTAAGATGGTTTATGGGTTTAGGTGGTGGGGTTATAAATAACTGGGAGCAAATGAAAGAATATTTCCTAAAGAAATACCAAGATTATTGTAGGTCTAGAGAACTGAAAGATGAAATATTTCAGATGATAGCTAGACCTAATGAAACACTAGAAGAATATGTAGAACGTTTTCAGTATAATTTACAAAGATCTCCATATGCATCACTACCTCTGCCTGATAATGTGTTAAAAACAGCATTGATTAGAGGCATGAAGGAACAATGGATTGAAACATTAAATATCATGGGAAAAGGGGATATTTATCAAGAAAATTTTTCTGACATCATCGATTTATGTATCAGGAGCTCGAGAGGTAGCACAAGGATAAAACCAAAAGAATATGATCGGTTTGTCAAAGATAAAAAAATATCAACAGAAGCAGTAACACGTGTAGAACTTGGAAATTTATTAGAAAATTTTAAAACTGATATCCTGGGAACATTGACTACACAACTTGATATTGTGCAGGCTAAACAGAAGCAGATAGAGGCAGAACAAAATTTGGTGATCTTCTGCCCCCGATGTAGAAGAAAACATAGCCACAAGGAATGTCCACTTGATGCAGTTCAAACATGTGCTATCTGTACAAAATATCACCTTACTGAAAGTTGCCCCTCAATTCCTGGATTAAAGGCAGTATATAAGGAAGCAAAAGAAGAGCCAGAATCAGCATACTTCGTTAACCAGCGTCGCCAATGGCAACCAAGGCAATCGGGTATGTTTTCAGACCCAACTTCTTCTTTTCAGCCTCCACAGTATAACGCTCAGCAATATAGTATGTGGCAAAACCAATCTCAACCCCCATTTCCGAACTGGTCATCACAACCGTTTCCTTCTCCAAATCCATGGATGAATCAGCCAAGCCAATTTGGTTGGCCGAATTTTCCTTACGCCCCACCATATTGGCAGAATAGCTCATATCCTCCACAATGGACCCCCCCTACTTCACAAAGTTCACCCTGGCAAACAAATTGGCCAAGATCGACATATCAGCCAACAGGAACTATTCCGCTCCCTCAACCGACTCTGCCAGCTTTGCAACAAAATCCCCAGTCTAATTTGAGACCGCAACTCCCAGTCCAACCCAATCCTAATCCTAATAATAGGCCATTCCAATCCCTTCAAATTATAGAATCAACAGAAATCGGACCTGAACTGAGGGAGTGCAATGATCTTCAGTTAAGATCTGGACGTATAATAGAAACAGAGGGAGATAAAACAGTTCACATTGAAGATCAGTTACCAATAGAACAGCAGTTACAACAAGAGGGTGCAAATAAGGAGCAAACTCATCATCAAGCGAATACACCCTCTCCTCCCTTCCCAAAACGATTAGTCATACCACGACCTGTACAATATCCAGACTTTGACATTCTGGGAGAGCTACAAAACCTGTGCATACGAATTCCTTTCCTCCAAGCCATTCAAGACATCGCTATATATGCAAAAACTATAAAAGAATTGTGCATAAAAAAACCAAGGAGGAATGTAACCACTAACCCAAGAGTCCAAGTAGTCGGTACTTTATCTGACCTGTTATCAGGAACACCCATTAAATATGAAGATCCCGGAAATCCAATCGTAACTGTTCAAATCTATGGTCAGACTCTGACTAATGCTTTAGTTGATTTAGGAGCTGCAATTAATATTTTGACAACTTCTACTTGCCAAAAGCTCGGTATTACATTGGTAGAACCCACTTCTACTTTGTTAGAAATGGCTGACCGATCTGTAGTTCGACCGGAAGGAACTCTATACGACGTCATGGTGTCTATAGATTCTTGGGAATACCCAACCGATTTCCTAGTAATTAATCCAAAAACCCGACTGGATGGACACCCGCTAATTTTAGGTAGACCTTGGCTTGCTACCGCCGATGCTTACATTGGTTGCCGACAGGGGAATATGACCATAACCAGAGGACCAGATATTAAAAATCTAGTTCTATACCCTCCAGCACAGCCAAGTCTTACAATGATAAAAACTAACAGCACCCTGTATCATACCTTACTGACAATATCAGATCACCATTGACTATACAGAAGGCCCTATACTTTAAAGACCAAACAGAAGATGATGCCACGATTAACTTCGTTAGTCAAACTGAATCTAGACCTCATCCACAATGTTTCATGATAGAAGTTGCATTTGATAGTGAACTAGAAGAAGATCCCTTGAAAGATACACATGACCAAACGATACCTGTGACTTCTGTTGCCAATAGTAAGATAGTGGAAATTGAACCGGGAAAAACTCTAAACATCAATTCCAACCTTACACCGGAACAAGAAATAAAACTCATCCATCTGTTACGGAAACATCAAGAAGCATTTGCGTGGGATTACCCTGATATGAAAGGGATTGACCCCCAATTGTGCACCCACCATATTTATATAGAAAAAGATGCAAGTCCTGTCTGTCAACCGCAAAGAAGACTCAACCCTCATCTAAAAGATGTTGTAAAAGCAAAACTTCAGAAGCTTCTAGATGTTAATTTTGTCTATCCTATTTCTGATAGTAAGTGGGTCTCTCCACTTGTGGTTGTACCCAAGAAGAATGGGAAATGGAGGATTTGCGTGGATTATAGAGAGTTAAACAAAGCCACACAAAAAGACCATTTTCCCCTCCCATTCATAGACCAAGTATTGGACACTTTAGCAGGAAAGAAATTCTTTTCTTTCCTGGATGGCTTCAGTGGATACAATCAGATTCAGATTGCCCCTGAAGACCAGGATAAAACTACCTTTACTTGTCCTTGGGGAACGTTCACCTATAGAGTTCTACCCTTTGGCCTATGTAATGCTCCTGCCACATTCCAAAGGGCTATTCTTAGCATCTTTGCAGATTTAATAAATGATGGACTTGAAGTATACATGGATGACTTTACACCATATGGAGATGATTTTGATCCAGCTTTGGACACTCTAGAAAAAGTCCTACAGCGTTGCATTGCTACCAGGCTTTGTTTAAGCCACGAAAAATGTTATATGATGATGACTGAAGGGCTCATTCTAGGACATTTCATCTCAGCAGCTGGCATTCAGGTAGATCCGGCCAAAATTCAAATACTTTTGCTTATCCCCACCCCCACTACTCAGACAGAGGTACGCAGCTTTCTTGGATTTTCTGGGTATTATAGACGGTTTATAGAACATTATTCACACATTGCTGCACCTCTATATGCATTAACTGGTAATGTTGATTTCATGTGGACAGAGAAATGCGACCGCACTTTCCAGGAATTAAAGAAGCTTGTATCAACAACTCCAGTCCTTCGAGGACTAAACTGGAATTTACCATTCCAAATCTCATCTGATGCCTCAGACACAGCAATTGGTGCAGTCCTTGGGAAGGAGGAGGATAAAAAACCATATGGTATTTATTATATCAGCAAAAATTTATCCCCTGCTGAATTAAATTACACTGTCACCGAAAACGAATTCCTCGCTGTAATACATGCTGTTAATAAGTTTAGACATTATATTACAGGCTATCCCGTTGTTTTATATACAGATCATTCTGCTATCAAATATTTAGTGAGTAAGCCTGTTACAAATGCTAGAGTAATGAGATGGTTGATCTTATTGCAGGAGTTCGATATCACAATCAAGGATAGACCTGGCAAGGAAGACCCTGTAGCTGATTTTCTCTCACGAATACCAAAATCAATTGAGGCAACAGCAGTGGAAGATCAATTTCCGGATGAGCACCTGTTTGCTATTGTTGTTCAAACACCCTGGTATGCTGATGTTTCCAATTACCTTGTAGTAGGTAAGCTACCAAAACACTTAACCCCTAATGAACGCAAGCAGATTGTTCAGAAGAGTACTTGGTTTTCGTCGATTGGGGGTTATTTGTTCCACACAGGGGCAGACATGCAAATTAGGAGGTGTATTCGAGAAGATGAAATTTTCAACATCTTAAAAGCTTGTCATAACGGACCATGTGGGGGACACTTTGCCGAAAAAAGAACAGCACATAAAGTATTGCAGATGGGATACTACTGGCCTACAATTTTTAAGGATTCGAAGAAATTTGTTCAAGCCTGTGACAGCTGCCAGCGAGCAGGACGACCTGGTCAAGCCGACGAAATGCCTCTAAGGCCACAATTAGTCATTGAACCATTTGAACGATGGGCTCTTGATTTCGTTGGACCCATCAACCCATCATCAAATCAAAGAACATATATCTTGGTAGCCACATAATATGTTACCAAATGGGTTGAGGCTGAAGCGTTGCCTAGAGCTACAGAAGATTCGGTAATATAGTTCCTGTTCCATTTGTTTGTACGATATGGCCTTCCGAGAGAAATAATTACAGAGGGAGGACCACAATTTGCCGGAAACAAATTAGCTGCAACACTTAACAATTATCACGTCCAGCATAAAATTACTACCCCATATCAGCCACAGCCGAATGGGCAAGTAGAAAGTAGCAATAAGGTAATAGAATCAATTTTAACAAAAACCATTGCTTCACATATGCGTGATTGGGCCGCCCGACTACCTGAAGCACTCTGGGCTTATAGAACCACCGGGAGAAGTACCACTGGTTATTCACCCTATCAATTAGTGTTTGGGAAACAACCTATTTTCCCCATAGAATTTGAAATCCAAACACTACGAACCGCACAGGAAGTTGGCCTAGATTTGAGTGAGGCACAAATCAATCGACTACAACAGATTAATGAATTGGACAAAATAAGGCTCTCTGCATTACAAAATACAGCACTTATTCAACAGCAGCGAGCTAAATGGCATGATGCACTTATCAAGAACAAAGTCTTTCATGAAGGAGACTGGGCTCTGTTATATGACTCTCGGTTTCAGGATTTCCCTGTGAAACTGCAGACTCGTTGGTTGGGGCCATACGAAATCCAGAAAGTACATGATAATGTGACCCTTACTTTCATCACAATCGATGGTTCTGGATATGAATTCAAGGTAAATGGCCACCGAGTTCGTCTCTATCGCAGGCCACTCACTCGGGAATCCTTCTGTGAGCAGCTACGTCAAGACACTGACATGGAAATTTTAGGAGAGGAAGTAAAATCTTCCTCGCCTATAATTCAGTAAGGAACACATTTTTTTGACTTGTACATAAGTTCTTGTATATATGTTCTCTTAATATTTCTTTGATCTTTCTTTTTTTAAGTTTGCTTTTTATAGTCAGCGTGTCTTTGCTGTTCCTTTTTCAAAAGGAACATTAGTTGATTTTTTTCGTGTTTTTGCTGTTCCTTTTTCAAAAGGAACAACATTTCTGAGTTTTTGTTGTTCCTTTTCAAAAGGAACAACATTTGTGAGTTTTTGTTGTTCCTTTTCAAAAGGAACAACATTTTTGGGTTTTTGCTGTTCCTTTTCAAAAGGAATATCATTTCTGAGTTTTTGCTGTTCCTTTTTAAAAGGAACAAAATTTGTGAGTTTTTTGTTGTTCCTTTTCAAAAGGAAACCAATTTTTGGGTTTTTGCTGTTCCTTTTCAAAAGGAACAACATTTCTGAGTTTTTGTTGTTCCTTTTCAAAAGGAATAGCATTTGTGAGTTTTTGTTGTTCCTTTTCAAAAGGAACAACATTTTTGGGTTTTTGCTATTCCTTTTCAAAAGGAACAACATTTGTGAGTTTTTGTTGTTCCTTTTCAAAAGGAACAACATTTTTGAGTTTTTGCTGTTCCTTTTCAAAAGGAACAGCATTTGTGAGTTTTTTGTTGTTCCTTTTCAAAAGGAACAGCATTTGTGAGTTTTTGTTGTTCCTTTTCAAAAGGAACAACATTTTTTGGGTTTTTGCTGTTCCTTTTCAAAAGGAACAACATTTGTGAGTTTTTGTTGTTCCTTTTTCAAAGGAGACAACACTCATGATCTTCGGTTGTTCCTTCTCAAAGAACGGCATCCCAACTATTTGTTTCCATGGATTCTTCTCTTTCAAAAGGAACACCATAGCCATGTTTTTGCTCTATGTGATGATTCATATTGAGGATGTTGTTCGCCCATGATCTCTCCAGTCTTTAAGATACAGCTATACACTTATGCAATGAACATAAATTACGACATGCCGAAGTCAGCAGATCATAATATCGCTATATTTATAGAGCCTAGTATTGATAAGAGGACAATAGGAGGGACATACTTACATCTCATCTCCGTTTTCATTGACTTATTCCCATTGTTTTGGTTGGTTATCTTTATCATGGCGATTTCCCTAAAACTTTTCTCTGATTGTTACTCAGGAATAAGAACAGAGGATTTATATCTTCCTGTTGGGATGATAAGAATTCTTCCACCATTCCCACTCTTAAGGAGTGCTGAACCACCCTTATGTGTAAATAAATAAGAAAAAGTGCTTTGCAAAGAAAAAATGATGAATATGGATTATTAATTGTCAAATGCAGGATAGGGGGTCTCATCAAGAGCCAGCCTACCATGATCATCAGGTTGGAAGCGAAGTGGCATTCCCAGAATGGCCACCACACCAGGGATATGGTCCAAAAGGTACACTAAATAAACAGACCATGGAACAGGGGGTCTCATCACGAGCCGGCCTGCCCACGTTTCGCACCTTCCTTGTGAATGGCATTATGGCTAACTGGTTACCAAGCCAGCATAATGGCCTACGTTTTGACAAAATACTTCTTATACACATAAAGGATCATGGTTCTGGGGGTGAAATAAACAACTCTGCCAAGGTTATGAACACCTGTCGGCAGCATAGCTCTGTTAATGGTATCGAAGTCATAATGGTTACACCAACAGGGATGATATTAATACCTCTTTGTCTCTTCTATCCTATGAATAATTCATATTTTATTTCCCCATGAACATATCGCACGAACACTCATTACTACCAATCATGGCAAAGGAACTGACATTGACCTCTGGGGATTTCGTACGATTGACAGACGTCCCATCCCCCGGCCTCGCATCATATTACGCAGGCTCTTATGAAAAACGTGATCCACCTTTTTGCCTTGATTTCGGTATTTCGTTGTCCATCTAAAACATGGCGTAATTTTATATGTTGTTCCTTTATGACTGGTTACACAATGGCTGCTGCTCCTCTATTTGACGGCTGGGGCAGCCTATCACATTGCGAGGGGGAAGGTAATCTCATTACTCCACGAGTTACGTGTCAGCACACCATTCGGGGTAGATAGTGTACGAAGGTATGGCATGGTTTAACGGTATGATAATTCTATTTTACACAAAGTTGCCATCCACAATCCATTTTTGTTGCATACTCTGTTTTTTTTTTTTCGCGACGATCACCTTCTCTGCATCTCAAAATAGCACAGGCAGTTGCTGTTCAATTGGAAATCCTTAGTAGAACCATGGGAGGAAAGGCAGTCCGAAGCGAACCTCAGGAATTGACAGTCTCTGCTGCTGCCCCGGAGATCCTGGAAAAGGCTGGATGGCTGAATTATTTCAGTCGCCTACAAGAATCAAACGAGACAGTCGCGTTCGAATTTCTGCAAAAATTGCAGGAGGACTACTCCATAGTAAGAGAAAGGCGGATAGCGGTCACTGACGATGTAATTGCAGAAGTCTCAGGACTACTAGCCACCGGACCTGTATGGACGCTGAGGAAAGAAAGACTGCAAAAGATTATGGAGATTTTTCAGGATGAAGGCCAAAGCTTGACAGTGAAGGGGAAGGGCGTTCTGTCAGCAACGTTAGGAGAACCCTGGACTGAACTAGCAAGGATAGTACAGAGCTACATTACTCGCGAAGGAAGGAAAGACGTGGTAAGACCACGTCATCTTAAACTCTTACCTATTTTGAAAGAAACATGTTCTGTAAATCTGCCTGCACTTTTAAATTCACTATTGCATGATGCGGCCCGAAGCCTGAAAGTGGAACAACACGTAGAAGCAGTTGTTAGCCACCATGGATTGATTCGATTGATAGTGAGCCATAGTCTCACCCAATAGTAGAGCAGCTAGGAGGAGCTCGTTGCATTGATTGAGGGGAGATTGGCTGCACCATCCCCAAAACCTAAGCATTCCTCTAACAAACCGGAACGATCAGAGAAACGCAGAGAAGTGGCAACAGGAAAACGTGTTGCTCCAAAACGTAAGCATTCTTCAAGTACACCGAAGTGACCAGAAAAATGCAGAGAAGTGATAGCAGAAAAACCTGTTGCTTGTACACCTGAACAACCTAAGAAACCAAGAAAATCAGTCTGGCTAGCTCGAATACGAGGGAGGCTGGAAAATATTCGGGAAAGCACCAGCCAACCAATTGAGATTATAGACGAACCTCCAGAACCAGAAGGAGGACCTTCCAAAGAAAATGCTGGAAAATCTGGGGGCGAGGCTGAGCAAGCCGGAGAAGGAGGTGAGGAGAGAGAAGTGCACTCTGAAACAGAAACAGAAGATGAACACTCCATGATAGTCACTGAGCAGGACAATCAGGAGGAGGAAGTAGTACAACTGGAAAGCAGCCTGCTGCGAGATCCTGTGGGCGAAGAAGAATTGGCCGCAATCCTGGTCAGTATGGGGGAATATGGCCAACCCTCCAGCCTAGCAGGTCCTCCCAATGGACCTCCAGAGGAAGACATACCTGAGAATTCACATGCAGAAAAGGAAGGAGAAGAAAACCCGCCCGTTCATGAGGAAGAAATAAGGGACACCAACCGGGAACAATCTGTTCCCAAGGCACCAGAATAAATTCTAGATAGAGTAGGAGCAGATTTAAGGGCCAATCGTAAACCCTCTACTGAGGCAAGGGAAATCAAGAAATTAAGGACTAAATAGCAGAGGCTGTTGAACACTATAGCTCGGCTCCGACAGCAAATTCGGATTCTTAAAGCCAATCTGAGGATACGAAGGACCACAAGGAAAAGAAAGAGGACCACTGTAGTAAAATCCCGTAGAACAAGAAGATGAAGGACTTATAGTCGCCCTGTTGGTCGAAACCTGGCTGGAAGACCTACTGCTGTTCCAATTGTCACTGAAGAACAGACTGTTGTTCCAAATGACGATGAGGAACAAACTGCTGTTCCAATTGTCACTGAAGAATAGACTGCTGTCCCAAATGATGTTGAGGAACAGACTGCTGTTCCAATTGACAATGAGGAACAGACTGTTGTTTCAATTGATAATGAAGAACAGACTGTCATTCCAATTGGGGCAGAGGGACAGGATGATGTTCCATTAACAAAGGAACCACAACAATCTTTCATTCGTGTTAAGAAAGAAAAGGAGAATAAGGAGATCCAAACAGAGGCACCGCCCTCAGGGGTGATCCGGGTTCTAAACTCCAAACAGTATAACAAAAAGGTTCAGGTAAAACTCCCGGCCTCTACGGCACTATGGAAAAGGATCCAAAAACAAGAACCTTGCAGAAGATGATGAAGAAAGCTCAGTAAGAAGCTGAACAGTTGAAGGAACAAACAGTCCCCCGGGAGAAATATGAAGAATTGCAACAGCAACTTCGGGATATTAGTTAGTCCGAGAGCCAGGCCTTTGAAGGCTGGCAAAAGGAGCAAGAAAAGGTTGCAATGGTAACTCGTCGATTAGATATTGTTGTTAGGCAAATGGACACTGTGTGTTCTTTGTATAATGACGTTCTGGCCTGTAGGGCCCCTGCTAAAAACTATGCTTTATTTTTGCTTGAATGATATTTACGATTAAAGATAAAAGCTGTCAGGGTAGGTGCCCCTATACAAATCAATACTGTTAATGATTTCATAGATTGTTGCAAGCATTATGGAATTAAGGTTCAAAGATTATTATGCGAATTTTACTTGCATAACCTCGTGCTAGACCAGGAAACTGATTTAAATCCTTGCCCTTTCGTTGGGGACATCCAATTGCAAGCCTTTGTTTCATTCGGGGTTAATCAGCTAAAATGGCTCAGGGCTTATAACACTTTCCAGAGACAGGAAAATAGCCTAGACTTGTGGGTAAGAGCCGAGCCTAGAGACCCAGTACTGTTATGGAGAGCACATAGGAACCTTATGAGAACCCCGGGTGTTATAGAGACATTAGGACCCATGCACGAGGACCTAATCCGACAAAATCTGGAATATTTTCTGACTATTAAAGACCTCGCCATCGATGCTGCAAAATTCCGATACCAGACTTCGAACCCAAACATCCAGCTCAGGGAACCGTTCAGATATGAAAATTTTGAGCTAGCTGCCAACCGATTGAACCTTTATGGCGAACGTATTTTGCAAGCAGGGCCATCCTGGTTGGGGTATCGATTTCGTAGTCAAATCATTTGGCACCCTGCACCCAGATATCAGGCGTTGTATGAAATGCCTGAAGGTCAAACAAATAAGTTCTTTGATGATCTAGTTGCTCATCATGGCTGTAGGCCTCCACACGAGGTTCCCTCGACAGCCTATTCTCTTACCGCCTTGCATGTCAACTATAATGTTTTCATGAGGGCATGAAACAGGGTAAGCAGGGGGGTGTATGGAGCACTGGAAAGGTATGTTTTTGACGAACAATTTAGTGAATTTTCAGTAACAATTGTAACCCTTTCTGCATAATGAACTTAAAGAAATAAAGAATTTTAATAGAATGTGTGAGAATTAGTATGGAAAGCTTAATCGCTGATAATTGTTATTTTTCCATGCAGGAAAGGGTGGAAACGAAGGGCTGCCATTTGAAAGGAAAAGACAAAGGAGGAATAACTACTGTCCCTTTAGAAGGGAACCGGATGCGAACAAGATCGAACAGATCGAAGCAGAACGACCCAGGAAAGAAAGAAGGGTTATCAATTCGGCGGAACAGGGGAAGAAAAGTAAAGGATTAACGGCTTGGCGAATCCCTCAGGATCTTTGATCCTGAGGGATTGTTGTTTTGCTTATTTTTGCTACCTAGATACCTCTGTCGTTACTTTTATAAAAAGGGACATCATCGTTAAGCAAAGGGACTTTTTTTATAGATGTAACTGTGAATTTCAGACTCAACTTTGATCATCGACTCTCACTAAGACTTGGTTTGCTATACATTTGTTGATGCATTAATATAAAAGACTTGGTGTTTATTTCATCTCTGCGTCTGGAGTAATCTAAGGCGGTGTACCGTTGGAAGCTAAGGGCCCGGCTCCGAAGGACACTTGCTTTTGTATCATTATAATTTGGTTCCTGTGTGGTTTGTTTATCTTTATAGTTTGGTAATCTGACATGTTTTTCATATGCTATTCCATGCTCTGTTACGGTTAATTCATTAATGGTTTTTTCCAAGAGATTTATGTAGTGACTCTGTATTGTATGAGTGAATCTTTTCAGAGTTGATTGCATGTTATCAATCTAAGCCAACTGTTTCTGTTACAGAGCCTTCATATTGAATATTGCTGTATTGGATTCATTTGAAATCTCAATTATTGGAATCCGGAAGTAATGTTATTCTATTTGGAAACATAGTCATATTCTCTTTAATCATCAGATTTCTATATTAAGCGTGTTGTGTATATATGGTTGATGATTGTTGTTCCATAATTCACTTGTGAATACTGTTCCATAAAGTACAATCCATCGAAGTTGCTTTAAGAGAGGAGACTACTATTTTATTACAGAGTGTGAGTTTGGTTCAATAGAACAAGTTTAGTTCAGACTCGCGAGGCTTAGTTCCATTTATTTTTGTTCCATTTACTGATGTTCCATTTCAGATTTGCTGTTCCATTTCCTGTTTGCTGTTCCATTTCACTTTCTGTCGTTCCATTTACTTGCATTTGTTGTCTTTGTGTGAGAGAAGGTCTAAGGCTGTAGTGAGCCTCAGCAATCGCTGCCTAGCTCCCAGACCTATGGTCCATGCTCTAATTTCCTTTCCATCAGTTTCTAGAGGGATGGGTTATCGCTTCCGTACCCTTGACTGATAAGCTGCTTTGTGTGATTTTATTCTTTTACGAGCAATTTAGTCATAAGTTTAGCATCCGTTTAATCTTGTATTTTCTAAACACTGTACTACTAAGCATTACTCTGACGAATAGCCTTGGATTGAGATACTCTTTGCAATAACAAAGCATTCCCGGATTGACTTATTAATGTGGCATAACTAGGGGTGAAAGAGACCCTTGTTACAGCTCTACAATACACAAAGTTTAACTGTGATAAAATTAAATGCAAGGAATGAATTTGTGTAGATCGATGATTCAATATGTGATGTGACAATGCATGAAATCTATTGTAGGATCATATTCAAAATTTGGAAAAGGAAATTAGACTTAGAGAAAAAATTGAGAATTCACACTTTAAACTAGAAGTAGGAGACTCCAAATTTTGGAAAATGTCGAAATTTGGAGTTCTTGTAGTCGATATAAGATCATATTTCACTGGTGCATTTTATTTCCTATAAGATTGTAGTCCTAGGATTTTATTCTTGAGCATGACTTTTAAGGAGAAATTTCTTTCTTTTAGTATTCATGACCCTTATGTCCTTATAGAAGAGATTCATTTAGCAAGTGAGGGGTGTGGAAAGAATCTCTCTGAGAGACAATATTACCCAAGTTATTCAAGAAGCTACCTGCATGTTGAATGAACTCTTGTGTTTTCTTTCAACCTTTATTTTTTCCTCAGATCTTTCCTTGGGATCATATTTAGAACTAGACAAGTGTGATTTTGTCTACCCTTTTGGTGGAGCAAGGATTTTCTATGGGTGATCATGTTATTTTGGATAAGGACCAGGGTTTTCATAATGTGGATTATTTTGTGTTTTGGAACAACCCTTGGTTCTTGGTTGTTGAGTTCCTCCAACATTACCAAAAGTATTTGATCACCTACACTAGGGTTTTTAGCTTCCTCAAGTTGTTTCTATCATTCGGTGTCATTGGCAGCTTCTAGATTTGTATTCTTGGGATTAATTCCTTGATCTCCATGTTTTCCCATTTGGGAAGGGTGTTGGCATTATCATCATAGTCCTTCGATATTTTTCTTTTCTTTACTAATGGATTTGGATTAGTGGGGCCTTGACTATTTACATTCTCCTCGGTTATTTCACCATTCTCCATAAACTGTTCCATGTTGGTAAGCATTCATATTTATTGTTGCACTGATGGTGCTCCTAAGTTTTGATTAGGAGATTCCTATAGGATTTATTTCATCCATTCTAGGGGTATAATCCATCTACATAAACCACTATAACAGGAGTTGGGGGTGATGGGGGTTGAAAAGGGGATAGCCCAAAAAATTTACCCATGCTCACGATAGTATAGACAATCAATGTGCAAGGAGATGACCTCCTCATACAAGGATATATTGATGGATTATAGAAGAGGATAAGAGATATTCATATACACACATAACGATTCATAGCTAGTATATCTTATTCTCTTCATGATCTTGTATATTTTGATATAGGATACAGGGGTGTTACCAATGCTAACTATTATGTCCTCTTGTCAATATTCAACAGGCAAGGTATACAAGCAGAACGAGATAGGGGTAGCCAATAACTTCTAATTTTCAAGGTTACATCATATGGTCTAGAAGAAAATGAAAATCATGGAGCTATTAAAGAAATATGGTTGTAACATTTGTGATCTTCTAAGTTGCTGAAAGCCATTGTGAAAAATCCCTTACTGCCAAATTACATTCAATGTGGCATTTGGGTTTCCATTTGTTTTTTATCTAGAGGGTTGGGTCCTTATTCACTGGTTGAACACCTAAGTACTCGAAAATGGGAGGATAGTCCTACTTGTGTCCAATATAGCTCGGTAGAAAGTGTAGTTTCACCTTGTAACAAGCTATTTTAGTGACTTCTGGGAGGAATCTATTATGGTTCTTGTTTTACTAAGATACTCCAAGAATGGTAGGATTGCGTAGGTCACCTAACAATAGTACCCATATAATGCTAGAACGTGAATTAGGAGAATTCTCTCAGTGACCGACATAAAAGCTTCACTTACAGTGGAATTATGGTAGGAGGGGTTTGAGAACCCCCGTCAAGGGGAAGATGCCATGGTGCATCAGATCAGAAGTTGAAGATAATATTCAATGATCCAGTGAGGAGATTGACCATTTTAGAAGTGCCACTAGAACCATTCAATTTCATTGTATATACCAAGTTGTAAGGAAACCACTTCACTTCTAAAACTCAAACTTTCATTATAATTTCAAACTAAAGCTTTGGTTATAAAATACTTTACTAAATTAATTCCTAACTATAGTTTTGGTTTTAAAAGTTTAGTAGGGAGAGAGTATAGTGGAGAAAATTACGGCAATTATTTATAAAAACATTGTTGTAAATACTCCAAGTGTAATTATCATTCAACTTTGGCCAAAGTAACAACACTAAGGAATAATCCAATGCATTTCCTTCCAATTTCTTTACTTTAAGAAAGAAATGATGAACGTGGAAGGAGACTTGATCACTTGACCTCATGGTTCTCCACTACCTATGTATTCTATGTGTGACCAATTGTGCTCATCATGTGATTTGGAAGAACTCATTGCACTACTACTCCAAATACATTCCACAACTCTTACGTCTAATACTGGGTCCACTACATGTATTTACCATGCATACATTCTTTGGAAACTCCATGTGACAGGTGTGATGCAGATGGTTAGGATGTGGTTGGAATTTTGTCTCAATCATGGAAATATTTCATATTATTTCCTAGATTTCCATGCCATAAGGGCTATGAAAAAATACCTCCCAAACCCCTTCTTTCAATTTTCATTTTTTCACTTTCAAACTCTACAACTAGCCATGAGGGTTAGCTTTGTAACCCCCATTATCACTCAATGGTGTAAACTGAAGCTCAAATTAGAAACTTTTAATTCCTCTTAATCTATGTCAATACTCTTTGTCAATACTCCCTAGTAGAATGGTAAGAGAAGGTTATGAATTACAACTTTATTTTCCACAAATTATTTATTCAGTTAATCCTTAGATTTTTTGGATGATCAAATTTTGACGCCTATATTTTTATTAGGTATTCCTTGGAACCCTTCCATATATCTGTGAGATACTTAGCTCTACAATCGGGAACTAGTTTACATAATCAGTAAGTTATTATTTCTTTTAAAGAATTAATTATGGGTTTTCTTAGTTTAATGTGTAGTTACCTTTTATTATACCCTAGGCTAACAATTATTTGTTTTCTCCCAAGTTTTTATCTTGGAATGAGTTGGATGGTGCAATTCACTTATCAAGTGCAATATATTAAATAGTTGTCGGTGTGGATGTCCTAAAATAGGTAAGAAACTTTAACTTCTATCCTTTCTTTGTGAATACTTTGTATACCGAGATAAGGGCTTTAATTAATTATTTATTTTTGAAACCATATCACATTTCTTTGAGTACATAAGTCTTTGACCATTGTTTGCAATAATTCATATAATTTTCTTTTCTTTCCATGACTTACAATTCGATGTCTATGTATTTGGTTATTTATCTTATCATTCTATTTTCAAAACCCTGGGGTTTCATTTGCGAAATAAATAAACCAATGTAACATAAGATGAAACAGTGTTTTATGGTTTCTTCCTCCACAATTTTTTTTTCACATGTATCATATTTAACAAGACTTTGCTATTTACATTTGTATTATTCAAAATTTTATGATTATTTTAAATATTTAATTTACATATAACGGTTTCATTGACCTATTGTCGGTTACAACTCAGACCCTACCGTAATAATTGGGAAATAAAAAAGTTCTTCACAACAAAGACTCAAAGTAATTTTCTTCATACAACTCCAAGTATGGTTCATCTCTAATTTCTTCTAAGTTTGACATGGTTTTGTAATAGTAGAATGTAAAAACCAATGTTTTCCATCTTCAACTAATTCAGTAAGCTATTTCTCCTTTTATGTAATTAGTTGATCTCTAAGTCTATTACAACTATCTCTACTATACATAGATTTTATTTAAAAATATATATTTTGTATCCTACATATTTGCTCCCATCACGAGTTATTTAGACAAGAATTAAATTTCAATTTTTTACAATGGTTTGGTCACTGAGTAAAGAAATTATGGCTTATACAAAAACATGTTTATAATGTACTATATAACATTGCAAGGTCACCTACTCATGTGCCTATATTTTAGTCTACTTTATGGAATTATCTAATGCTCATGTTTTTCATCCTTGTACTTAGAAATTTCTCAGTATTCTATCCTATTATCGTTTCTTATAGTACAATTAAACTAATTTCTTATTTATTCATCGAGCTTATTTGTACGTTATTTTACTATTGAGAGACCAAGTTCAGTAGAGATCAATTCTTGATTCCTCTTCTTGATAATTACTTTTGAATGTTATATTGTCTTCTTATTACTAGTTATGTCTTCTTCATCAATTATACAAATTTACAAAATATAAATATCACAAAGAGATGAGTGACACCAAAGGTTAAGCTACTAGCTAGGGAAAAAACCCACAAGAGGTGAAACCTATGAGTCCTTCTTTTATAGAACTATATCAAGACGATATATTTAAGACCAAGATTAATATCAAGTCTTCCATAAATATTCCAAGCCAAAACCATCCTCTAAGTCCCCTCCAATAGTCAAAGCTAGGATTGGTGAATTTTCTCTGAATCTAGTGAAATCAAAGATTTGCAGTCCTAGAATAGAGATAAAAATTCAATCGTGCAATACCTAAGAAAATGACTGAAAATTTACACATGTGTGGGTTGGTTTAGGGTAGAAAATTTTTATTTCTCTCTCTCTTTGACTTCCTTCTCTCTCCTTTGACTTTGTCCCATTTCCTTCTTGTCTTGGTGTAGAAACGGATACATGATGTGTTCATGAATTGTGCCCTTAAGAGGTCAAAATTTACTCTTATATACAATTGTCTAGGAGGGTCGAATATGTGCCACTAGGCTGACTTTTCTAGGGAGGGTTGACTTGAAGATCTTGTGGGATTATGACATAAAAATAAAAATAAAATTATATTACTTTCAAAAGTCCAAATGGGACATGACTCAAATACATTACTTTTTATTATTTTGACTCTAATTATGAAGAACATGATTTAACAGAATAAATATAATAAATATACTAATGAAAATATTTATCTTATGAGTACCGAATCTAGTTGCAATTTCAACAATCCCTCTTAACTAGGGAGGTATTCATAATGAATCAATAGGATATTCTCAATTTAAAATATTCATATAAGAATGCATTCAAATTGATAAGAAAAAATGAGGATAACATCATCATGACCAACATTTTCAAACTACCTAGGGCTTGAAAAGTACACTCTATCTCTCCACTATATTAGAGAACAATTCTAGGAGGCATTCAATTGGACACCACTGCCTAGGTGCTACTAAGGGATTTCCTCACAAGACCGTTTCCTAATATAAGGAAAAGTGTTTCCTATACACCATTCTTTACCAAGTCCATGTATCCAACATAGCATGTTAATCCTAATCAACCACAAAACATGACTCAAGAATGGTCATCCAATATGTTGATCTAATCCACCATTCTCCTAATCAGTGTTCATTTACTAGACATACAATAGTTAGTCTTAACCATAGTACATGACACATGGACAATATGGTGTCCATCCTCACTCCCTCCAAATTTTGGAGGAGATACCCACAAGCCCAAGATTTTCTCGAAAGTACTCAAGGTTTCCCTTAGGAAGAGGCTTTATCAGTACTCCAGTTTCCTTCTCATTATTAAAGATATAATGGTGCTTCATGACTCCATTGTGCATCATTATTTGAACATAATGATATTTTATCTTAATGTTTTTCAACCTCAGATGAAGGACTGAGTACTAGAGCCAAACTACCTCAAGACAAAATTCATTGGCTACCATATATTTAGCTTCAGAAGTATTTCACATAATTGATTCTTATTTTCTACTCATCCAAGAAACCATAACAGGACCCAAACAAAAACAACAACAAGTAGTACATTTCCCATCTTCAGTACCTACCCAATCAAAATCAATATAGCTTGATAATAAAATCTCATTTCTTATAAAATATATTTAACAGTAGTTGTAGTTCCATGAAGATATCTCAAAATGTGTTGTGTTGCTACCCAACGATCATGTCTAGTTTCCACCTAAATTATCTTATGGTATTTAGTGCCTAGCATATATATCATCACGTGTTCACTAATTATATTAGAGAAAAAATAAACTACCTATATGATGATATATCAACAAGCTTTGAATCTGAAATTTTCAACTCTTTCAAATTTATGATCATTGGTGTTGCTATAGGTTTACAATCCATCATTCCAAATTTTTGTAGAATCTTGTTCACATATTTTCGCTAACCAAGAAGGATCTCACGTAGTTTCTGCAAACTTCAATTCACAAGTAATATTGCATTAGTATAAGTTCTTTAATGTCGAACTAACTATTAGATCATTCTTACATTCACGAATGAGATGTTCCACACTTTTTATTAATAACTCATCCACATATAGACAAATGATTATTGGTTCATTATTTACTATTTTTATGTAGAAATTTGGATTTGCAACACCTCTAATAAATCCATGCCTTTTTAGGTAAGTATCTATATAACAATACCATGAGCTAGGGGGTTTTTTTAAGCCATATAGAGCCTTTTTCTAATCTACAATCATGAGTTTCCTTTCAATGCACTTCAAATCCTTTAGGTTGTTCAATTTAAACTTATGCATTAATGGTTTCATTAAGAAAAGTTGTCTTCATGTCCATTTGGTGTATATTCTATCACATTAAAGTTGTAATGGAGATAAGAGTCTTGATAGTTATGTATTTGTTTGTAGGAGAATTTTTTTCATTATAATCAATTCCCTCTTGTTGAGAGAATCCTCTAGCCACAAATCTAGCTTTATATTTTTCAGTTCTTCCATTAGTTGCATGCTTAATTTTATAAATCCACTTGGAATTCGCAACAGTTTTATCCTTTAGTCTAGGAATGAATTCCCAAACATCATTCTTCATTATTTATTCATATTCTTCCATCATTGAAATCTTCCATGGTTGTTGTTTACACCTTTATCCTAGGTAGAGGGTTCTGATTCAATGAGTTTGGTCATATAAGCTACATAAATAGAGTATATTTTGTGTCTTTTGATTTATCTGAATTATCCTTTTGTACTCGCATGTCCTTCAACTTCTTGTAAATTTGTTCTTAGCCACTATAGTCTATTTTGAGTTTCTATAATTTAGATAGGTTATATTGGTTTACTTGGTTCTTCTAGTTCTTCATGATGGCTAGTTGTAGGCTATTGAGAGTTGATCTATTTTTGACTATCTTCTTTGGGAATGTCTAGTCCTTTTTATTCATCAAAATCAATAGGGATATATTTGTACTTCTTGAATGTGACACGTTCATCAAATGTGACATCTATACTTACTTCAATATGACATTTTTCTTTTATGTAAATTTGATATGCTTTAGATGGGTTACTATAACCAACGAAGATTCCTTTGATACTTATAAGATCCAACTTCCTTCTTTTCTCCTTGTGTTATAGACATTTTTGGGCACTGTAACCCCAAGAATAAATGTCCATAAACCAAGGGCTCCTAAGTCCCTAAAGGTGTTGTTCCAACCCCTAAAAAAACAAGGTCAACTAATTACAACATCTCCCAGAAGTTCTCCATGAAAAACTACTCAGAACTAGTCAAAACTGGACCATTTCACCTGCTCCATAGGTAAAGTGCGTTGCATCCCACTTGAATACACATAGTAGGTGTGATTCATGTAAAAAACCCTTCTATGGGGTGCGATGGGTGAGAAGGGACAAATGGCAGGGTCAATCCGCAAGGTGGAGGAGCATGGAATCTTCCAGAAACCTCTCCTGTGACACTTGCCTCTCTGAATTCGACTAGGGATGAGTAAGATATCATCAATCTCCAAGTGGAATCAAGAACTATCAGAGAGAAGAAACTAATCAAATATCAAAAGCTGACTCACCTCCCTTGCAGACATCTATATATGGATCCCTCATCCTAGAGATCCAGCGGCTGGAATTTTGTATCTTGTAAGGAAGTGTTGTTGGTTTCCGAGTGCAATATCATAGTATTGGGTGATCTAAGCCTTTCATGAGGTGAAGAAGGGCTTTCTTGCTGAGAGGATGATGCTGGGTCAGAACGATTGGTTGTAATCCTCTTTGCTCTTTCTTGATTATCAATAAAGCTATTCTAGTTTTCCTCCACATTCTTGTATGATTGATGATTTATGCATTTGTGTGGTCAATGTACATCTGATCCTATATTGTTTATGATAATAGATCTATTTTCTTGGATAGTGTTATGCTGCTTTGATTCTATAGGTACTCTTTGAAGCTGGGTAGACAAGGAAGCGAGTGGCAAAGACCTACCAGAAGAGAGAGGAATCGAGCAAGGAACCAAGCACAGGACAGAGGTTGGTCTCCTTATTCTTCTCTTATCTATTTCTCATAAAGGAAAACGAAAGTAGTTTTTAGTGTATTTGTTTCTAAGGTAGATATTGGGAAATTTAATTTCTTAAACTGCTTTCATTAAATTATCAACTAGAGAAACTCGTAAGCTTGTGATGGTGCCAGAAAAATATATGCAGGAGTAGGCAACTAACTCTATGTCTAACTAAATTATTTACGATTCAATATAATATGCAAGGGAAGAGGCTCCTAATTAAGGAGGTCCTGGTTGCCCTTCCCTACAGTATCATAGAGAAATCATTGATTACATAAAACCAGAAACTTGAAATAAAGACAAGAGAATGAACTTTAATTATTGTTCAGATTCAAATAGAGAGAAAGACTAACATAGTCCCTTGATTGTCCCCTCATATACTAATCCGAACTAAACTAAGATTCATTCATAAGAATAAGAAATGAAATACTTGAAACATAAAAGCAAAATAATTAATTTCAATTATCATGCAAATCAAATGGAGAGAGAGCCTAACTTAGACCCTTGGTTATCCCCTCATATGCCGATAAGATTTAAAACCATTCATCAATCACAAACAAATCCTCAAACATCTAAGCAATTAAATGAAATAAGATCTATTATGAAATAAAATGTTTCTTTCATCCTTTTAGAGTGAGCTCAATTATCTTAAGAACAAAGTGACAAATTATTCCATTTACTACACTAAGACAACTTATATCTAAAACTATATAATGGAAATCTATGTAAAATGAAGCTTTATTCTATTCCATCATAAGTTGGGTACATGCTCCAAGAGTCCTCCCTTTGGAATGGAGGAGGTACTCCTATTTATAAAATGGGATGAGATAACAAACTCATAATGATGATCCACTAATCTCTCTTTAGTTCCATACATTTCTCAATCATCTAGACACATAACCCCCTTTTGTCCTTGATCTTCTCCATCAGATCATGATCTTCTCCATGAGGTTTATCTTCTCAAATTCGAATTTGATCCTTCAAGGCCACATAAAGGTGTCTTGGAAGCTTCCTTGGAACCTACACATGTCACAAAAACAACCCACTTTCCATATATAAAGTAAAATATATTATTTTCTAATATTTAATCAAGAATTTCTCTAAAAAATGCTTAAAAATAAACAATATTTGGAAAATATAAATGAGACCCATGAATGGTGAATAGTAGGGAAAATGGAGTGAGAAGGTGGTGAATAGTGAGTGATATAATGGAAGCATAGGTGAAAAATGTATGGTAATGAGTGATATTTGTATGACATTTTTGGAGCCCAACAGTAGCTACCAGCCTTAGTGGGACTAGCAGCTCTGTATAGACACTAGTTTTCCTGATAAAAAATGGTGACTCCACTAGGGAGCGAGTAGATTGTTTTTTCATCTACATTTGTTTACTTTATAAACTTGCAGACGAAGCCTGAAGTCAATCTAGTTAGCCTTCGAATTGCATTTTCTATGCAAGTACAAAGTAGATCAAGGTTGCTTCAGTCTATCTCTGGGTTTTGTTTATGAATTAAACGATTGATTTACAAGCTCTCTAATTACCCTCGTGGTGGATCTAGTAACCTCCTTAGACCTACCCCTGTGATTGATTTATTGATTACCACTTTCTCGGCCTAAATCCTTGAACTGAACTGCAAACTGTGACTCAGAACCCAATCAAAGTCTCGTTGCTGGTCCAGCGCACTGTCTGTTCTGTGAACTTCAAATGCATCGCACTTCCTGAGTGTAGTAGGTGCATTACATTTCAGTTTCACTGTGTTACAGGTGCGCTGATCACACAATGCCTTGTTCCTAAATTTTTGTTCCGTGTTCACTCTTTTCAGCTCTATTCAAGAGTTTTGCTACCTGTAGTTAGTACATCTCTGTTTGAAACCCCTTTCCTTGCTATTATTGCGCCTCCATTGTGAAAAGAAATGTAAATTTTTTTATGTATTTTTGAGTCATTTTCAGTTCTCCTTTACAAAGAAGTAGCGTAATTGTAATGTCGATTCTTGGTTTGAAAGTGTCACAAGTGTCTTTTTTAGTCATAGAAGAGAATCTGATTGTTCTTGATAGTTGATTACATTGTTACTCTTGTATTTGATTTGAGTTATTAGTTTTTCAAGTGTCGAAAGCAAGTTTTCAATTCCAAATAACAAAGTGTCGTCATTGTCCTCATTTTCTTTTGAAAAGAAACTTGTTAGTAATTGTCGCTTTGGAAAATAATTCAAATTTGCGCTTAGCTTTCTTTTTATCATTCACACATTAAGAAGGCTGAAAACAAATACATGCATGTGCATTTGCATTTAGACTCTTTGTTGGTTTGATTTAGGACAGTGCATATAGTGTGTGCTCTTTGCTCTTTGTTGAAAGAACGCTATCTCTCTTTCCTTAGTAGCTAGGATTTTCATTGCAAAAAGAAGAATAAACCACTGTTTATCATCTTAGATTGCATTTTAGGAATTTTACAGCTACATCATGTGGTGAACCTGAAAGGAAAATTTCTTAAGCAAGATCAACCATAAAATAAATTTAATGAATCTAAAAACACTTTGGAACCTAACGCACAACATCTAGAAGTCTAGGCTAGAGACGTATTCCAACGTCGTAAAGCCTGGTAACTATTTTTTTCACTGTTGGTTGGGTGATTCCTCCACTTTGAGATGATAAGTGCCAGTACGGACTTGTGCTCCCACGTACCGTCGAGTATATTTTTGGAGACCACAATATCCTTTATCCTTTATCCATAGGAAGCCGTGCCTGTTGCCCTATCGATCGCAATGCGCTGAACACAACATTCGAGAAGATTGACTGCCGTACCGTAAAAAGTATTCTGCAGTTTTGCGATTGGTTTGGTAATCCCTCTGTCTAGATTTCCAGAGCAGTCCCTTTCATTCCTTTTCAGACTCCTTAATGAAAAAGGTCCATCTGAGCACTTGTCACTTCAGGATCATTAAAAATCGAAGGCGACTTGAGTCATCTTTTGTTTTTTCTCCACTCTTAAAAATTGAAAAAACAAGTTGTGTCAAAGCGTCTAAAATTTATTTTAAACAGAATAATCATCAAATTTCCTACGTTGATCTTAAGTTGAGAAAAATGGAGTCCACCAACCAAGGAGTTCCCCTTGGAGGAAATCCTAGTCCCTTATCCTCTTGGGGAGATGTTGGTGCACCCCATATGGCCACATTGTCTCTTCCAGGATTGACAATCGGCTTGCCCGTATGGCTCTTCTCAACTTCTGTCGTTCAGAACACCGTGATTTCTGAACAATCAAGTCAACAACTAAACGATATTAGAGTTACCCCACAACCCTCTACTTCGTCCAATTCTTCCTCTCCTCCTTCCTCTTAACTTGATGAAGCTGGTAAAGCCAAAAGTCAAGTAACTGAGAAGAAGAAGGAGAAGAAGAAGAAAGAGAAGAAGAAGAAGGAGCCAAAGGTGAAAAGGGGCAACCAAGCATCATCTAGCAAAAATCCACACACTGCACCGACCAGGCCTAAATCGCCATGTGTCATTTGCAAAGGAGACCACTATCATTGATATTGTCCTTGCATCCCTCAGATCTTAAGGGACTGGTCTCCTCGTTTGCACAATCCGGTGTCATCAACCTCTGACGATCATGTTGAGCATACACTGTCAACTAGTGAAAGTGAAGCCCATGGAAAAAAAGGAAAATATAAATTTCCTTGTAAATTGTGTGAAGGCAATCACGCCGTCCACCGTTGTCCCTTCTTAGACGAAGCTAAAAGAGTTTTGGACGACCATCTGATTTCACCGTTACGGCTTCCTCCTAGATACAAGAAACTCTTGCTGAGTCCGTCACTAGTTGAAAATCCGGCTGACACGCCCTTATGGTCGGCTGAAGCGTCTATCATTGAAGATAAACATCTGAATCCATACCAGATGAAAGTCAAATGGTCGAGGCGGCAGTTGACCTGGTCTTGCCTTCGAAGGTCCATCTTCAGATGATACAGTCACCGAAGAGAACAAGAACGACATTGTTCAAATTCTCTTCATAAGCACAGACTCCGATGAACATGGGGGCAGTCTACCCATTCCTTTACCACAGGAAGGAAGTTCGTCAGAGTCGTATCCATCCATCTATTCGGTCCCACCTCCAAGCAACCTGGTTGTTTCCTTTGACTGGAACCTACTAGGCAGACTCCATTTACCGCCTAGTTTACCATTCCGAATCATTGCTCAAATATATAGAATGGTCATGGCCGGTACCATCATAGATGAAGGGGCAACTGCTTGGAAAGCGCTTGGTTCGCCATCGCTTTTTCCTGAGATGATAAATCTAATAGGCTTTGACAAAGGAACCAGTCGACCATTAGGGATACTTCCCGATGTGCCGATAACATTGAGAAGGAAAACTGATCACATGAACATAATGGTAGTCCAAGGACCCCTGGATTATAATCTACTCCTTGGATGAGACTATATTTATTGCATGGGAGCCATTGTCTCCTCACTCTTTAGAGTAATGTGTTTTCCGCACGAAGGAAGAGTGGTCAAGCTCGTAGACCAGCTTTCATTTCCCGGTTCACACATAGAAAATAGTCATATACCAACCCTGAATGGTCTTTTCACGCAAGGAATGTCTCATCAATCCCCAGTCCGTCCTCCTGATGAGCGCGAGTGATTCGGAGGGCATGACTGAAACCCAGGGGGCATGCACCCTGGCTTGTTTCGATAGGAAAACCTTGGGTATAGGGTGGGTTTCCATAGAGAGTATATGACTGGCCTGACACACCCGTCCATTTTGGAAAATGGGATTAGACCAGAATAAGATACCTATGTTGAGGTAGGCCTTTCCCAATAAAACAAATGTTTTGTCTAGAAATTGAGGGGTAACCTGAAAAGGTAGGCCTTTCCCGATAAAACAAATGTTTTGTCTACAAATTGAGGGGTGGCCTGGAAACTCTACTTCGCTATACCTGGGGCCATGCAAACCTTTTGGCGTGCAAGCAAAGAGCAACCATTTATTTTTTAAATTTATAGGTCCTCTAACCCTTTAAACTCGTAGGATTTGTCGTTTCCTAACTTGCATAAAGAAAGGATGCGGGGCAAAGCTTTGAAATAATGTCGTTTTATATATGAGACATCCTTATTATGCGACTGGATTAATCGAGTAGTTTTAAAGTGGAATTCAAGCTCGTTAAAAAATAAACATAAGCAATGAGCAAGTTTTTCCCCCAGCGTTTAAGGTCATTAAAAAATGAACCAATTTCTGGTAAATAACCATCGTGAATGTATTACTTTAGCCTTTGAAGCCTTGGTCGTGTTCCCATCATCACCTCCACTCTGTATTGGCTGATCATTCACCTCCACTTGATTTTTTACCCCTTTTTGAGGAACAACTGCAAAGAGTGATCTTGTTATCCATCCTTGTGACACTGCCATGATTGGAAAATTCGAAACCTTACCTGGAATCAGTTGCTACCCGAATCTATCACTTGTTCCTCAAAAAATGAGTCTCCTTTAAGCTCTTTTCAACTGACTCGTAAAATATGAAAAGATTGTCGAGCCATTCGCCTCTGTAGCTCGTTAAAGTGACCAGAAGTGCTATCCCTTCTTTAGATTTTAATCTTTTTATACCTGAGGAATTATTACACAAAAAGATCGAGCGCTTGTTTTGTTCGGCTCGTTAAAATTACCAAAAATTCATTCCTTTTGTATTATTTTATACTTTTTTCGACTTAAGGGATTAGATGACGAAAAAGGGATTTTTGGAGTTTCCTTTACGTCCCTTTCCAGACTCTCTAAAATTGAAAATGACCGAGTTATCTTTGTCGTTAAACTCGTTAAAACCTAATAGCGACAATCTTGTCCATAATAGACAAGAACGAGTTTCACTATCGCTAGGCTCGTTAAAACATACCGATGGGTTTGCCCGAAGGGAAAATTATAGAACAAGCATATGTTATCCTCCTCAAGCTTGACAAAAATAAAGGGGTATTGGTCAGCAATGACTGGGGAAAAATTGGGAAGAAAACTTGAAGAAACTTTGTTGGTAGCAAGTCGCTCTTTAACATGACACTTTTGTTGGAAATAATACTGAGAGGGGGGGGGTGAATCAGTATTATCAAGTTCTTTTAACAATTCTTCCTTATTTATACTTTGAATTATTTTTGCATATCAGTACCATAAAATAATGAGCATGAACAAGAAAAACAGATAGTCACACCAAAGAACGCCAGATGTAAGGTGGAAACCCAATGTGGGTGAAAACCACCTGCTGCAATATGTCTCTATCTTCTTTCAAATTAGAAACTCCTTTTACAATGATTTTGTACTGGTGCAGTCCTTTACCAGTACACAGGCTGCAACCTGCAGAGAGCTACAACTCTCTCTCGTTTTCCAGTCTTTCCTGGAAGGGAGCTACAACCCCCTACTTCTTTTCTTACAAGGACCACTTTTCATAAATTTTCAAACTGGATCCATAAGCATCAAATGATCATCAAGTACATGTAAATTACACAGTCAACTGCAGTAACCAGATCAACAGTAACAGAACTAACCCAGAACACCTTATCAAAAAAATTCAGTAAACAGAAGATCTTAAGATAGATACGCAGTTTTTCTTTCTCTGGCCTGCGTCGCTACGCACTTCCCCTTTTGCTTCCCTGCATATACCCGCAGAGAGCCTTCTGCTGCACTGCGTACCCACGCACTGCTTCTTCAATCACGCTGCGTACTGTTACTGTAGGTACGCACCCAGAGACACTGTCGCGCCACGTACTGTTACTGTAGGTACGCACCCAGAGACACTATCGCGCCGCGTACTGTTACTGAAGCCACGCACTCAAAGATACTATCGTACCGCGTACTTTTGCTGTGCGTACGCACCTGAACCTTTGTCGCACTGCGTACCCACGCAGTTCTCCTTCTTCTGCTCTGCGTACCCACGCAGTACCCCTCCTTCTGCTCTGCGTACCCACGCAGCTCTCCTGTTTCTGCTCTGCGTACCCACGCACCTGTACAGTTAATCACCTCCGTACTTCTGATTAGGGCCGAATTGGTAATCCACTAGTGTGGCACAGTTAGTCAGATGCCCAGATCTGATCATGCGCTCGAGAGATCACCCTTCACAGATTCGCTTTCAACTTCACTTACATATAGATCAAGCTTTTAAGACAATAACCCAATATTTCAGATCTTAAGATATTCAATTGCAAAAGATACTTAGCCAAGTGATCTCCTTTGCTTTATATAGGCAAGCTCCTCCTAAAATCATGGATCAATACCATAGATCACCAATACAAGGGGCCCAAAAACGTGGGGCTCAAAAATAATAATAATATAAAACAATACCATGGGCCAAAACCATATAATCAAGAGGGGCGGGCTAAATACCACGGGCCAAACATAGGAAACCCCACGTGAACGCGCTTCTCTGCCTTGAAGTAAGTGAAACTGGGGGTACGCACCTCTTGAACGGGTGACCTGCGTGTCTGGCCGCGGTCCCTTCACGGTGTACCTGCGTGTACGCATCTTCTGAACTGTTCTCCTGCGTACTTCTTAATTTTCATCATTTTGAGAGCCACGAGTGTTGCCATCAAGTACAACATCTGTAACATAGAGCCATACCAGAAACATAATGCCAACAATCTCCCCCTTTGGACTTGATGGCAACCTCAAAAACTTCAGCTTCATTCTCCCCCTTTGACATCAAGGGCAAAGGGTTATGCTCCCCCTAAGAACATGCTCCCCCTGAATATGAACCATGAAAGAGATAGAGACATATTGCAGCTATATTTAGACCAGCATCCATGATCTCCTCCTGTACATCCTCCATAATGCCAACAATGCATTATATGCTCCCCCTGAACCTGTGCCATTTTATCTTCAATCAAACCGCAACCCAGCACATGTACGCATGAACCTTGCGTACAACCATCAATCAGAAGAGTTTCAATAAGATGATGCATCAACAACCCCCAGCTTTTGCCTGAGGTATTCAAAAGTTTCCCTGGGCAATGGTTTGGTGAGTATATCGGCAACTTGTTCCTTAGAAGGAACATACTCCAACTTGACTTTCTGTTCAAGCACTTGTTCTCGGAGAAAATGATACTTGATTGGTATGTGCTTGGTTTTTGAATGCATGACTGGGTTCTTTGAGATGCTGATTGCACTTGTGTTATCACATAAGATGGAGATAGGTGGTGTACAAGTGATTTGAAAATCCTGCAAGGTCTGCATCATCCACAGGAGTTGAGTGCAGCAAGATGCAGCAGCAACATATTCTGCTTCAGCTGTAGACAAGGCAATCGAACTCTGTTTCTTGCTGAACCAAGATACTAATCTGGAACCCATAAAGAACGCACCACCACTTGTGCTCTTCCTGTCATCCACGCTTCTGGCCCAATCTGCATCTGTATAAGCATGAAGTGTGAGATCTGTATCTCTAGGATACCATAAGCCATAATTTTGTGTCCCTTGAAGATATTTGAAAATTCTCTTCACTGCCTGAAGATGAGTCTCCTTTGGATTTGCCTGAAATCTTCCAACTATTCCTACTGCATGCATGATGTCCGGTCGGGTAGCTGTCAAATAAAGTAGACTTCCAATCATAGATCTGTAGGTTGGTTGATGTACTGCTGCAGATTCATCATTTGCACTGAGGCTACATCCTGTGACCATGGGTGTACATACTGGTTTTGCATCTTCCATGCCATATTTCTTCAAAATCTGTTTGAGATACTTGGTTTGAGACAAAAAGATTCCTCCTTCTTTTTGTTGGATTTGCAAACCAAGGAAATATGTCAGTTCTCCCAGCAAGGACATTTCAAATTCTTTCTGCATGACCAAGGCAAAGCTTTGACTCATATCTTCTTCATTGCTACCAAAGATAATGTCATCTACATACACAACAAGTATTAGTAATTTGTCATTTTCAACTTTTATATAAAGATTGCTATCTGTTGATCCTTTTGAAAAACCTTGTTGATGAAGATATTTGTCCAAACGATAGTACCAAGCCCTTGGAGCTTGTTTGAGACCATAGAGAGCCTTTTTCAATCTGCATACAAGATTTGGATCATTTCCAAGAATGAACCCATCTGGCTGCTCAATGTATACTTCTTCTTCCAAGTCTCCATTCAGAAAGGCTGATTTCACGTCCATCTGAAATACTTTGAAGTTTTGAAAGCTTGAGAGAGCAAGGAACATTCAGATGGCCTCAAGTCTGGCAACAGGAGCAAAGGTTTCTTCAAAGTCTATTCCTTCTTGCTGCGCATACCCTTTACAAACAAGTCTGGCCTTGTTTCTAATTACTTCTCCATTTTCATTCAATTTATTTTTGAAGACCCATTTTGTTTCGATAACATTCTTATCCTTTGGTCTAGGGACCAGCTCCCAAGTGTTGTTCTTTTCGATCTGCTCAAGTTCTTCATCCATTGCTTTCACCCAACATTCATCTTTGCATGCCTCTTTCACATTTTGTGGTTCAGTGGAAGAGAGTAATGCCAAATAGCTTGAGGCTTCTGCAATTGTTCTTCTTGTTTGTACACCTGCTTCTTTCTGCCCCACAATCTGAGATTCTGGATGATTCTTCTGAACATATCTGGATGGATTCTTCTCTTCTATTCTTGTCTGCTCCTCTGGTTCTTCTTGAGGTTCTTCTTCTTCATCATTCTGTCTTTGAGGGTAGCCTTCATCTTCTTCGATGTCTTCATGATGTACTTGCTTAGGGATGTATCCCTTCTCATCAACCACTACATCAATGCTGTCAACAATTCTGCCAAGTCTCTTATTGTAGCACTTGTATGCTTTGCTATGAGGAGAATAACCAAGAAGAATGCCTTCATCTGCTCTAGGTTCAAGTTTTCCAAGTTGCTCATCAGTATTCTTAATATAACATTTGCTCCCAAAGATTTTGAAGTGCTTTACCGAAGGAGTCTCACCACACCAGAGCTCATGAGGGGTTTGAGTGTTGTTCACCTGGACATTTGTTTTGTTGAGAATAACAACCGCAGCATGTGCAGCTTCTCCCCAGAAAGTTGCGGGAGTTCCCGACTCATCAAGCATAGCACGAGCCATTTGTTGGATTGTTCTGTTCATTCTTTCCACAACTCCATTTTGCTGAGGAGTTCTAGCTGTAGAGAATTCTCTTCTTATCCCATGTTCTTCACAGAAATCGAAAAATTCATTTGAGGTAAACTCCCCACCTCTGTCGGATCTGAGACACTTAATTTTGTGTCCTGATTCATTTTCAACCAAGGCTTTGAAGGATTTGAATTTTTCGAATGCTTCATCTTTGTGCTTCATAAGTCCTAACCAGACAAACCTGGAGAAGTCGTCAATGAATAATATCAAGTATTCTTCTCCTTGAGGTGTCCTTTTCCTGAATGGACCACATGTATCTGTATGTACTAGCTCAAGAGGCATGCTAGCTGATCCTTCCTTCTCTGGAAAGTTAGTTCTGGTTTGCTTTCCAAACTGACATGATTTTCATATGGTGTTGTCTGGAATTTTGATATCTGGAAGATCGCGAACTGCCTGATATTTGCATGCTTTCCTTATTTGTGAAAAGCTTAGATGCCCCAACCTCCGATGCCATAACCAATGTTCATCATCCTTGCTCAGATAGCATTGTTGTTGTCCTTCTTCAAATATGTATAGATTATTTGGAGTTCTTTTACCTTTGATAACTGTTTTACCTGTATCAAGATCACGAACAAGACATCCATTTGATCTGAATATTACCTCGGTTCTTTGATCACACATCTGGCTGACACTTAGAAGATTATGTTTCAATCCATCCACATACAAAACATTTCCAGCTTTGACCTTTTCTTTTAACTGAGCAGTGCCTTTTCCTTTTATAGTTGCAGGAGTATCATTTCCAAAAGAAACTTTCTTTCCTTTCTCTAGAGCAGAATAAGATTCAAGTTTTTCTTTATCACCTGTCATATGCTTCGAACATCCACTGTCAATGTACCATAGATTTTCCTGTCCCTCTGCATAAAATGCTATCCCACATCTTTCTGGTTGTGGTTCCTTTATTCTCCATGTTTTGGTGCTTGAGGCTTGTTCCTTTGTCTGCTGAAACCTGCTCCTGCATTCAGAATCTTCATGACCAAAGTTATTGCAAATAGAACATTCAACTTCATTTTCAAGAACCGAAAAGTTGTTATAGGTCCTTTTTGTAATCCCGATCATACTTCTTTGTTTTTGAGCTTCTCTAGTCATGATCGTTTTATATGCAACACATTGAGCTGCTTTGTGACCAAAGTTATGGCAAGAAAAGCATTGTCCATTGAAGAAACTTCTGCGGTTATCAAATCTACCGGCCAAATGATTGTAATTTCTATTGTCATCCATTCTTGAACCAAATTGAGAAGATTTTACCTGTGGCTGGTTATAGCTTTTGTTCACCCTTAAGACGGATTGCCCCTGATAGTCTCTGTTTGCGATTCGTCCCTGCTTTACCTGATGGTCTCCATTGTTCTTTTGCTCATTTCTTCTTGTTGCATCAAGATAACTTTTTGAGGTGGATGCTTGAGAAGTTTCTCCATTATAGCCCAGACCTGTCTTGTTTAGTGGGGAACGCTGTAAATTGATAATCTCATCCAAAGTTTCAGATCCTTTGACAAACTTAAGATTAATAGCTTTTGTTTTCTCAATCTCTTTTCTAAGACCAACAATTTCACCTTCTAATTTTTCAAGATGTTTTTCCTTTTCATCAATTTGAAATTGTAGAGTATCAATGATCATATTCTTTTCTTCTATACATCTCTTGAGTCTAGTAATTTCTTCATAAAGGCTATCCACATCTATAGCATCCATATAATCATCATCTTCAAATGCCATTAACAATTTATAGTCATTACCTCGTTCATCTTCATCACTATTTGATAGACCATCACTATCTTCATGAGTGTAGTAGCTTTTCTTATTTGCACTCTGTTTCTTGTTCCATCTATCAGGTTCCTTTCCTTTATCCTTATAAGGACATTTTGCAGCATAATGACCTACTCTTCCACAAGCAAAGCATTTAAAAGGTAACTTACCTCTGAACCTTCCAGAACCCCTTTGAAGATTTCTGACAAAATTTGATTCTCTTCTTCTTCTTCTGGCACATGACTTGCTTCATAATAATCTCCTTTGCCTGAAGCCTTGAAAGCAGCTTCTCTTCTGTCTGAAGGACCTCCCTTTCTCATTCCATAAGCAGTTAGAATTCCATGAAGCTGAGACATAGTAAGAATTCGTAGATTTTCCTTTTCTTCTATTGCACACACTTTAGATTCAAACTTGGGGGACAATGATCTTAGAACTTTTTCAACTACAATAGCCTCTTTTATTTCTTCACCCAAATTTTTCATGCAATTAACAATCTCATCTACCCGAAGAAAATAGTTAGCCACACTTTCATCATTATACATCCTGAGATTCTCATACTGAATCCTGAGAGTTTGAAGTTTAGCACGCTTTACCTGTTCATCTCCTTCGTAGCTCAAGACAATCTTGTCCCATATTTCTTTTGCGGATTTATATTGCATAACCTTTACAAATTCTGTTTGAGATAAGCATCCCAGCAAAGTATTGACTGCTTTAGCATTTGTTTCATATTTCTTCTTTTCGGCCGCATCTGTAGGAGTAGCTGAAGGAAAAGTGTAGCCTGTATCTATGATATCCCAAACTTCTGTACCAAGAGATTGAAGATAGGCAGTAACTCTTACCTTCCAATAATTGAAGTTTGTCCCATCAAAAATTGGTGGCCTGATTGATGCTTCCCTCTCGTAGTTGCTCATGATGAATGATCTTCCTTCAAGCGATCAAGCTTCTCCGAAGGACCTGCTCTGATACCAATTGTTGGAAATAATACTGAGAGGGGGGGCTAATCAATATTATCAAGTTCATTTAACAATTCTTCCTTATTTATACTTTGAATTATTTTTGCATATCAGTACCATAAAATAATGAGCATGAACAAGAAAAACAGATAGTCACACCAAAGAACACCAGATGTAAGGTGGAAACCCAATGTGGGTGAAAACCACCTGCTGCAATATGTCTCTATCTTCTTTCAAATTAGAAACTCCTTTTACAATGATTTTGTACTGGTGCAGTCCTTTACCAGTACACAGGCTGCAACCTGCAGAGAGCTACAACTCTCTCTCGTTTTCCAGTATTTCCTGGAAGGGAGCTACAACCCCCTACTTCTTTTCTTACAAGGACCACTTTTCATAAATTTTCAAACTGGATCCATAAGCATCAAATGATCATGAAGTACATGTAAATTACACAGTCAACTGCAGTAACCAGATCAACAGTAACAGAACTAACCTAGAACACCTTATCAAAAAAATTCAGTAAACAGAAGATCTTAAGACAGATACGCAGTTTTTCTTTCTCTGGCCTGCGTCGCTACGCACTTCACCTTCTGCTTCCCTACGTATACCCGCAGAGAGCCTTGTGTTGCACCGCGTACCCACGCACTACTTCTTCAATCGCGCTGCGTACTGTTACTGTAGGTACGCACCCAGAGACACTATCGCGCCGCGTACTGTTACTGTAGGTACGCACCCAGAGACACTATCGCGCCGCGTACTGTTACTGAAGCCACGCACTCAAAGATACTATCGTGCCGCGTACTTTTGCTGTGCGTACGCACCTGAACCTTTGTCGCACTACGTACCCACGCAGTTCTCCTTCTTCTGCTCTGCGTACCCACGCAGTACCCCTTCTTCTGCTCTGCGTCACCACGCAGCTCTCCTGTTTCTGCTCTGCGTACCCACGCACCTGTACCGTTAATCACCTGTGTACTTCTGATTAGGGCCAAATTGGCAGTCCACCAGTGTGGCACAGTTAGTCAGATACCCAGATCTGATCATGCGCTCGAGAGATCACCCTTCACAAATTCGCTTTCAACTTCACTTACATATAGATCAAGCTTTTAAGACAATAACCCAATATTTCAGATCTTAAGATATTCAATTGCAAAAGATACTTAGCCAAGTGATCTCCTTTGCTTTATATAGGCAAGCTCCTCCTAAAATCATGGATCAATACCATAGATCACCAATACAAGGGGCCCAAAAACGTGGGGCTCAAAAATAATAATAATATAAAACAATACCACGGGCCAAAACCATAGAATCAAGAGCGGCGGGCTAAATAACACGGGCCAAACATAGGAAACCCCACGTGAACGTGCTTCTCTACCTTGAAGTAAGTTAAACTGGGGGTACGCACCTCCTGAACGGGTGACCTGCATGTCTGGCCGCGGTCCCTTCACGGTGTACCTGCATGTACGCATCTTCTGAACTGTTCTCCTGCGTACTTCTTAATTTTCATCATTTTGAGAGCCACGGGTGTTGCCATCAAGTACAACATCTGTAACATAGAGCCATACCAGAAACATAATGCCAACAACTTTCACTCCGCATCCGAGTCGAGTTGGGTTGTTCCATTCACTGCTCACATCACCATGGTTCCATCACACCATCCACATTTGGGGTTAACGCTACCAATCCATCATGTCAGTGCCACTGATATGTTCAAGAGAAGTCGCTCAGAGAATTCACCTGTGTCTCACCCACTATAATACATTTTCGATCCATTCTTTCATAACCGCCACCCTAAACCGTATATCACTAGATCGTTTTCACCTCCATTAAAATCATTTGCTCCATTCTGTGTCATTGATGTGGGATTCACTAAGGCCCTCCTATGACAGATCGCTTCTTGTCGACATCAGCTCATTATCCAAGAAGTCAATCTAGGAACAACCCTTTGAGTACTTTGAAGCTTGCATGCCTCAATGGCAAGCTTCTTACTTCCGGCGATAGGTTTACATCAATGGCCTTCGACCGAAATATTTTGCGTGGTGTTCGACACCAAGTCTCTTATTCACACCATGTGAATTGTACTGCAGTACCTTGAGGGTCATTATCATTATCGGTGATTCCTCTCGCGCCTGTTAATAGCTTACATCATTGGCTGGTAATCAGGCGATGTCTTTCCATGTTCGACTCCAGAACATCTCTCACATGGATCGACTTGTACTTTGAGTGAAGATCGAACGAGATTGAAGACCTCGGATCTAGTTTCATCCATCCAGGCTGCGATATATATTCAGGAAAATAAAGACATCAAATGTACATCATTGCTACACAGATAATCATCCAATCTAAGGGATGATGGCTCTACCAGAATCATCAGTCTACACTTAGACGATTGTCTATCCCATGTACATGAAAATGAATTTATAAAGCTAAGCATGGGAATGCCCGCCTCAGCTACATCATGAAAATAATATGAAGATATTGTATTGTATTGTATCTTATCACAGGTCGCCTTCCAGCTCGAAAAAACTTTGGATCCTCATGATAAAGAATTTCACCCGACATCAAAAGATTAACGACCTCATGCTTTAGGGGGCAACTGTTATAGACATTTTTTGGGACTACAACCCCAAGCATAAATTTCCATAAACCAAGGGCTCCTAAGTCCCTAAAGGTGTTTTTCCAACCCCTAAAAGAACAAGGTCAACTGATTACAACATCTCCCAGAAGTTCTCCATGAAAAACTACTCAGAACTGGTCTAAACTGGACCATTTCACCTGCTCCATAGGCAAAGTGCGCTGCATCCCACCTGAATACACACAGTAGGTGCGATGCATGTCAAAAAACCCTTCTATGGGGTGCGATGGGCGAGAAGTGACAAATGGCATGGTCAATCCGCAAGGTGGAGGAGCATGGAATCTTCTAGAAACCTCTCCTGTGACACTTGTCTCTCTGAATTCGACTAGGGATGAGTAAGAGATCATCAATCTCCAAGTGGAATCAAGAACTATCAGAGAGAAGACACTAATCAAATCTCAAAAGCTGACTCACCTCCCTTGCAGAAATCTATATATGGATCCCTCATCCCAGAGGTCCAGGGGCTGGAATTTTGTATCTTATAAGGAAGTGTTGTTGGTTTCTGGTGCAATATCATAGTATTGGGTGATCTAAGCTTTTCATGAGGTGAAGAAGGGCTTTCCTGCTAAGAGGATGATTTTGGGTCAGAACGATTGGCTGTAATCCTCTTTGCTCTTTCTTGATTATCAATAAAGTTATTCAAATTTTCCTCCACATTCTTGTATGATTGATGATTTGTGCATTTGTGTGGTCAATGTACATCTGATCCTATATTGTTTATGATAATAGATCTATGTTCTTGGATAGTGTTATGCTGCTTTGATTCTACAGGTACTCTTTGAAGCTGGGCAGAGAAGGAAGTGAGTGGCAAAGACCTACCAGAAGAGAGAGGAATCGAGCAAGGAACCAAGCGCAAGACAGAGGTTGGTCTCCTTATTCTTCTCTTATCTATTTCTCATAAAGGAAAACGAAAGTAGTTTTTAGTGTGTTTGTTTCTAAGGTAGCTACCAGCCTTAGTGGGACTAGCAGCTCTGTATAGACACTAGTTTTCTTGATAACACCTTGGGAATTTGAATGTATATTAGACATCAATAGATTCAAAGATGATCAACATTAGGCTTATTTCCAATAAAATCTTCTTCTAGAGTTATATCACCAAGAATTCTTTCAGGGCTTCTATTTTGAATGTAGAATTCGTTCATAGTGGCTTCTCCCCATGAGAATTTGTGAATATCTTGATAATGTAACATGACTCTTATCCCAACTTACTTAAAAAAGGACACAAGTTATCAAATGTTAAGGTCTTGATCTTTATTTCTATTAAATTCTCAACTTGTTCATTGAAGCCTTGCATTTTTTTTTAATACTCCATCTGTAGACTTCAAGAAATATATCCAGCCTTTATAGAATGATCATCAATAAATTTTACATAGTATTGATGAACACCAAGTGATTTTTCAGACATGGAACCATAAACATCAAAATTAATGAGGTCAAATATATCTTTGGATCTTAAGTGACTATTATAAAATAGCTTCTTCAGATTCTTTCTAAGGGAAAGCCCTTTAGAAGCTCCTTCAGATTCTTCTTTCAATTAGGGCATACCTATAACCATTTGACTCAAAAATGGAAATATTTTGTAATGGACATGGCCATATCTTCTATTCCACAATTCACGTGGATTAATTTCAATGTGTGCTAAAGGTTAATGAGGAGAATTTAGAAGACTGTACAACCTCTCCTCATGAATCTAAATAAATTTAGCATTATCTATACTAGACCTTGTAGCTCGAACAAACTTTTTTACATCAATAAATGTTGTCATGGTCGCTTTATCTTCCAAACAATAAATAGAGAGGAAATTATTTTTCAAACCTAAAACATAGAGGATGATATTGAGATGAATTTTTCTACTAGCTTCTAGCTCATTGGAGGTAGATCTAATTCCTTTTACTAGATAGCTAGTTTATTTTTAAACTTTAGCTTTTTGAGAAGAAATTCCTTTGGACAGAGTATTAAGATGTCCAAGTTCACCCTTCATATGCCTTGAATCTCCACTATCGATGTTACGAGTGTTGTCATCTTCAATTGAACCTATAAGAGGAGAGTATAAATTCCCATTCTTCGCTTTTTAAGATAATTTAGAAATAGATTCAGTGATATATCCTTTTATGGATTTAAGGAGAATACTTAGCTCCTTGAGAAATTCCTTAATGTACATATATGTTAAGAGAGAGAAAGAGTTGCTACAAAGATGTCTTCAATCAAGAGTACTAGAAAAATGTGATCTCCAAGCTTCCTTCCTTCACCTTATCTCTGATACAATGTTGAAACCAAGTGCAATAGAGATTAATTTTTTATTCCTCTTCTTTATAATTACTTGTGAATGTTAGGTTGTATTCTTCATCAATCAATTATACAAATGTACAAAATATGAAGATCATAAAGAGACAAGAGACACCAAAATTGTGGCTACTAGCCAAGGAAAAACATGACAAGGGAGAAAGCCCAATAATCCTTCTCTCATAGAATCATATCAATATGATATATCCAAGACCTAGTCCACCATAAATATTCCAATTTAAAATCCTCCTCCAAGTCCCCTCCAATAGTCAAAGTCAATGTTGGTCAACTTGCTCCAAATCTAGTGAAAACAAATATTAACCGCCCTGCAATAGAGGTCAAATTTCAGCCCTACAATACCTCAAATATTTTTCACATGTGAGTTGGCTTAGGGAGGAAAACTTTGGTTTCTCTTTCTCCATTGACTTATTTCTGTCTCCTTTGACTTAATCCATTTTCCATCTTGTCTTGGTGCAATAATAGGTAAATAATGTGTTGATGAATTATGTCTCCAAGAGGTTTAACTTGACACACATATATAACTTTCCAGGAGGGTCAAAAAGGTCACTAGGCCGACTTAAGATGTTGTGGGATTATGACATAAAAATAAAAATTGATTTCTTTTTCTTTCAAATGTCGAAATTGGCCATGACTCGAATAAATATTGTCTTGAATCAGATAAATTATTTCTGACTCTTTTTACTCCAAGAAGGAAGAACATGATTTAGAAAAATAAATATAATAAACACATTAATGAAAATATCTATATTATGGAAACTAAAACTAGATACAATTTCAGAATTTACCACTATACATGTAGTCCCTTGGAATGTAGACCTAAGACACTTTTACCTTTTTAATGTCAAAATCTAATTTTTCCAACAAAATTTTGCATATAGTGACTTATTCTCATATATGACTACATGATTCCCTGTAATGTTTTAGCTCTCAAAGCTATAATTGACCATGCTTCTAAGCCTAGAGTAATTCCATGTTACTAAATAGTATAGCTTTATGTGATATTACATTGTATAGGTATATTTTGTAATTATTAGAGTGTTTCTCCCTCTATAGACCAATACATATATGGTGAATTTTCCCTCTCATGCATACTTTTATATGAAATACATAAAAATTAATAGAATCCTAATAATAACTTGACTCCCTTTTGTCATGCATTATATATATACTATTCTAAATTTTCTATAAATACATCTTATTCAACAATTAATTTGATATAATATTTTAATAGGTATAAAATGCATAAATATCATGTTTACTACCATGCATGTTTTTCAAAATGAATTTTCATTTGTTTGTATACTTATCCAAATAGAAAAAATTTATTACACAATCATCTACCTTATTGTTTTTCAATAATCAACATAATTTGGCCACGTCCATAAGGAATATTCATAAGTTATTCATAGACACTTTACAATATTACTTGAATCCTTTCCAAATTCCTTAATATGCATGCATATAGAACATAATTTTATTTTCCTATTCACATAGTATTTTTTTCAAGACATAAATATATACAAAGAATATATTGGATTTAGCCTCTACAGTACAACACCCTTTGTGCCTTAGGTTTTCATGGCATCAGTAATATTTTTTCTTCTACTCTCCTTCATATGTTATATTTTCCTCTTGTTTTGTCTTTCCTTGGGACCCTTATTCTCCTAGTTCCCTACGCATGTCGTAACATCTTTCCCCTGTTGTGTTCTATTATTAATGCTTAGGCTTTTTCACTAACCGAGCATGCATTTCTCTCATGTATAGTCTTTATTTTTAGTTTTTGTTTGTATCTTATGGAGAACATGGAAGGAAAGAGGTAACAAAGTGATTACTGGCACATGACTTGTTTGTTCATAATAGACACTACTAGAATCAACTCTCACCTTCAATTTTTGACACTTGTTTGATACACTTGTCCTCTTTTAGGACTATAACCACCACATTAACTAACAATATATCCACTTGATCACTCACGTGTTGCTTACATAACATTACTAAGCTTCAAAAAGAAAATGTTGTATTTATTACTACATATTTGAATGTACATCATTCAAATATCCATGTATGTTCTTAGCCCTCCTAATCCTTGCCTCAACAGTAAAATAATTACAAATCACAATAAATTTCCACAAATAATGTCATCAATCACAATCAATAGGGGTATTATATTTCCCCTCCCCTTAATTTGAACATCGTTCTTAATTTTCTCTTTGCCCTCATCACTTTTGGAAGAGTGAAAAAAATTCTTCTCACATTTTCTCTTCCATCTCCTAAGTGGACTCATTAGGCTCAAACTGCATCCATTGCACTTTAATATGGGTGATGGCTCAATTCGAGAATAAATTTTTACTCCTATCTAAAATTTGTATGGGCTTGACTAGAAGCTAACCTTTTGGTTTGACTTGTATCACATTTCAATCAATGATATGAGTTGGATCATAAGAATATTTCTTCAAATGATATACCTAAAACACATTATGCATTTTTATATGGGATGGTGGTGCTAGCTAGTAGGCCACTGGTCCTACTTTGGATAATGTTTCAAATGGCCCACAGAACATAGATTCTAGTTTAGCACAAGTTCTAAGACTCAGGGTACTCTTCTTTGATTTAACTTAGATATAAACATGCTCTCCCACATTTTAGCCTTGGAAAACCCATTTCTTATCCACATAATATTTTTCTATCTTGAGTGGTTTTTAAGTTTTATCTTACCTACTTAACAACTTCCTCCATACCTCTTAAGAGATTAGGTCCTAAAAATCTATTTGTCCTTTAGATGACTCTAGGTCAAGGAAGCATATCATTTCTGTCAATATAAAACTTGAAAATGATTTCTCTTTAGAGATCGTTGATAGTTTTTATTATATGAGAACTCAACCAAATTTAAGTAATATTCTCATTTAGTGGGTTGGTCCATTTCATACATTTGAAGAATGGTAGGAAGTACAAGAATTTAGTTGAGTGACTAACCCTGTAAAAATAACCTTCCAACAATTTGATGTGAAATTTTCATCTCTGTCAGAAATGAATATTTTTGGCACTCCATGGGCTCTAAATTTTTCCTTCATGAATATTTATACTAGGTGAACAACCTTAAATGTTGAATGGATAGTTATGACTTGGGCTTCTTTAATTATCTTATCAACCACAAGCATGATAGAATCATGTTTCCTTCTGATTCTTGGTATTCCTGCTAAAAAATATAATAAAATTATCTCCCATCTCCACTAAGGGATAGGCAATGGATTTGGTAGTTCAAGAAGATGTTGGTTGACCAGTTTAACCTTTTGACATTCAAGACATTTAGCTAAGTACTTTTCTACTTATTCCCTCATCCATGGCTAATAAAATTCCTTTGTAAGTGATGTTCTAAGCCTTTGGTAGTTTGGATGAGTAGAAAATGGCTTCTTATGATTTTCATCTAGAAGCATTTGCTTGTCTATTAAAGTTTGGAATATAAAATTTGTTTTTAAAGGTTAGCAAACCGTCATTATTTAGAGAATAATTTGATTTTTCTTTTGGAGAATTTCATTCACAAAGTTTTCTTACATTTGTATGTATTCTTGATCTTCTAAGTTTGTTTTCATAACCTATTCAATGCAATTTGTTTTGATACTACTGGAAGAAATTATACAAATCTTATCTAGACTTTGACTAAGTGCATCTTCTAATTCTTTTCCATCCCTTTGATATGTTTTATTCAAAATCAAATTCAATAAGGAAATCCATCCAAATTTATTTCCTTGCATTTAAATCTAGTTGACTAATGAAATATTTCCTGCAACTAACTTTAAGTCATAAGCATCATAGTTATTTTCATGCTACTTTAGCTTTCTAGATTCATAAACAATAAAAGGATTGTCTTGCATTAGAGCTCCTCCTAACCATTCCAAATAAAATTCTATGCACAATCTATAGTGTTTATTACTATCAAAAATTTTATATGTGTGGGCTATAATGAGCAGATATTTTATCGGTCAAAAATCTCTTGACATTTTTGGATCCATGTAAATTTACCTCCCTTCTTCTATAGCGATTTTATAGGATAAGGGAACTTAAAAAAAACCATATATGAACATGCGATAATATTCTATAATTCCAATAAATGATCGAATATTATCCATGTCCTTCGGAATGAGCCCATTAAGGATTGCTTTTATCTCTGGAAGGTTTATCACGAATCCTTATTTAGATATTACATGACCCAATTACCATGTTTGATCTAGATAAAACTCACAATTACTAAAATTTACATACAACTAACGCTCTTTTAGTGTTTACAACACTATTTTTAAGTGACGTTCATGTTTCTAGGCAAATTAAAATATCACCAATGAAGATTAGTACACACTTATCTAATTACTAGTTGAAAAGTTACTCATTAAAGACATAAATCTGGCTACAGCACTAGTAAGTTCGAAAGGAAGAACAAAAAACTCATAACGGCCATAAATATTCTTGAAATAAGCCTTATGAATATCCGCATCTTTAAATTTGATTTGATGGTAAAAAAATCTCAAGTCTATCTTAAATAATATTGTCTCCCCTCTTACCTAATCAAAAAAATCATCAATTCTAGGTAAAGGGTATTTATTTTTAATTGTTAGTATGTTTATGTGTCTATAATTAACACATAGCCTACAAGTACCATCTTTTCTCTTAAAAATAGTATTAGTGTTCTCCAAGGTGAGACACTTTATCAGACATACTTCTTGTCCAACAAATCCTAAAGTTGCATATTTGATTTACTCAACTCTATAATACTCATCTTATAGGGTTATCTTAACACAAGTGTTGCTCCATGTACAAATTAAATGGTAAAATAAATGTCTCTCTTTAGCGGAAACCTACAAATTTCATCTAAAAAAAAAAAAAAACAAACAAACAAACAAAAGCAAAAACATCCTTGAATTCCAACACCACTGCAAATTCATTCAAAATAGTTTCTCTATTCTCTTTTGTTAAGTCTTCCACCTATATCACAAACAACTTATACTCATTCATTGTGCATATCGTTAACTAAAATGATGATATCTAGCTTATTATTATTGATTTGTGTATGTCTGAGATTATATCTTCTTCAACCTCATCATTAGTACAAGTAACTATCTTTTTTAGGCATTTTATAATTTTCATATGACTTTCTATCTAATACATGCCCACTAACACATCATATCACCCTAAAAGTAGGGTGTCTAAGTTCATTTTTTTATTTAGGGCATTTAAATTAATAAAACAATTTCTAATCAGAATAGTAATTTTCCTCTTAGTACTAGTAGCTAATTGTAATAGCAAAGAATTTTTATTCTTTAACATTTTTGAACCATATTTCTCTACTATTATTGGACTAATATAACTCAAACTAGGTCCTTGGACTATTAGAATTGACATAGCTCGATCAATAGTCCAACCCTCTATTTCAATCATGCTATATTGACGTTAAAGTTGTAAATCATCTAATGCTACATTAATTTTGGGGATACTCCTAGACACATCATTTAAAGTAGAATGTTCTTTTACATTGTGGATTTCTTTATTAGATTTAACATTTAATAGACATGACTAAATCAAATGAGGCTCCCCAAACCCTAACACTTCAACCTTTCTCTTTCGTTTTCATTGGATCTTTTTCTATTTAGGTAAATATATTTTTAGTTTTTTGAGACTAAGTTTTCTACCAGTTATTATTTCAATTAATATTTCCATTTTGATCATTTTTGGAATAATTATTATAAGAATGATATTTTAACCGTTTATTGCCTTGCATGAACCAATCCTTTCTCTTATTTTTCTAGGGTTTTGAGTTAAATCACTTCTTTGTTTAGACTACTAGTAACACATTTTGGCCTTCCTTATGGTTTCATCCATCATTTTTAGTATGATTATACTCTATTTTATATTTAAAGGAAAGGGATAAACAACCAATGAATTTTAGGATTTTGGCTTTCTCCTTGTGAACGTATAGTACATATCATAGGAGATGGGTGAATTTAGTCACTAATTCATCCATGCTTATAAGAATAAACATTAATTCATGAAACTCTTTCTCTTTGTCATCATAATACCATTATATAAAGTATGTCCCTATAAAATTCTTATGAAAATCCTCCCAACTCATATCCTTATCTTCAATATTGTGCACACCCTTAATTTCATCCCACCATAGGGACAAGTTACCTTGCAACTAGTAAGTGGCTTGTTAATCTACGTTGTCATTAATATATGGCATTGATTGAGATATCAATATTATTGAGATGTTTGGTTCCAAATGATGATGTCAAGGCTCTTGTTTGACAAGGATACCATGAATGAATATGTCAAGCCACTAAGAAAAAATCTTGCCCTGGATGCCTATTGCTATTAATGTCTTAGATGTCCTTGAACTAACCATGACGACACTAATCATGATGATGTCCTTACCCTTAACGAAGAAGTCCTTCTTATTGATGTTCATAGTGACTCTTTATGTTGAAGCTCTCCTTGTGATGATCTAATGACATATGGCTAATAACATATCACTGCACTATCATGACTAATAACATAACGCTGCACTAATATATGATGACTTTGTTGGTTGCATGATGCTACCTATAATCATGACAACACTCCTACATGATGACAGTATTATCCTATGACAAAGCCATGAAAGGACCATTTTGGGCCAAATAATGACGAAGCCCTAATGACCTTGTTGTTCTGCACTAAAAATTTCAAGAGCAGTCACAAAGAAAAATTATTTTGGACACCTTGGAGGCGTATTTCCATAATGAGTCCTACACGATCTTAAAGAGGATTTTTTCCTCCTTCTAATGAGCCCTTACTTTCCCTGAAATTTCTTACGGTCGGAGACAAATTGATTTTTGAAGTTATTTATCTTTAACTTAACTTCTAGCTGACCTATGATCACTGCTCGAGTTAGCCTACCACCTGAGACATTTCCCTTCATTCAAGTGACAAAAATCACTACAAATAAAGATTTTGGACCTGATTTATTACACAAAATTTTCAGTTATTCTAATAAGAAAAAGGATAATTGTTCATAGCTCACGAACATTACAGGAGGGAGATGAAATGAGGCAAATCATAATTGTTTTGGGCATGACTTTAAATAGCAAATTCATTGTAGCAACTCTTTGATGGAAGCACATTGGCATAATAGTTTAGATTCCTAAAACAACAAATTAATTACCAATTTCAGAGCAGAACAAGAATAACAATCTCGGTTTGATTGGGTTCCAATAAAATGGGAGCTTCAGACCCTCTAAACAATACCTCAACCTTTGTTATAAGCTATGTGACTTTCAATCTATGATGCTACTAAGACTAGACCTATAGCATTTCAGAAGCTTGGATATTTGTAGAAGGATTGTGCCCAAAACCGTGACTTAGACTGGGTTCATTAATTGGCAACTCATACCTCCAAGTACATAGGCCTATTGATATAACTGTAGAGACACATAGTTTATTCCTCTGTGGAATTGTGGTCTAATGGAGGAATAGTGGACTGTCCAATTATGGACTAGATGAACAATAGAGGGACACTCAAATTATGGAGCAATAACACTCCTATTTCTTGGTGGCATAATCCCAGAAGGCATGCATGCAAAAGATTCTAGATTGTGTGACAACTTTCCATCTCCTTTTTGGACAGTAGGTTAAGATTGTTACAGTAAGGTATATGCTTCACGGTGTGTCAACTTCATTGGAAACCATAAACTTAAGGTAACTTTTAGGTCACAGTGAAGGATTTGAAGCTTATTCCTCAGTAGAATATTGGAGCCATTTATTGGAGCAGCACTGGTTTGAAGACAATTTGATAAGAGTAGTTCTTGTTGAGCTAGTATAAGCCTCCTTGTTGAAGGAATCTTTTGAAGATTTGATTGAAGACCTCATTGAAGACCATGATGGATGAGAAATCATAAGGTGACTTGAATAACTTGTTTGGGTATGATGAATTGTAGTGGCCATACCTTCTCATTGACAAGTTTGTCATTGATGATGTTTCCATGAGGCTGAAGATTGATAGGGCTCGTTGAAGAAAACTTTGGGAGCCGTGAAGAAGAAACCAACATATCTTAACAAAGAAAATATGAAATATTGGTGTCCTTGGAGTTGTTGCCCATAAACTGAAGGTTGGTTCCAAGAATAATATAGGGTCGAACACCTTGAGGTCAGAGACTCACTAAAGTCTAAGTAGATGCTTGGCACATTCCAAATTGGAGCCTGGGTGTCTTCATCAAGGGTTGGAGCCATACCTATATTATACTTGACTGATTGTAAAGATTATATTAATTTAAAATAATTTATTTCTACTGTTCATTTCTTTGTTCTAAATATCAATTATCTAACTGGTAAATGTAACAATTGAAAATAAATATTGATTCAGCCCCCCAGAATTTCCAACAATTGTCATCAAAGTCAGTACCTTCACTCAAAGCCTAATAGCTTGAAGGTTGATCATTTAGAAAATAAATGGGTAATTTAAGGAAGAAAGCTTCCAATCCTCATAAATATGTTTCCTAATTAACCACCAAAACTGAAGACAATCAATTTGAAAAGATTCCAGTAATCAATGGAAATTTTGAGATATGGAAGATGAGAATGAGGAATTTCCTAGTAACTCAAGGCATTGATGTATGGAAATCAGGGATTACTAATGACCTATTGAATGAAGAATCCAAGGAGTACGATTCAACAGATATGAAGATAATCTTGAATAGGATACCAAAGTTAATCAAGGTTAATTTGGAAAAAGGTTTGCCAGCAAAAGTCTTATTGCAAGAAGGAAATCCCAAGGCCATCAGGAAAGCTAAATATAAGAATGGTGAAAATAAGACCAAGGGAAACATAGTAGATGAAGAGGATGAAGACGATTTTGAAGAAGATATCCTTACTAAACTTATGGCTACCATGGGAGAGATTATCAATTTGAAAAGGGAAAATGGGGAACTCAAGAAGAAAGCACAAGTTAGTGACCAAAACCAAACAAGGAAGGAAGTTGACCTTGTCAAGCTTCAAGTATAAGAAAGAGATGAATAGCTCGTCAATATTAAGGAGGAATTTCATCAAAACAAAAGAAAGCATCATGAATAAGTCATATCCATGACAAATCAATTAGATAAGGCAAAGAAATGGGAAAATACCTTGTCAAGTCACCTTGAAAAAAGGCACAAGAGCTTGACAAACCTTTTATCAGAGATTGATCAATACAAGGAAGAGGTCTTCTTTCTTAAATATCAACCAAAAGAAGCAAGAAATCTAGTACAAGGAGATGAGAAGACAAAGGAAGCATTGGAAATCATAAAAGGTCGAGTTGATGAAGCAGAAAAGGAGAGAAATTCCATGATATATCAAATAAAAAAAAGGACAAAGAAATTTTCAAATTAAAATTATACATCAACCTTCTCAAGGCCAAAACATGTAAAGCTACACGGATCAAGGAAGAAATGGAGAGCATTGTAGCAAAGGAAAATGAAGAGATCTTCAAAATGAAGTCAGATATCATCTCCCTTAAATTAGAAGAAAATGAAGCGATACATATCAAGGAAGAGATTGAGAAGCAACTTTCCAAGAAGAATAATGATTGTGAAATATCGGAAGAAGAGATTGTCTCCCGCAAGAAAAAGATTGAAGGGGTGGACAAAATATTGAAGAGCTCTCAAGCCTTGGATGAGATTCTTAGCCGTCAGAGATCTCCATTTGATAAATCAGTTCTTGGCTATGAAGGCTAATCCACAAGCAAGGGTGACCATACCTTAAAAAACAAGGACATGAGGAAGCCTGATGGAAATAATGATGCTCCTAGTTCCAACAAAGGCAAGGAGAACAATCAAGGAAACAACAGAAGAAATCCTGCTCCAAGAAGACTTATAGATGATGTCAAGAGTACGAAAGGCGATGAGTATTATCAAGGAATCCTAAGGCAAAAAGGCTTCAAAAATCCATCAAGGAAATCTCCATCTCCCAAGTACCAAAGTTTATTTCTTGCTTATTGTTATTCTTCTACAAACTTTGGACACATGGCAGAAGATTGTAGGGCTTATAATGATCCTCGTCAATCTCCGAGAAACAATTTCACAAGAAGAGGTCATGAATTATTATTCATGAACAACATAGAAAGCTTCAAGTGTCATAACATTAGTCATATGGAACAAAATTGTAGCTTAATTTGGGTACTTACTCAAGCTAGCACCATGCTAGATAAGAAAGTTACACAAGTATGGAGAAGGAAGCGAATACAATCTAAAATTCCCTTGAACTCTCTAGCCAACAACACATGTTGTTGACTTGATCTTTGACAATTTAAGCATTTTATGGGGAGACTCTACCAAAAGGAAGATCATGCATATAGTTAGGGCGAGCTTATGATGATTAATAATTCTTGTAAAAGCTATCCGTGAATGGGCCCTATGAAATCCTTGATGAGTGACATGGAAAATAACCCTTTGATACATCATCTCTTAGGAGAAATTCCATTGAAGAACATGATCCCTTATTCATCCATGAACTATTATTAAATATCTCTTCAACTTGATCACTATGAATGTAATCTTTCATGAGGTAGATGTGATTGTATAGACAGGGGGAGTTGGTTCATCACATGAAGGAATGTAAGAACATCTATCATGGATGATATTGCCAGAAAGAAGAGCACCATGAGAGGAGAGTAACATACCCATGAAGATCTACTATTCATGAAAAAGAGAAGCAACTTGAAAAAGGGAGTACTTGGGCACCCCATTTTCTATTGATGTCAAAGGGGGAGAGAATGTTGGAAGCACAAGAATATTGCCATCAATGAAAAACGGGGAGACTATTAATCTAGGTTGTCATTGATTTCAATATGGCATTGAATGAGATGTCAATATTCTTGAGATGTCTAGTTCGAGATGATGATGTCAAAACTCTTGTTTGAAAAGGATACCATGAATGAATATGTCAAGCCACTAAGAAGAAGTCTTTTCCTACATTGCTAATTTTCATAATGTCTTAGATGTACTTAAACTAACCATGAAGACAGTAATCATGATGATATCCCTACTCTTGATGAAGAAGTCCTTCTTATTGATCCTCATAGTGACTCTTGATGTAGAATCTCTCCTTGTGATGATCTAATGACATATGGCTAATAACATATCAATGCACTATCATGGCTAAAACATATCACTGCACTAATATATGATGACTTTGTTGGATGTGTGATGCTACACTATCATGATGACAACAATACTACATGGTGACACTATGATCCTATGACAAAGCCATCAAAAAACCATGTTGTCCCAAACAATGGAGAAGCCCTAATGACCTTGATGTTCTGCACTAAAAATTTCAAGAGCAGTCACAAAGAAAAATTATTTTGGACACCTTGGAGGCATATTTCTACAACGAGTCCCACACCATATTAAAGAGGATTGTTTCCTCTTTCTAACGAGCTCTTACATGCCCTCAAACTCCTAGCAGTTGGAGAGAAATTTATTTTTGAAGTTATTTATCTTTAACTTAATTTCTAGCTAACCTATGATCATTGCTCAAGTCGGCCTACCTCCTAAGATGTGTCATTTCGTTCAAGTGGAAAAATAACTATAATAGAGATTTCGGGCCTCATTTCTTACACAAAAATTTTGGTTTTTCTAGTAATAAAAAGGATAATTGTTCACATCTCGTGAACGTTACAGGAGGGAGATAAAAGGAGGAAAGTGAGAATTGTTTTTGGCATGAATTTAGATAGAAGATTCATTGTAGCAGCTTTGTGATGGAAGCACATTGGCATAACAGTTCAGATTCCTAAAACAACAAATTATAGATTTCAGACTAGAACAAGAACAACACTCTTGTTTTGATTTGGTTGCAGGACTGTGGGAGCTTCAAACCCTCTTAACAGTACCTCAACCTTTGTTATAAGCTCTATGCCTTTGTATCTATGGTGATACTAAGCCCAAAATTGTAGCATTTGAGAGGCTCAGATATTTGTAGAAGGATTGTGTCTTAAAAGGTTGCTCAAACTAGGTTCATTAAATGGAAACTCAGACCTTCGAGTACCTAGTTCTATTGATATAACTGTGGAGACACGTAGTCTATTCCTCTGTGGTATTGTGTTCCAGTGGAGGAACAAAGGACTGTGGAATTATGGACTAGCTAAACAATAGAGGCACACTTAGACTATGGAAGAGTGATACTCCTATTTCTTGGTGGCATAATCCCAGAAAGCATGCATGCAAAAGATTCCAGACTATGTGACAAATTTCCATCTCCTTTTCGGACAGCAGGTTAACATTGTTGTAGTAAGGTATATGCTTGAGAGTGTGTCAAGCTTCATTGGAAACCATACATTCGAGGTAACTTTCAGGACACTGTGAAGGATTTGGAGTTCATTTCTGACTAACATATGGGAGCCATTTCTTGGAGCAGCATTGGCTTGAGGACAGTTTGATAAGAGCAGTTCTCGTTGAGGTAGTATAACCCTCCTTGTTGAAGCAATATTTCAAATATTTGATTGAAGGTGTTATTGAAGACAATGATGCATTAGACATCATGAAATGACTTGAAGAACTTGTTTGGGTACGATGAAGTGTAGTGGCGATGCCTTCTCATTGACAAGGTTGTTAGTGATGATGTTGGAGTGAATCTGAAGATTGACAGGGCTCGTTGAAGGTAGCCATGAAAAACAACCTAACATATCTTAACAAAGAAAAGCTAAAGGATTGGTGTCCCTGGATTTTCTGCTCCTAAAATCAAGATTGGTGCCTTGGATAAGATAGGATCAAGGTCCTACAGGTCGGAGCATCATTAAAGTCCAAGTAGGTACTTGGCACATCCTAGGTTGGAGTCTGGTTGTCTTCATCAAGAGTTGGAGCCCTACCTATATTGTACTTGACTCATTGTAAAGATTATATTAATTAAAAACATTTATTTATATGCTTCATTTTTTTATTTTAAATATAAATGATCTAACTGGTAAAAGTAACAATTGAAAAGAAATATTGATTCACACCCCTCTCAGTATTTCTGAAATGGCCATCCTAGCTTTCATATTATTGGGATATTCACACAATTGAAATTTATTATTAATGTTTAATAACTAATGTTCAGCTTCCTCCTCATATTGACCATCAAATATTAGATGATTCATTTTCCTAAACTCTCCCTGCAACTCTATTTTCCATTTTTTCATCTGGTTTTCTACTAACAATGGAAATTTGGATTAACTATGTTTAGACTCATCCTCCTTCAATTCCTTCTAATGTTCAAGCTTAGAAGTATCACTCTAAGTTACATTATTATGATATTTCCTCTTATGGTACTCCTCTTTCTCCCCATTGTATGAATCTTGTTCTAATGTTTTCTAATTTTGTTTCTCTATTATACTTCTTATCAATTTTTCCTATTCTACATTGGCTTTCAATTATTTTTCATTATCCTCTATAATACTTGCTATTTATGGTTCCAAACCTTTGATTGTTTCTAACAACTCCACTGAATGTGAAGATGCTTCACCACCTAGTTGTACCTAAATTTCCTCTTCGCTAAGAGGCCTTGTGGTTGGTTCTACCATGTTTAATCATTACTTAACTCCTTAATATGTAAGATAAAAAATCTAACTTGTTAAATTTAGTTTGTTATCTTGCTCATAGGTCAACACATTGTAAACACACAAATCTTATACCATATCCAATGTAGCTCACATTTAACACTACAAATAAAATTTTAAAACTATTTCGAAGATCTATTGTTCAATTATAATGAAATATCAATCTCTCAAAGATTGAGCGAACCCCTTATGTTAATTTGATTCGTAACTATGCCATCCTTTATTCAATTCAGTCCCTACTAGAACTTTGGTTTATTAATTTTTTTATGGGAGAGAGTATAACAAAGCCAATTAACACAATTCATTATAAAAACTTTATGGTATATACTCCAAGGCTAATTATCATTCAACTATGGCCAAAGTAACAATATTGAGGCACAAGTTGGTTCATTTCTTTATAATTTATTTACTTTAAGAAAAAAACGATGAACATAATGTTGGCTTTGTCGGCACTAACCCATATTGAGCGTTAGTTAGCCAAACAAATCCCTACACTACCTGCCCTTTCAGCATCAGCTCGTCGAGCACAAACTGAAATTTCACCCGAAGTAGTATGGCAGGATGCTGGAACCAAGTTTCCGCACCTTGAGATGGTCATGATGTTGGTTTAAAAGCTATGCCCCTACTTTCGCGTAGGTTGCTAAGCCTTATGGTTCTGTCAATCTACCCATTATTCCGCCATTGAATACCTCCACGAAGAACAATGTAAACTTTGAACAAGAACCCATACTGTTACCCGTTTTGTAGAGATAGAAAAAAAGTGACCCGATTTTGAAAAGGGGTGATGCAGAACACACATGTGTTTTTTAGAGCTTAGTTTTTGGCACTATAAAATTTCTTATGTACATTGCGTTTTATAATGGTAGTGTTTTTTTATGCTGATTTAAAAACGTGGTAACTCTACACCAGGCCCTTTTCTTAAAAGGCTTTTATTTTTATTTATTTTTATTTTTTAATTTATGAAATGTAAATAACTATTTTGTAAATTTAATAATTTTTGAAGTGGTCTTTTTCTTCATATTTTCTTGTTTTTATTTTAATTTTTTTTTTTTGTAGTGAGGTTTTTATTGTTTCGCATATCTAAAGAAGAAGGTCGATATTTTGAATTTTCGATATTCTACATATTTATACATCGTTAATTAATTTTTCAATCCACAAGAAATAATTGTTTCTAAAAAACAATATTTTTTGACAATGGACATAAAAATAGCCATTTTTAACATAAATATAATTAAAAAACTACACGTTTTGATAATTTTTTGCTACAATTGATATGAGAAAATCACAATTTTTATACGAAAATTTTAACTAAAAATAGTTAAATAGTAGTTTTTTTTATGAATTTCATGTCAAAAAAATAATGATAATCACTTTTTTTTCAAAAAGTAATGATTAACTTAAAAATTAATGTGAAAATCACATATTACAAATATTGAACACATAACAACCTTGATTGAGTGTATATTCTTCTCATAAAATGTCAAAGTCAAAACATTGAACGTACAACTACTTAATAGTTACAAAAAATGAACTTGATTTCCAAGCATAGATTAAATTTAATCAACAATGTCACGTAATCCAAACTCTTTGTCCTCTAGAGTTTCATCATTGTCTTCTTCCACAATATTTTCTACTTCCTTTAACTCATTTTCATCTTCTAATGGATCTTTGATGTCTGCGAAATTCCCAATGTATGTCTTTCTAGACATCCCATGTAATGGTGGTTGAGGATCCTTTGCCTTTTTTGCCACACGTGATTCACTAAGAACCCCTTTCTTCAACCCAATTTCTTGCATTGCATCTGGAAGAAATTGAAGAGCATTAATTCTTTGCTAAATGAAATTGCATTGTAATGGATCTTTTTCAATTGCAATGCAATTTCTTCTTTTTTGAAGGTAGCATGCTAGTGTTGTACCTAATTATCAAGCAAAAAAGAAATAATGAAGTAAATTAGTACAATGACATATTAATTAGAAAAATAACATATTGAAATTCAATTTTATATAATAAAACTTACCTGAGCTAGAAAATAAATCTAGAACCCAATCTCCTTCATTTGAGCATATGTCTATAAGATAGTTAATCAATAATTGTGGTTTTCGATAAATGTTAAATATCTCTCCTTTTGATTCTTTGTCTTCATATGTTAGTTTTCTCACAACAGCATCATAAGTCAGTATTTGGCTATGACTCTTTCCGTCTAGCCAATTAGAAATCATAGACATATAGCTATCATCTTTTGCCCAACTATCAATATGAATGAACTCACAATCATTTATAAATACTTGATCGTCACGGTTAAGAAGATTTTACTTTTGCCTGTAACATGAAATAGTAAAAGTTCAATCAACTTGTACATAAATGAATTTTTCAACATTAATCAAATATACATTTTTAAACGTTTTACCATGTAAGATGCATCCTTGAATTTGTTTTCCTTTTGAAGCTTGACAATACCATTGCGAGTTGTGTGTCTGAATGAAATGTCACAAATCTCCATAATGGTGATGATGTGACTTCTACAAATCCGCAACCACTTTACTAAGAGTTTGATAAGTATAAGGGTCACTATCGTAGTCAACGTTTGGAATATTGAAACCATGGGGAATATCTGCAATAACTAGGGCATACTCCCTTTTAGGTATGATTTTACCAATGTCTTCACGGTCGCCTTGTATTACTTGATATTGAACAATGTCTAGCCCACTCCAAATGAAATGAGTAAGAGTTGGATCAAGTTCAACATTCTTAACACGTTGCTTCCTCAGTCTTTTCATCTTTATTTTTTCAATAAAGGTTTTGAAGCTAGTTGGCACTCCATTATCATCCTTCTTCATTTTTTATAAAATAAACAAATATATGTGTAAGTTATAAATTAAAAATAGTACACAGATGAATAAAAATGAATGTGTAAATCAAGATACCTTTTTAAATGCAAGATAAAAAGTTTTTAATGTTGATGTAGAACTTGAATCTAGATAGTTGCGTACAACATCATCCCAACTATCTTCATTCAACAATCTAACTATTTGTTCTTGAATTTTCATGTAAACTTTGTGACTGCATAGATAAAGTAACAAAAGTCAATATAATGATATGTATAACAAATACTACCGAGAACAACATGTTTTATTTAAAAGAAAATTATAATCTAGAAATAAATAAAAATAATTCAACAAACTTACTTCTGAAATTCCTCAGACATTTCCTCCAATGATAATTCCCCTGACTTCACATGAGATAATATTGTTTTGACAATTTTTTCATCTTTCACTCCTTTCGTTTCTCTCCAAGGTGTGATAGTCATATCTTTTGGAAGTTGCTTCAATTCAGGACCTGATTTACTGCCGCCACATATCAATGGCTTAGACGTTTTGACCTTCTGGTTTTTAATGCCAATGTTTTCCCACATGCTAAAAATCTCATCAATCAACTTCCAAACATCTCCAATTCTAAATGCCAATTGGAAAATGTTATCGACATGTCTGAATATATCACTAGGAAGGTTGCATTTTCTACCTTTTGAATTGGGTTTCTCTTCAATTTGATAGCCTATTTCCATACAACATTCCCTTCGGAATTCCGAATTAACATTTATCCTATCCCAACCAAATTTTTCTTGAAATTCACTATGAATAAATCTAACCCTTTGGATGAATGTCATAGACATCCTATAGTCATTATCTGAATTATGATCCCATGCCACTAACTTTCCTTCTGTATCTGATAAACTAGCATAAATGGTACATTTCATTGTTTCAAAATGTGGGTTATTGGGATATTCCTCCATCAATTGTCTTTGAGCTTCTACAGAATGGTTCCCCCAAGCACATAATAATTGTATTCAAAAAATTTTGACCTATCAAATGCTTCTTTGTTGGGAACCTGAACTGGATCAACAAGAAGCACATAATTAACCACATGAGCATATGGATTGTACCTCATCAATGTCTTCAAGTTGTGAACATGCAGATGGTGTGGCTTTCTGACTTGATATTGACATTGTCCTTCACTTTCCTTATAGGTTTGTCTGAGATTAAGCTGAAATGTACGACCACCATCAATTAAGTTTTTCTTTGTCAAATTCTATCGAATGGCATTTTGTTTTGTTTTGATAATTCCATCCTCTAAATCAGCTCCTGGCGTAACGATTTCTCTACTTTCTTTTGAAGTTTCACTAGTTTCTTAACTGCTGGTAATGACTACTTCAAAATATTCAACTTTACTTTTCTTCGTTATAACATTCTCAACAGATTTATTCTTGGGCATTGTTACTTTTGGTCTTTTACGGCTCTTCTCAGTTCCGATGTCATCTTCAGTAACGGCAGTATATACTTCACTATCAGTTTCAACTTCATCGTCCTCAAAAGTAACTTGTCTACCGTTGCAAGATTTATCCACTAGAGGCCTTTTTTTCTGATCCTTTGGATGTAGTTTTGTAGCATCATCAATTACTACATTTTGCTTGTTTTCCATATCTTCTTTTGACACTGAGTAAAAACTGCTGACAACTTTCATGATATCATGCTCTATGAAATGAATTCCTCCCAACCTAATTGAACAACTTTCAACAAAATTCTGCCAAACAAAATATCATATGTCAATAAAAACAAAAATAAAAAAATATAGTGAGACACTTTCAAGAAAGCAAAATACAAATATAAATAACAATACTTACGATGTTTTTTTTCATCTCATTTACGATTTTTTTACACAACTTTGTAGATACCTATCTCGTGTCATACAATGAATATGTTAGTCGATATTTAATCCTTTCATGTCACTTGGGAGCTTTTGTAAGTATGTAAACAACTTCAGTGTCTGGTACCAGCTAAAAAATTCCATTTTCATTTGGTATATCAATATATAGATATATATTCACATTTTCACTTTCTCTTTCTTTCACATACCAGATCCTTGATGGGAATTTCACCTCCTTTGAATTATTCCAGTCTGAAATCATCTTCTTATCATTTGAGGCACTAAAAAATTTGTAGCCATGAGCTCAGGTCGAGTTTTTTCACCAATGTTTTCTGAAGATGCACGTTTAAGAGTCTTTGGTCTAGAAATATTCACATAAATCTTCTTTGATGCCATTTTCCTAAAAAATAGAAACACATAAATCAGTAAATAACGAAAACATATTAACTTAAATCGACAATGAAAATATATCATAAATTTTTAATTTGTATAATCAGATAACTGAAATTAAAAAAATAATAACACTAAGAAATGGCAGAAGCCCACCGACACCACCCCATCCATCCATGGGGTGGCGGGCGATTTCCCCACCCACTACCCCCCACACCCCTCATACCCCTCTTCCCCCCCAACCGACCCATGCCACGCCACGCCACCCCACCTCACAATCAGACGTCCATCCAACCCCACCCTAACCCCCCTTCCACCCCTCCCCCTACCCCCATGCCACCCTACCCCCCAACCACTTTGCCCCCACACCCTAACCCCCTACAACCTAAACCCCCACGCCCACCTCCACGCCCCTTCCCCCCTACCCCCTATCCCCCGCCTCCCAACCCCCACGCCACTCCAACCCCTTCCCCCGCACTCCACAACCCCCTACAGCCTACCCGCCCTTCCCCTGCCAACTAAGCCACCCCACCCCGCAATCGGATGGCCACCCAAGCCCACCCTCACCCCCATTCCACCCATTCCTCCTACCCCCTTCACCCCCACCCCAACTGAACCACCCCTCCCCGCAATCAGACGACGACCCCACCCTAACCTTACCCCTCTTCCACCCCTTCCCCCTACCCCCAACATCCCCACAGCCCTCCCTCCTACCCGCCTCCCCCACTCCCCCCCACCCAAACACCCTACCCCCCCTCTCGCCCTCTCTGTTGGCCCTCCCTCCCCCACTGTCCTAACCCCCTACCCAGCCCCCTCCAGCACCCCCTCCCTTCCCCCCTACCCATCCTCCCTACCCACCTCAGCCGCCCCACTCCACCCCCCCACCCAGCCCACCTAACCCCCTCGGCCTCCCCACTCCACCCCCCTACACCCCTCCCTACCCCCCTACCTAGCCCCCCAACTCCACCGTCTTACCCACTTACCCCTCTCAGCTCCCCCTCCCAACCCCCCTACCCGGCCCTCTCGCTCCGCCCTCTTACCCTCCTTGGCAACCCCACCCAACCCCACGCCCCTTCCCGCCTACACCCTATCCCCAGCCTACCCACCCTTCCCCTGCCAACTAAGCCACCCCACCCCGCAATCGGATGGCCACCCAAGCCCACCCTCACCCCCATTCCACCCATTCCTCCTACCCCTTTCACCCCCACCCCAACTGAACCACCCCTCCCCGCAATCAGACGACGACCCCACCCTAACCTTACCCCTCTTTCACCCCTTCCCCTACCCCCAACATCCCCACAGCCCTCCCTCCTACCCGCCTCCCCCACTCCCCCCCACCCAAACACCCTACCCCCCCTCGCCCTCTCCGTTGGCCCTCCCTCCCCCACTGTCCTAACCCCCTACCCAGCCCCCTCCAGCACCCCCTCCCTTCCCCCCTACCCATCCTCCCTACCCACCTCAGCCGCCCCACTCCACCCCCCACCCAGCCCACCTAACCCCCTCGGCCTCCCCACTCCACCCCCCTACACCCCTCCCTACCCCCCAACCTAGCCCCCCAACTCCACCGTCTTACCCACTTACCCCTCTCGGCTCCCCCTCCCAACCCCCCTACCCGGCCCTCTCGCTCCGCCCCCTTACCCTCCTTGGCAACCCCACCCCACCCCACCCCTCTAATAGGCCCCCATCAGCCCCCCTCCCCCTCCCTTTCCCCTCCGCCCTCAGCCACCCCACCTTGGCCCCCCCACCCCACCCCGTTACCCGGCCCCCCCACCCCACCCCGTTACCCGGCCCCCACCCGTCCTCTCCCGTTCCCCTCCCTACCTGGCCCACCCACCCTGCCCCCCAACTAGGCCCCCAACTAGCCCCATACCCTACCCCCCCACTGGGCTCCCCACCCTACCCCCCAACTCGGCCCCCAACTAGCCCCACTCCCTTCCCCCTCTCCCACCCTTCCCCCTCCCCCTCCCCCCTCGGTCTGCCCACCCTACCCCCTTACACGGGCCCCAACCACGCCCCCTTCCTTCCCCCTCCCTCATTGGTCCCCCCACCCTATGCCCTACCCGGCCCCCCCTCCCTTACCCCTCCCCCACCGGCCTCCCCACCCTACCCCCCTACCTAGCCCCCACCCACCCCTCCTTCCACCTCAGGCTTCGCACCCTCGCCTCCCCCTCCTCGGCCCCCACTGACCCCTCCTCCCTTCCCCCTCAGCCCGCCACCCTACCGCCTAGCCTAGCCCCCACCCGGCCTCCCTCCCTTCCCCCTCTCCCACCCGCGCCCCCCTTCCCTTCCCCCTCCCCCACCCATCTCACCTGCCCTCTGCCCCCCGCCTCCCACCCTCCGCCCCCTTAGCCGGCCAACCGAGCAGGCCACCGGTGTGGTGCACGGTGGGGCACCGCGCCTACCCCACGCCACCCCGACAACCCGCCTGCCCGCCCAGGTGGCCGGCTGAGGGGGCAGAGGGTGGGAGGCGGGGGGTGAAGTACGGGAGGGGGAGGGGGAAGAGAGGGGGGGTGGGTGGGGACGAGGTAAGCGGGTAGGGGGGTGGTGTGGGGGGGCTAGGAAGGGGGGTACGGTGGGCGGTGGCGCCCCACCCCACGCCACCCTCATTGCCTAACTTCCCGCTCAGGTGGTCGACTGAGGGGGCGGAGGGTGGGAGGCGGGGGGGCAGAGGGTGGGTGGGCGAGAGGGAAAGGCGGGGGGTGGGGGGCACTGATGCGGGAGTGGGAAGGGAAGTGGGGCAGGTGGGGGATGGGTAGGGTGGTAGGGTGCAGGGGCCGAGGAGGGAGGGGGAAGGGACGGGGGGTGGATGGGGAAGAGGAAGGGAGGACGGGTGGGTGGGGGCCGGTTAGGGGGGTAGGGCAGGGGGGCCGAGGGGGGAGGGGGAAGGGAGGGGGTGGGTGGGGGAGCGGGAAGGGAAGGGGGCAGGTTGGTGCCGGCTAGGGGGATAGGGGGGTGGAATGGGGTGGGTCGGGTAATTGGTTAGGGGGGTGGGATAGGGGGGAGTCTGGTAGGGGATTAGGGGGCTAGGGTGGGGGAGCAGGGGGTGGGGGGGAGCAGGGGTGGGTGGGGCAAGGGGAAGGGGGGTAGGGGGATAAGGTGGGAGGGTCGAGGGGGGAGGGGAAAGGGAGGGGGGTGTGCGGGGGCCGGGTAGGGGGTTAGGGGTTGGGGCAGGCGGGGCGATTAGTGGTGGCTTGGGGGTTAGGTGGTCGGGTGGGGGGTTGAGGTGAGGCGAGCGAGGGGTAGGTGGGCCGGGTAGGGGGGTGGGGTCGGAGGGCTGGGTAGGGGCGTAGTGGGGACGGGTATTGGGTAGGGGTGAGGGGGCTATGGGGGGTAGGGGGACGGGTAAGGGGATAGGGAGGTGGGGTGGGATAGGGGTTGAGGGGTAGGAGGTCAGGGGTGGGGGGGAAGGTTAGGGGGTGGAGTGGGATGGGGGTTGAGGGTCGAGATGTGAGGGGGGAGCCGAGGCCGTGGGTGGTAGGGGGTAGGGGGTGCGCCATTGGGGTTAGGGGGAAGGGGGGCTAGGGAGGTGGGCTGGGATGGGGGTTGAGGGGCAGGAGGTGAGGGGGGAAGGGGGGTTGTGGGGAGGACGTGGGGGGCAGCGGGTAGGGGGAAGGGGTGGGGCAGGAAAGTGGGAGTGGGGTGGTCGAGGGGACAGGGTGGGTGAGTTTGGGGAGGGGGCTGGTAGGGTGTGTGGAGGGAGTGGGTGGCCGACCGATTGTAGGATGGCGGTGCCCCAAATCCCACCATGCTCATGGAAGAAATAGATTAATTTGGCTGACAAAAAATCTTAAGTTTTAAGAAAAAAATCTACCTCATTAAACTAATTTAATATCATAATTTTCAAGGAAAAAATTTTAACTGACCTTTCAATTGCGAGAATTATTCATTGAATATGTTGTTGATACCAATGTAGCTACTCCACAAATTCGCTCCAAGTATTTCAACTAACCTCAGAAAACCTTGATGTAATGTGAGTAATAGTTATAATGGAATATATAGGTGAAATTATGGAGATGTTTTACCGTATGGTGAATGCGGGATTAATCAGTTTTAATAAATTTTAACATGATAATTTTTTTATGCCGATGAAGGAAAATATGGTAAAGCGAATATTATGGAATTTTTTTACAGTGGGGTGAATGTGGGATTAATTTGTTTCAGAATGTATTATAAAAATTAAAAAAAACATTCAATTGTTTAGTAAATATTATATACTTTGACTATTAAAATAATTTAGGTAGAAGTTGTAGTTTACAATTGAAGTTTAATTATTTATTTCATAAAAATATTTAGTTTACATTTTTCATTAAATTGTACAATAAAATAATGAAGAGAAATAAATCTCACAAACTTTTAGGAGGGAAATATTTTCGCAAAATTTTTTGGGAGGAAAATTTTCGGAGGGAAATATTTTCACGAAATTTTTTGTGGGGGAAATTTTTGGAGGGAAATTTCATTCTTTAAGCTATATAATATCTTTACGAGACTCTCCATTTGTGTCATTCAACATCTTCTATTTGAAAGGGATGGATTGTCCTGATAGTGAAGTTTCGATTTATACAACATCAACATCTTCATCGCGTAATAACTCTATTCATATGGAATAATATAGCAGGAATTCTTCCACTATGAATAGAAAGTCAATTCTTCCACTTAGTCCTGATCCTAAGGACTATGAGAGTAGCACTGATGAAAGAGGGGATGGAGAATTTCAAATAAATAAACAGTCATGGATTCCACTTAGTTCAAATTCGAAGGACTATGAAAATGGTAGTGATGATGATCTTGATGAAAAATTTCAAAAGAATGGAGTCTCACGGTGTCCACTTAGTCCTAATTCTAAGGACTATGAAAGCAGCAGTGATGAAGAGCATGATGGTGAAGTTCAAAAGAATGGAGTGTCATGGTGTCCACTTAGTCCTAATTCTAAGGACTGTGAGAGCAATAGTGTTGAACAACATGATGACGAATTTCAAAAGAATGGATTGTCACAATGCCCACTTAGTCCTAATTCTAAGGACTATGAGAGTAGTAGTGATGAAGAGCGTGATTACGAATTTGGAAAGAATGGAGTGTCAAAGTGTCCACTTAGTCCTAATTCTAAGGACTATGAGAGCAGCAATGATGAAGTGTATGATGATGAATTTCAAAAGTATGGAGTGTGACAGTGTCCAGTTAGTCCTAATTCTAAGGACTATGAGAGCAGCTTTGATGAAGAGCAGGATGATGAATTTCAAAAGTATGGAGTGCCATGGTGTCCAGTTAGTCCTAATTCTAACGACTATGACAATAACAATGATGAAGAACGGGATGATGAATTTCAAAAGAATTGAGTATCACGGTGTCCACTTAGTCCTAATTCTAAGGACTATGAAAGCAATAGTGATGAAGAGCGTGATGATGAATTTCAAAAGAATGGAGTGTCACAATGTCCTCTTAGTCCTAATTCTAAGGACTATGAGAGCAACAGTGATGAAGGACAGGATGATGCACTTAGTCCTAATTCTATGGACTGTGAGAGCAGCACTAAAAATGCACATGAGGAAGAATATCCAATAAACATCGAGTCAAATTTTCCATTGAGTCTGAATTCTAAGGACTATGAAAGTAGCACTGAAGAAGGGGAAGATGAAGAATATCCTCCAAATTAGTATTTGAAAAGCATAGTTGATCATAGTATGGATAACATTCCTCTTAATGATGATGAAAATCCTTATACAAATGATGATCCAATGATGGAGATGTTGCGAAGAAATATTGTATCGAGGAGTAGGAGAAAACATTTTCGTATCAATGCAAGATGTTCTAGTTATGCAAGGGGTAGAGCAGAATATCTGACGAGAAGAAGTTCTATCAGCACACTCATTTCAAGTGAATGTTGCCAAAAATATTGCTTGAAACATATGTATTTCAAATTTGCATTACAGAGTAGGAAGAGATATTTGTCAATGAATAAAAGCATGCAAAATTCATATTTAGTTGGGTGCATGAAATCTACATTGTTAGATTATGATTATCATATTAGGACTTTATTTATCTGTAGAAAAGCTTTCAAAATGTTTCATTCGATTGGGAATTTTCGTCTCTTGAGAATTCAATAAAATTTGGAAAAGGATCCCACATTTTATTCTGAAGTACGTCATAAAAGACAGTTTGGGCCATTATCAAATACGACAATGTCATGGATGAAAGATTTCTTTTCAAAGCATGGAGAGTGTATGCCAAATAAAGAGACAATACATATTCCAGATAATTTTTCAAGACGAGAAATCTACAACTTATAAAAGGAATATGAAGAAGGTGCTAAGGGACATGGTCGGTTTATTACATATCAATATTTTGTGAAGGTATAGAAGAAATAATTCAACAATGTTCGTATTCCTAAGAAGACAAGGATGGGGAGTTGCAGTACATGTGCTTCTCTTAAATCAAAAAGGGACAAACGTTTAGGGTCAGAAAGAGGTAGGCATTCATAACTTTAACTTTTAAAATTGTATATTCATCAAGCATGAAAACATATTTCTTAATGGCTTTATTTTATGTTGTGTAGATTCAATTGTCAAAGAACTTCAGGCATCACAAATAACAAACAAATGAAAGGAAAAAGTTGTACAAGCATCAAAAGAAATGTTATGATAATATGAATAAATATTTGGGTTTGATAATTGATGGTATGGACCAGAAGAAAAATCTTTTACCACATTTTGTTTGCATACCGAAAAATTTACAAGAGGACCATAATTCATGATGTGCTTTCTCATTGGTCTGGTAATCTTCCTGAAGTTTTGCATCTACAATTGGACAACACTTGCCGTGGAAACAAAAATCAGGTTGTTTTTGGATATCTAAACATGCTTGTTGAATTGAGAATTTTTCAAATGGTAAGGGTTGGTTTCCTTCTTATTGGGCACACTCATGACCATATTGATTAGATGTTCAGTCGTTTTTTAGTCACATTGAGGAGGAAGGAAGTTGGGAGCTTGCCATCATTAATTGAATGTATTAAAAAATCATACATGCCAGAGCCTACTTTTGATGTGTTGGAAGAAACTGTTGACATGCAAAGGTTTATTATGGGATCATATGGTGAGGGGAAATGCATTGAACAACTTAATGACATTAGCTTCCAACATCAACTTTGTATCAAAAAAATTGATGGGAAAACACTAATATGGGCAAGAAGTATTCAACTATTGTAGAATGGGTACCGTCATCAGGTTTGCAATTTTTGATGTTCATTCCAGAATATCCAATATTTTCATCAAAAATATTGTTATTACTACCAGTTGGTGAAGTTCATAATGCACGCAAACAAAATAGAGATATAAATTATTTTGATCGCCTAGAAGAAATTAAAAAATGTATTAGATATACATATGAGTACTTTGACATTGATGATTCAGTTTGGTGGGAGTCATTTTTCAATAATCAAAGTGATATCATTTCAACAACAACAAATGAAGATATACCTTTGAAAAATTCATTTATTTGGCCACAAAATCTATCAAATGCACATGAGGAAATAAACATTGTTGAACAACAACAATCTCAAGGTATTATTAATTCTTCACAAGTAGAGGAAAGAGAGATTTATATTGGTTCCAGAAGATCTCATGCACAACGTGAAGCCATGGAAGACCTTTACAGGGGTTTAGTACAGGATATTAAAGAGGGTTGCATGATCGCAGTGCTAGCAGACGAAGATCCAAATTGCTATCCATTCTGGGTTGCTAAAGTTATAAAGGTCTTTACAGAAAATGAGGATGTTATAAGTGTTGAAGTACATTGGTATGCCACAAATACACACCCATTCAGTGGTATCTATAAGCCAGAGAAAGAGAAAAAGAAAGGGTACGAATATAAATCATCGCCACACAGACATATTGAAATTGGAGGATGTTGACATACTTGTTTATGACTTAAATTTAACAAAGAGAGGAACTCTTCCCTTCAAGATGATAGAGATTCTGAAAAGGTTGTTACCAGAAGGAATAGTGTTGAGATGGGAGACTGCTGAAACCAGTCGTAGATCTAGAAGAATTTTGAAACCTGAAATGATGAGCATGCATGTGAACTCAGATGGGGTACTAGTTGATGAAAGAGAAGAATATGGAACATCTTCGTCAGCATCCAGTCACTCATCTGAAGATGTGAATTCTGATGGTGTGCTAGAAAATATGAGTGGTTTTGAATAATTGTTTAAGGCAGTTTATCTAATTGGTGTATGCATCATATCTTGAAATAAAATTTTTGATTTCCATATGGTTTTAAATGAGAAGTTATGTGTCATTTTTATGTTGTTGGATCATTTTACTAGCATGTTTTTTAAATTTTGAAGATTGACCCTAAAACAAAATCATCATTTCAGTATAATCACTTTTTCTTTTTCAAGCTATATTTTGCACGAAAATTTTATTTTCACTGCCATTTTTAAAACAAGTTCAAAATTGTCCCTAAAAAAAAACAATCGTTCTAGTATACACACTTCTCATTTTTAGCACTGTTTTTGATGTTTTTTTGCGTTTTTTGGCCAGAGTTCCTATTTTCAGTTTATAGTTCCCATTTCAAAGTTCACATTGTTGAAGGTGTATGATTGACCTTCATGTAGCCCTAACCCATGGTCCAAGTACTTTCGTGAAGCTATGACAATATATTGTATAGGTTCCGAAGTTATCTCAAGTGTTTTCCTTATCTTACTAATAAATCATAGTTAGCGCCATGTAATCTGATATCCTTACTTGCGTTCAATTAACCAATACAATCACACATCAAATAAACATTGTAAATCAAACCCAAAATGCAATATAATCACATGCATTAACAACAACTAAATACACCGTAATTGTAGAATACTTCACTTTATTGATATATTTCAGTTTAATACAGACTCTATCCACCCTACGGACACAGCTACAGGGATCCACGCACTTAGCTGCGGACTTCCACTATAGGCATTTGTGCACTTAGCTGCAGAACCTCTACCTATGCTAAGACTAGAGAACACTTAGATTTCTCTACTCTACTTCGCTACTTTATTCCTTACTTCACTTAACTACTTAGAGCTTACTTAGCTCCTTTTTATACAATACCATGGTCCACAGACCGTGGGTGGACCTTTATAGCTAACTTGAAACTTTATAAAATAAGGTCAAGCAACCCTTTATGACCCTTGACACCTTCATGCTCCGCAACTACAAAATGCAGAGACTTTACAACTTTATTACAAAATTATCCGAAAACATGGGCTTTTAGCCACAAAATTGCTCTTAGGGGGACCTGTTCCCAATAGGACCCCAACACAAACATGGTGACTAGCCCTCAAGTCACTCTGTAGGCACACAGATCTTGGTACGAAGACCTCCCAGGTTAACCTATATGACCGCCACTTCAGTGGTCCACTTCATGGCTGCCTACTTCAATTCTTCAACCAACTTCTCTGTCACTGGTCCTGAACTGTCAGCCTAAAGCTTCTCCTATGTTGCTTGAATATTAGCAAGATTTCCTTCAATGGAGGTTGTGACCGAATAAGCTTCATCCAGCCAGGGCTTCAAGTCCGCCCTTAGCACTACCTCTTTTTTCTGTGCTACATCTATCTATTCCTTCAATGTTTTGGCCTCTTGAAGCTTTGCTACACTCTATGTGAGAGAGACAATGCGCGTTGTACCTTTTACTTTGTCATAGCGCTACTGCAATTCTCGCACCTCTGTCTCCAGCCGCTATACATTAGGATCCTCCTACAGACTCATCAAGACCGTGAAGGACTATTCAAACAACAATGTGCAATCTGCTACTGCACTGTTTACTGCCGCTATAGCCTCTGTGACAGTGGTTGCGCATTTCTCCTTTACTTTTGGCAGAGTTGAAGGATGGACCTTCAACTCTAGATCTCCAATCTTTATGTTCAGCTCTAGCTTAACCTTACCCAATTCTATGTGAGTGTCGCACACTCCTATAGTAAGCTTGCAAATGTGCACCTCGATCGGTTGTCGCTCAGGAATGGCCAACTTCGGGACCATTTGGGATGCTTCCTCCACGACTTGAAATACACACTTGTTTTCAGTAGTTACCTCAATCATGGTGGTGATGGAAGATTCTTGCTGTAGGGTCAACTGCATATTATTGATCTGCTACTCACTGATCACCTGCATAACGCATTGTTCGCAAGCCCTCAGCTCCACGATCGCCCCATGCTGCAGTAGGTGGAGCACCTCACCAAGAAGCACTGCCAAGTTCAACCCCACTCCCTTGAGGGTGCTGACAGTAGGCATGTCAACCTCATTTTCTATGATCAATGCTCCATCTGACAACACTATCACTCAGGAGTCCTACGCACGCAGCATCTTAGCAACTTCTGAAGTACTGATAGTGAGGTTGGTTGACATAGTCCAAGTCTATGATGTGTGGATCTGTAGCTCATGCAGACTCGTCTTGATCGACCCCAATAGTTGCTATTGCTACTAATCAAAATACTGCAGTACCTCTGTGGTGACATCCTGCACGTGTCTCTAATGTCATTCAAATCTCCCTCTGTTAGGGTGATTGGGTCCAACGACGTCTTACGGGCCTTGGATTATTCTGCGGCCCCACTTTTTCTTGTTCTCTTAGATGTTTTATTTGGTACAATTCTGTCTGCAAGTCCGCTCCATGATACTTTGTTTTCTCGTTCATTTCTTCCTCTATTTCGGTGAAGGCGACCTTGCACCTTTGTTAGCGCCACACTCTGTTCCTGCCATCTACTTTTCTGCTTGCTGGGTGGCATCGCACTTTTCCTGGGTGTTGTTAGTAGCCTCCTTCTTCCTCTTCTCAGCCAGTTGTGCCATCCTGAGCTTGGCCTTCTCCTTTTTGCACTGTGCAGTAGACTTTCTCGACCCCACAGCTGAGTCTGAGGCAGTGAAGCACTCTGTCAACCAGCGATCAAGAGCTACATCAATTTTGTCATTCGTTGACAAGTAAGGCAAGTCATACCACTTCCTACTTAGGGTCCTTTCATGCCCTGATTGAGACATGTTCAAAGCCTGACTTGAACTCCACGTAATCCTGCAGTTTGGAAAACATAGTAGGCAACAATTGTGGTTTGCGATTGATAGCCATGTGTATATTTATTTCCATCAAGATCGAAAAGATCTTTCTATCCTTGATACACTAAGCATCCTTGGTTGCGCATAGCAAAGCGTACTTCGCTACTTCTAGGAGGTCCTGTGTGACCGAGAGGAGTTGACTGTCTTCCAATAGCTCCCAGGCTACCAGCACAATTGACAACAAGAGCCACGCATAGTGGAAGGTCTTGTTGAGCTCTTGTGCCTCGCGGAAATTCACAAGGAACTCACCGTAGAGATAGTGCGCCCAATTAAACTAGACTCCTTTGGCATGTTGGGCTACTAAAGAAACGATGGGTGCCAACACTTCATTTGCATGACACTATTGCATAACTTTTCCTGCCAGGATTTGTGTGGCCACCTTGACCGCAACGTCGTAGATACTCGATATGGCATAGCCTCGTGGTTTCTTTACAAGCTTGAATTTCTCCTTCATGACATCCGTGAGGACCTGCTTACCACCTTTTCTGCCAAACATCATGACCGGATTCTCCCCTATATAGGGCATTCACGTGATCATCTGGATCAACCTTTCGATGATGGGTATTAGCTCCTCCAACCATAAACACCCATCGTTCACCAAGCATAACAACTACTTGATGACCAATACTATAATGGGTGTGCAATTGTAGTCTGACACCCATAGCGAGTTGAGCATACCTACTTTGTCTACCCCCATAAGACACTTTCGTGGTTCTAATGCTGTCATCCCAGTGGTTGTGTGAACAACGCGGTGCATTAGCTGTTATTTCACCAAGTGTAGGAACTTATTAGTGCCAGCTAGTTCGAATCTTCCAGTTTCAATAGAGGAACCCACCCCAAGCATGAACCTTCAAAGACAATCTCGTCCAACATCAGAGGTATGTGTAAGGTGACATTTCTTTCATCGATGTCCTTCGACACTTTGGTCTTGCCTTTGCACAGAGGGACATATTCAAGAAACTTAGTGATAGGGTCAGAACCCTCGACTTCGACGTCCTCCACTTCCACCTCCAAGTCCTCATCATCCATCAGAATGTCCTCAATTTCTTCCTCCTCTGGCTCCAAGTTAATGGTTTTTCCCTTGTCCTGTGTGGTGGTCTTCTCCATCTATGGGTTTCTTCTAAGCGATGTGTGCATGAGTATCACAACCTGCTTTCCCTTATTATCCTTTGCACTCTCTTTCGTTGGGTTAGGTGTCAGTCTAAGCATTCGTGGTGACTTGGGGACTTCAGATAGTACCTATGTAACCTCTCGAGCATCTCCTTTTTCCTCCATAACAACTTCCAGCACAACCACCTCGGTTGTCATTGCTTCGGCGTCCATAGCTTTAGATGTTGGGATGAAATCACAAATGAAATTATGGTTGGACTCTAGAAATCGATCAAATGCTAGGCAGTCAAGCAACTCTTTGAAGAATGCGTGGATCATGCGCATTTGAGAGCTCACCAACTCAATGTTCAAAATTCCAAGTGTTTTTGTTGGGCCCCCACCTATAATTTATGGGCTATTTTGAATTCAAATCCGACCGTTTCCCCAACATTTGGTTCATTAATTCCAGAATGGTGGCAGATTTCCAAGGACCTTACCCATAAATGTTTTCTTAAATGCCAACCATCCGCTCCATTTGGCCACATTCTCATCGTCAAATCATGAACAGTGAATTTAACGGTCACATTCTGGCTGACCTACATCATTTTTCCCTAGGTAGTGCAACTCTCTTTGCGGTGTTGTGAACCCTGTGACATTGCCTCATTCCGCACAATCCTCCAACTGCGCAGTTCCCCAACCCGGGTAGTGTAGTTTACAGTATCGTGCCTCCTTTCAGCTGCATGGAGCAATAAGACTATACTACCTTCATATAGTCATCTGGCTAGATCAGTGATGTATGGCCTCAATCGGCTCCCATTCACCTTTCCTAGGAAGGGATCTCCATTCAATTTAACCAATTGAACTGCTCCACCATCGATAATCTCCTTAATGACAAAGGGCCCTAGCCAGTGCATTCTAAATTTCCCTAGAAATTTATCAAACTTGCTGTCATATAACAAAACCAAATCATTTACCTTAAATGTGCGTAGTTTAATGTGTTGATCATGCCATGCTTTTTCGTGCTGCTTTTGGACCTGTGTGTGAAATCCAACAAGAAATCTTCTTCCTTAGGCTCAGAAAGTTGTGCGAGACTCTCTTATAGGGCTCTGTGATCCATCATACCCATGAGTGCCACTAGGCATCAACGATTCAACACCATATACAAGCCTAAAGGGTGTCTACCCAATCAACTTTTTGCATGTCATTCGATAGGCCCATAGTACTGCGTGTATGTGCAGGTCCCAATCACTTCACTGAGTGTTACAAACCTTGGTCAACGTGCTCTCTAGCACCTTATTGAATGCTTACACCATCCCATTAGCCTGTAGGTGATAAGGAGTGCTTTTCTGGCGATACACCTGAAATTCCTCTATCAGCGCATTGATCGTCTCGCTTAGAAAGTGCATACCGTGATCACTCATCAAAACCTTTGGACACCCAAATCACGTTAGTACATACTCAAAGAGAAACTTCGCAACAGTCGTGCCTATGCAATGCTTCACACGTTGTGCCTCTGTGCATAAAGTCAAATACTTAGTCGTAGTGATAATGCACCGCGCTCCTATCTTCTTTCCTTGGGGCTGAATGGGTCCCACAAAATCTATGGCCCATTTCTCAAAAGGTTGTAAAGTCATCTATGGGTTCAAGGGCAGCTCATCTCTCTGCGATGGCCTGCCAGTCCTTTGACACACACTACACACCCTATGCTAGGCCTTGGAATCCTCATGGAGGGTTGGCCACCACAACCATGCACATAGAACCTTCTACGTGGTCACTCTTCCTATATAATGGACTCTTGTGGCAACGCCATGAATGTCCATGAATATACTGCTTCTTTCACACTCTGGTACATATCATTGCAATACTTCATCAGACCACATTTTGTACAGATGTCTGGCAATGACAAAAAAGGTTTTTGCGCCCACCATTAACTCCTTTTTCTACTGAATGGTGTAGCCTTCCAGGTCATTTCCTATCATTAGGAAGTATATGATGTCTTCAAAGTCACCATCTACGATGCACACTTCAAACAGTTGTGCATCAGCCAATCCCTCCTCCAAATTAGTGGGCTCTTCCCCCGTTTTGATGTGTGACATATGGTCTGGTCCTACGTTCAGTCATCCAGGCTTCACAATAACTTCAAAATCATACTCTTGGAACAATAGTAACCACCTACAGATTCTAACCCCCCAACACAGGCTTATTGACTCTGTTTTTCAACGTAGAATGATCCGTATAGATTTTAAAATGTACACCTAGAAAATAGTGTCTAAACTTCTAGAGTGTGTATACCATGGCTAATCTTTCGCGCTCAATGGTGGAATAGTTCTTCTCAGCTTTGGATAACCTCCTGCTTGCGAATGCTATAGGATGGTCCAAGTCTCCCCCTTCAGCTTGTGTTAGCACTACTCCTAGTGCTATACATCATGCATCTACATGTACATGAAACTCCTTCCAATCCGAGAAGACTATAATCGATGCGGTAACCATTTTTATTTTTAGCACATCCAAGCTTTTTTGACAGTCCTCGTTCAAATAGAATGTGACATCCTTTTTCAATAGCTTCTCCATAGGTGCGGTGATCTAGGTATGGACATTGATAAACTTTGTGTAGTACCTAGTATGTCCAAAGGCTATGCGTAATTGTTTCACACTCCTCGGCACCTCCAAGTTAAGTATCATTGCAATCTTCATGGGATCTACCATCAGTCCCTCTCTACAAACCACAGGACCCGGAAGACTCCCAAAAGGAACAAAAAATAGACATTTCTTCAGATTGATCATAATCTGGTACCTTCGACAAGTATCCAACGTTAAATGCAAACTGGCCACATGGTGTTTTATCAACCCAAACACAGTCCAGTCATCAAAGTACACCTCCAGAAACTTATGAATGGATTCTTTGAATGCAGTAACGACTACGTGAAAAAAAATCGTAGTCACATTCTTCAATCTGAAAGGCATTACAGTGTACTAAAAACATCCCCATTTAGTCATGAAGGTCATCTTTATTTTATCTTCAGGTGCAATTTTGATCTGATCATACCCAGAAAACCCATTAGTGAAGGAGTACGGTTCCTAGCCACCCACATTATCCAATACCTCATCAGTGAACAGAGTCAGGAAAGGATCATGCACACAAGCATCATTCAACTTCTTGAGATCTACGCATATCCTTATTTCATCCTTCTGCTTCTTTTCTTGTACCACCATCGGGCTCACCGAAACAGATTCTTCCATGGGCTCAATGATGCCTGCCGTGACAATCTTATCTAACTCTAAGTGGACCTTCTCCTTATACTCTAGATTGAGATAGTAAGGTCTTTGCTTAACCGGCTTCACGTCCAGTTTTAACGTGATCTTCATAATTCCCATGTCTCCTATTATCCCCTTTAACTCCATAAACTAGGTAGGGAACAAATCCTGGTATCTACGAAGATATTCAACGACCTTATCTACTGTTGAATCATCCGAGTAATATCCAATCCTCGCGAATTTGGCCTCCGCCTCCATACCAATATTTCCCTATTTCATTTTTAGTGGTACGGTTATATCAGGATTCTCGATCTACTGTCCCTCGTCCTCGCAATGACCCTCAGTTTTAGGGATATCAATCTTTCGAGGGTCCTTGCCTTCTTCTTCGAATATCATATTATAGCATTCCATCCCGTGGCACAACTGAGTAGTCCAATCGAGTTGAATTAGATCCAAAGGATCCTACGGTATCATAAAGATTATTTCTTTAACTTCTCATAGTGCTTCGTTAATAGAACCAAACCTGCCTTCAAAGCTGAACGTAATTATGAACCCTTCATGCAGAATATCCCATTCGCCTGTGCCATGGTGGAGCTCTATATCCAAGTACCAGTTCATTGGGATGACATCCAAGGTGTGACAAAGCAAGTGCATCTATTCAAGTTGGGGCTTCGCTCCATAGGCCTTAGCCCATTTGGCCAAGTGCGCACGTGGATCATCCTTCCTATCATACTTCTCTATCAATCATACCTTTGGCTTCCCAAAGCATGTTCTCATCATCATATTACACTCGTGCCAGTTGTCAAAACTACCCTTGTACATACTCCACCATCTGCCGGACATGGCGTAGTTCCCATTCCAAATCTTGGAAGTGTTGCTTCTCTAGTACTTCACTCTCAAATGAATCCGAAAACACATTCACGTCATTTACTCCATCATAAGTGGGAAGATTTTATACCTCTCATGACACACAACGTAATGACCGGGTCAACATGTTACAGCTCAACATAGTTAATTCATGTAGCCGATTTTGCCACTGCTCTAATTCTTCATCTAAGTCTGAGGTGCAAGAATTCTCGCAATCCCATGTAATTCAACCATCCGCTATCGAATTCACCCAATATTGTTCTCACGCTATTATTTTATATATCTAGTCCAAATTGTCATCTCTTTCGTAATCGCAGATTGGTTCAGTATAGCGTGATCCTTCAGCAGGATCTAGGGGTACTATTATGCAAAGTGATTTCTTTTCAAATATCATCTTTTTCTTATTTAGGTTGATTAACCCATTCATGTCAGTAGCCCAATCAATGCTAAGGAGCGCAGGGTAGGGGTTGCTATCATCGACAATTTCTATCACTTCAAAGTTAGCCAATGGTCTCACGCCTTCAATATCTATAGTTACTACTTGCAACTGTCCCATGGGGATGATTTTATACTAATTTTCTATCCTTAACTGAATCGGAGACCACTACAGCACGGGTCTCCCCATCCACATAAGTCTGCTTTCGCAAAACGTTCACATCTGACCCCAGATCAAGAATAACCTGATCCATTTGATATTCTCCTATATGCGCGATGAGTCTCATCTCATGCCCTGTCCTCTCCTTATGCTTACCAATCTTCCATACCACATGTAGTTCACTCGAAGTTTTTATGGGGCATTTATTTATTAGTTCCTGTAACCCCTTCACAGCCTTGCTATCACACAAAAGCTTCGTGTAGGTCTCTGGAAAGGTTGTAAACATAGAAGGGTCCATTTCTTGAATAGGCTTATACCATCTCATTGAGGTAGAGCCCTTAGCAAAGCTCTTTTTTCTTCCATGAACGTTTCACATGTGCGCTCCAAATTAAATTCGGCCTCCTTCGATAGAGCTTTGAAAACCCATGCATTGTCTTCAGGCTATTTCCCCTTATCATCACCTATTGCAATTCCTCTTTAGAGCACTATATTCACATTTGGATCCTCTTCACGAGGCTTAACCCTCATCATCTGCAGGTTCTGAGTCAGCTGCGGTAGCACCGCTTTGTCACATATCCTTGCTATCAGTGTAGGACATTCCTCTATATCATGATCAAACTGAGCATAATATTTTCATGACGGACGTGGTTGGGTTGGTGCATTCATGAGCATAGTGTCCTCATCTTCCACAATTGTAACATATTAGATGTCCCCAACCTCTGCCAGGTCCTCCCCCACCTCGGCCTTGCCCGCGCCCCTGAAAGCTTGTTCGCGCCATCCCAATGCTCTGGTTAGGGGGCCACGTTTCTACCTGAACTCTATAGGCAAGTGTTTTTTCCATCATCAAATTCATAACTTCGGCAGTTGTGCTCATCATAGCCCTACTGACCTTCATAAGTTGCAGAATAGTTTTTGCAGTGTTTGTACAAACTTCTTAGGATATGAAATTTATCACCCGTATGTTTCCCTACTACCCCACATATAGCACACCACAATGCAGGCCCCTTGCTTGGTTTTTCTTGGGCATCTGGCCTCAAAGGAATCATTCCTCCTTCTACAATATAGCTCACAAAGGCCGAGCAGTGGTCTTTTTCATGCCCCTAACCCTTACATTTCAAGTACCATATCTCTTCAGGTGCCTTGAGTCGAATTGTTCTGTCCTGCTTCAAGCTTTGCATTTTGAGGAAAAAATTTTGTAACTGCGCATGGATCTATTAAAACCCTAGATTCAGATCTTGCATGAGTGTTTCATGCAGTCTTATTTCAATCTCCAAGGCCTCTGCCTGATTCATAATCTTTTGTTGTGATAATGCAACCCTTAGGTGAGGCAGGAGCAAAGCCACGAACCACTCACGGTGTTGTCTATCTATTAAGTTCATATTAGCTTCATGAATTTTACACTTCAATCTCTGATCCAATTCCCAAGTTGTCTCACCTAGTTTCATCACAATTTCCTTGAACCCCACAATCGACTACACCTCAAATTTAGGCCTACTGAGCTCTTTATTCAACGCGGTCTAGATCTCTGCCAACCTAGAATTTGGGTTATCATTAGAGTACTTGATGTACCAAGTTATACTGTGATCTTGTAAAGCACTAACCAACATTGCCTTCTTCAAGTTGTCACCTCTGATGCCCTAAGCTTCCCATGTAGCTTTTATGATGAACCAAAACTAGTCTGAGTCTTCATTTCCAAAGCCCTTAAACAAAGGTCGCTTCAATGAATTCACCATGTTGAACTATGATGGAGGTGGTGTAGGTGGAGGTGGCAATCGTAGGAATGCTTGTTTTATCAACTGAACTGCACTTTGCGAAGAAGCCTACGCTACTCGCTCTTTGTTACTCAGAGGAGGTGAAGTGGGTTGTATTCAGGGCCCTTTCTTCCTTCGTTTATGTAAGTCTTTCCACTTCGCGTAGCTCCAAACATCAAGGTAGGTGCATAACTTGTTTTTCGCACAATAACATCTTAATCCAAATATTTAAAGACTTCAAGTACTTACCTTGCGGACACGTGAAAAAGTGCTGCTTTGCCTCGCTGTAACTGAGGTATCGACCACAAATTCAGTCACAAATCCTCCTATGATACGATCGAGCCAATGAACGATAGTGTAGGTGATCTTATCCTCAGAAGCTTCTAGTCTCTGTACTAGCTTCGGTGTCCAGACAATAGGACCATCAAGCCTCCACCTTCCTTGGATATCTGCTAGCTTGACGATCCACTCATATGACTCAAATGGAAAGGAACAAAAAAATATCTCGTGGATTTCTATATACATGTACCTATCTTGTCAGTGTTCCTTTATCAGCCATGCATTTCTATTCTAGTGCGCTGCAAATTCAAGGATTTTTCTATCCAGCCAATCCTCGATCTCTTTCTTAGTTGGATTCCAGTGATATGACATCAAAAATCTCTCATGCAAATTCTGGTCCCAAAAAAGGAACCATTTGTTGGCTTTGTGGGGCCTGACTAAGGTTCAACTTTAGTTAGCCAAATAAATCCCTACACTGCTCGCCCTTTTTGCATCAGCTCGTGGAGCACGAACCGAAGTCTCACCCGAAGCAGTACGGGCGGATGTTGGAACCAAGTTTCAGCACCGTGAGATGGTCGTGATGTCGCTTTGTAACCTCTGCCCCTAATTCCGCACAGGTCGCTAAGCCTTAAGGATCTATTACTCTACCCTTTATTCCACCCTTCAGTACCTTCATCAAGCTGTACGATTGACCTTCGTGTAGCCCTAACTCATGGTCTAGGTACTTTCACGTAGCTATGACAATGTATTGTATAGGTTCCCAAGTTATCTCAAGTGTTTTACTTATCTTAGTAATCAATCACAGTTAGCTCCATGTAAACTGATATCCTTACTTGTGGTCAATTAACCGATACAATCACATATATTCACGCATCAGATAAACATTGTAAATTAAACCCAAAATGCAATATAATTAGATGCATTAAGAAGAACTAGGTAGACAGTAATTACAGAATACTTCTCTTTATTGATATCTTTTAGTTAAATATAGAATCTATCCGCTCTACACACCCAGCTATAGGGGTCCATGCACTCAGCTGCAGATCCTCTACCTATTCTAAGGCCCAAGAACACTTAGACTTCTCTACTCCACTTCATTACTTTCTTCCTTACTTTACTTAACTACTTACAACTTACTTACTTAGCTCCTTTTTATACAATCCCATGGTCCACAAACCATGGGTGGATCTTTACAACCAACTTGAGACTTTACAAAATTTGGGCAGACAACCCTTTATGACTCTTGACACCTTCACGCTTTGCAACCATAAAATGCAGAGACTTTACAACTTTATTACAAAATTATCCCGAAACATGGGCTTTTAGCCCCAAAACGACTCTTGGGGCAACTCGTTCCCAGCACATGGAAAGAGATTTTGTCACTCAACATTATGGTTCTCCAATACCTATATGTCCTATGTGCTATCAATTTCACTTGTCATGTGATTTGGGATAACTCATTATATTACTGCTCCAAATACATTCCCTAATCCTTATGTCTAATCATAGGTCTATGACACATGTCCACCATGCGTACATCATATTACTACTCCATGTGATAGGTGTGGGATGGAAGGTCAAGATGTGGCTGGGGAATTTTTCTAACCATAAGAACTGTTTATATTGTTTCTCATATTCCCATGGATTAAGGGCAATCAAATCACTCCCTTCACAATCCCTACTTTTAGGTTTCATTGTTTCAATTTAAAACTCTACGACCGAGCATGAGGGTCAACATTGAAACCCCCATTCTTACGCAAAATTGTAAACTCCTACTCCAATTGGATACTATTAATTCTTCTGAGTCTCCATCGATACTTAGTGGCATAATGGTAAGACAAAGGTTATGAATTACAATCTTTTTTTTACAAACTATTTATTTAGTTAGTCCTCACACTTTTTGAATGATTAACTGTTGGTGCTTATATTTGTTATTAGGTATTTTTTGGAACCCTTTCATAGTTCTATGAGCTACTCAAATCTACAATGAGCCACTAGTTTACACATTTCTAAGTTTTCATTCCTTGTCAAGAATTCATTCTTAGTTGTGTTAGTTTAAGATTTAGTTTCCTTCTGTTAAAGCCTTGGCCAAATAATTCTTTGTTTTTTCCTAAGGTTTCTACTTAGCACAAGTTTGATGGTGGAATTGACTTACTTAGTTTATAGTATCAGACAATCATGGATGCAGATGTCCTCAAATATGTAAGAAAATTTAACTTATATCATTGCTCTATGAATCCTCTATATTCTAAGATTAGGGTTTTAATTCATTATATGTTTTTGAAACCCTAATACATATTTTTCTTGGAGGATGTAACCCTCTAACTATTATTTGGAATAATTCCTACATTTTCCTTTTTCTTTCCCTCCCTTATGATTTCATCTATGTTTCTTTCATTATTTACTCGTGGAGTACAATTTTTAAAAACTTGTAGTTCCATTTTCCAATGAAATATGCCTAGGTATCATAACACTGAAGTAGGGTTTTATGGCTTCATCCTCTAGCCTAAGAAGTTATGTTTTCATTATCCATAGTCAAGAATTTTCCAAGGATTACTAATCTCTTGTAACTTTGTCATGTGGGCTTTGATGACATTTAAAGGAATACTTTTTATTTACTAGGTAACCAATTTAACAAGTCTTTGAGTTTTATATTAGTATTATTCTATCCTTTCAATTTTTAATTTATGAATAATGATTTTGTTGAACTGTTGTAGGTACAACTCAAACCCTAGTCTAACTATTGGACAGTAACAAAGTTTTTCACAACTAAGAGTCAAAGTATTTTATTTCATACAACTCTAGGTATGGACCATCTCTAATTTATTCTCTCTTTTACATGGTTTTATGGTATCATAATGATAGAAACAATGAATTCAATCTCTGGCTCAATCAAGATGTTCTTTACTTAGATTATTGTTTTGAAAGCTCTAATATGGGTGCTTCTACTAGTACATAAATTAGAAACTCATAACATTTTATCCTTTTATGTAACCATTGAGATCTCTGAGTATGTTTTCATTACCTTTACTAGGAACATATTCTACTTAAATATATCGGATGTACTTTGTATAATTTTGTGTGTTAGGATTTATTTAAATAAGAAGTAATTTTTAGCTTGCTACAATTGTTTGGTCACTAAGTAAGAAAACAATGGTTTATAAAAAATTATGTCTATAATATAATATATACCATTTCAAGGTCACCTATTCATGTGCCAATATTCTACTCTCCTTTATGGAACAATCTAATGTGTGTGCTTTTCATTCGTGTACTCCTTTTTTACCATTCTAATTTGTTATCGTTTCTTAGATTATAATTATTTATTTTTAAAGGTTTTTTCATGTTCTTTTACCATTATACTAATAGTCCCTGGGTATTTACACTAGAAACTCTTATGGCTTTAAAAGGTCCAAAAACATATATGCCTAAGCAAATTATGCATATAGTGACTTATGCTCATATATGGTTATATGATTTATTGTTACTCTTCAGTTCTCAGAAGTACTCTTGCCTAGGGTTTTAAGCCAGGAGTAATGCCTCGTTATTAAATAATATATATTCATGTGATATTACACTCTATAAGTATATTTTATAAATTCATCAAGCCGTTATCCCTCTAAGACAAGTACATAAATAATTCATTTTCCCTCTCATATGTTCGTTTAAACACAATAAATAGGAATTAAAAAAATTCTAATATCTCTCTTCTACCATGCGTTATATACATACTATTCTAAATTTTGCATAAATACATCTGGTTCAACAATTGATTGCATATAATATTTCATAGGTATAAAATATATAAATATTATACTTTCTACCATAGATGTTTTCAAAAAAGAATTATGATGTGTGTATTCTTATCCAAATAGAAAAGTACTATTACATAATTATCTACCTTGTTTATGTTTAAACATCAACATCATTGGTCACATAAGGAATATTCTTAAACTATGGATAAACACTTAAGAATATTAATTTGAATCCTTTATAGATTCCTTAATATGTGTGCATACACAGCATAATTTTGTATTCATGTTCACATAGTCTTTCTTTCACAACACAAACGGTGACATATTGGATTTAGTGCCCCTAATTAAGTATGTGTTCCACATAATAAATGCAATTTATTGGAAACATATAAAATATATTTCTCACATATAATATGAAATTATAGAAAAATCATATTTGTGTGTATATAGCATGTTGTTTCTAGTCAAATGAGTTGTTGCATCTTCTACAATCCAACTCCCCGTGCCCCTATGTTATTATGGTGTCAGAACATTTTCCCTCTTTTGATCTCTTTCCATATGTTATATTGTTCCCCTCATTTTTCCTTCCTCGACGGCCTTTTTCTCCGAGTTCTCTACACACATGGTAGTGTCCTACTCCTTATGTGTCCTCGTGTGTGTTATTATTAATGCTTAGGACATTTCATTAACTCATCATGCACTTATCTCGTGCATGGTCTTTATTTTTACTTTTTGTTTGTCTATTATGGAGAAAATGGAAGGAAGGAAGGGGGTACCATGTGGCTACTCATAGGTGTCTTGTTTGTTCATGACAAACATTACTAGATTCAAGTGTCAATTTATGAAACTTGTTTAATACATTCTTTGTTTTCAAAGTCTCTAACCACCACAGTGATTAATAACATAACATCACTAGAGTGTTTCTTATACCAGCATAGTCATTAACTCACGATGCATTTCTCTCATGCCTTAGTCCTTATTTTTAGTTTTTTTGGTTTATTATGGAGAACATGGAATGAAAGACGTACCATGTGGCTACTCATAGGTGTCCTGTTTTTTCATGTTTGGTCATGACAACCATTACTAAATCAACTGTCACCTTCAATTTATGACATTATTTATATGCTATAGTGATTAATAATTTATAGCATCATTAGAGTGTTGTTTATACGAGAGTTTACATCTATTTTAATTAAGGATTTAATATGAATCAGGAGGGATCAAATTTGTTCGTTTAAATTTTTTTAGAGTGCAAAATTAAATGTGTTATTTTTCATTTTTTAAACTAAATAAACCATAGATAAGACCACATAAAAATTTTAACCATAAAAAAATAATATGTTTTCTATATATAGATATATATCAAGAGTATATATAGGGCCAAATAAAATTATTAACCATAAAAACTTAATTTTTTTTCATATATTGATATATATGAAGTGGATATCGACATAAATTAGTTAACATAGATCTTCTAACAGTTTTTTAAATTTCTTGTTGAAATATTTTTGGAAAGTATAATATTTAAACATCAAATTCACACATTTCTTTTAATTCTAGTTACTTCACATCATATTCATTTTTTTAATTAAACAAGACATTAATTTTCTATTTAGAACATAATTTTTACTTGTTATTTTTAGGAAGGGACAAGCTTACACATTAACATTAACATTATTAAACATTATCAAACTTAATAGAGAATATTTTGTTCATTAATACACATCCATTTTACAGATGTAACATGAACCCAGAGGGAGCCAATTTCTTCAGGTCCAAATTTTATTTATTAATGTATATCTATTTTAAATGCAAATCTAACATAGCAAACTTAAAATAGAAAATATTTATTTATTAATAAGGATCCATTTTAAATACAGATCTAACATAAGCTGGGAGTGATCCAATTTCTTCATGTGGAATTTTTTTATGAGTAGACATTAATTAAATGTTTTGTATAGTTATTTAATTTTTTTTTTAGATTTGTATTTAATTTTTATTTTATGATGACCAGTTCCACATCATAACAGTAAAATAAACATCTTCACTTAATAAACCTCTAAACTCTTTAACATGATCAAATTTTAAATAGAAAATATTTTATTTATTACTACACATTTAAATATACATTATTCAAATACCTAAATATAATATTTTCCCGTAAAATAATTACAAATCAAATTAAAGATCCAGAAACTATGTCATCAGACATAGGCATCAGGGGCATTCAAATCTACGTACACTTAAAACTGAAGGAAAATGCATTAAGTTGGAGTTCACCATCAAACTTGAGTCTTTTTGAGCCTGTAGCTGCCAATTGGCATAGTTGTTCATGAAAATGGGCATGGGCAATCATATTTTATTTTCTATTTACAGATAGATTTGTAATATTTATATCATGTTTCTTGATTTTTGAAAAATGATTTCTCCTTTTGTAACTGCAACTGTAATGTCCTTAAGCTTGAATGGATTTATTTCATTAAATTTAGACCATCTTTCCATTAGACCATCTTTACAGCCTAGATGGAGATGGAGTTGTTGGCATAAAACCGGAGTTGGGAAAAGTAGTGGAAGTTTAAGGGAAGTTTTTGACTTTCATCATGTACATCTTGGTTTTGACTATTATTCAATGTTCTCAAGTGTGTGTTGAATAAATAATTTCATTTCATTTCATTATTTAAGAAGCATGGTTTTGACTATTATTCAATGTTCTCAGGTGTGTGTTGAATAAATAATTTCATTTCATTTCATTATTTAAGAAGCAATCCATTCATGGCTTATGTGACAGGAAACTTTGGCCATTAAAGATGATTTCACCAAAACGGTATACCTCGATTCTCCTCTCATTTGTTCTTCTTATGCACATTCAATTTCCTATTAAATTTAATATCTATTTCTTTTAGCATAACATGAATGCAGTTAAAGAAATGCTCATTCAACTTCATATTAAATTTAATGTCTATTATATTCAATTTCCTATCAAATTTAATGTCTATTTCTTTTAACTTAACATGAATGTAGTTGAATAATGTAATGAAAAGTGAAATGGAGCAAAGAATCACCCACTACACTCTTATTGATTGCTACCATTGAGATGAGTCAACTGTAGAAAATATTCATTTTATTTCATTTTGAACTTTTAATATGTGCTCAACAGTGCATTTATATTCAAACCTATTGTGCGGGGACTAATTTGTTACGGTTTCTGTGTTAACATCTATGGATTTAAAGCCATGAACTTTGAGGCTCCCATTCAAAATTTCCCGAGTGAGAGGAGAATAATTTTGGACATATTTCCATTTTGATCATGAGGATTTTGATCCTATAGAATAATCAGGTTGTACTTAATCTTATATTGTCTCAAAATTTCCCAAGTGAGAGAGGAATAGCTTCTGCCTTTTTACACAAATCTCTCTTCCATTCTTGATCCAGGGAATCATTTACGGTACTTAGTTTAAACTGCACAGTTCATGTTGTACCAGGTATAATTTCAATAGCAATACTCTATATCTCCCAATTAAAAATCACAGAGATGAGAAACATCTATATAACTTTTATATTGGAAACCTTTAGTTGACAAGCTTAATCTTTGATCACATTTTTATTGATATATTGATTTATTTCTTTTTGTCTTAATTGTTTTATATTTTTTTGTCGATTCCCTTTCTTTAACATCTTAATCATTAATCTAATTCACCTTGATTTTGAACTTGTGACCTCTTAAAAATAGACACATACTCTTAACCATTAGACCAACTCAAACTATAATAGATATTACTCCTTTCTAACCACTTTTTCATTATTTATTTTTTAATTAATTATTTTTTAATATTTTTTATATTTTATTTTTCTAATTATATGCTTATTATTTAATAATTCTTCATTTTCAAATTACATAATTCTTTTTTTTTTTCTAAAATTCAAAATATTTATATTTTTAAAATAATAATATTTTTAAAACAAAGAAACCACCTAAATTGAAAATGCTTGAGGAATGAAACATATATTTATATGATTTATGCATGGGTGGGTTGCATGGGTGGATTAGTAGGTTTATGTAGATTGTAGATTTGGACATCTAACTGTTATAAATTTAATTGTTGATTTTGCTTCAAGGATTTTTAATGGGTTAGATAAACAGAAGTTGTAATTCAAACATAAGTGTTTATTATATATGGTTAAGAATATTTATTTTCTTATTAATGGTTATAGGTTCAAATCTGAAATGGATAGAGTGTACAATTATGTAAAATAGCCAAATTACAGAGTCGAGTTAGGTTCCTTGTCTTATAAACAAGTAGGTAGATTATTTGTCTCATCAATTTAGTGTATAGCTTAGTAGGGACCTTAGAATTAGATTATTATTATATATAGTACATTTTAAATGGTTTTCTTGTGGGACTACCAAGTAGTTAAAGCAATAGGATGTTATCCCCTCTCATCAATATCAAATCATATGGGACATCTTTGTCCCCTTTTGACAAAGTTGAAGGAGTATTCAAATAAATAGGTAAATCTTGTATATGTGAATAAATTTAATATTGTTATAGTTCAATAAAAATCATATTCATCATTCTTGCCATCATTGCTACTTGCTTAAATTTTAAGCATAGGACAATTGATTTTTGGGTTGTTTTAATGGAATTTATGTGTTATCATTGTTACCATGAATCTTGTGGTATAACATTCAATTAATAATCATTATAAAATTTATTATTTTTTTTTTAAAGATTTTTGTAAATTGAAAGGATTTTCATAATAAGAGAATGTAAGCTTTCATAGAGTTGATATTTTTGTATGTGGAACAAGGATGGTGTTCAACTCTTAGAGTGCACACTTCACTCAACCTTAGGGAACAATTTAAAAAGAATAATTAGAAAAGAGTGCCAATGGGATTAATGATGCAGCCCAGGCCGCTCCTAGGCTGCTTCTACCAGGATCCTCCGATCACCATGCATATAAAAAATAGACATGCGCATACAATATTTATATCTATGTATTTACCTATGTACATCCGTAGGATGTTCTCCTCTTTCTTCGATATCGCCGAAGGTTATAGTTTGGACTTTCTTATAACCAAAGCTCATGTGCATATATTGTATAGGCAAGGAATATATATACCTCTGCGCCCTCCGACACAAATTCATTCCTCCTGAACCGATATCCTCTTATGCGATGGTTAACACTTCCGCGGAGATTTGATGAGTGATTGTCCCACCTTCGCACGACGGTTCAGGCGATACATATATACTGTAATTTATATTAAATCGCTCTCAATCTCTGGAACTCGGCTCTATTTTAATATGTCTCCATTCGAACTACAGGTATTCTCAAACTGAATACACAACGGCCGCTCCTGAGGTCTTCTCGACGCCTCTATAATGTTGAAACATTATTCTGCGCAAAACAGAGGATTTTGATCTGGTTGTAATGAAATAAAATTAGAACGCCGGTTCTAATACACACAGTCGAATAATAATCAAAGAAACAAAAAGGTCATTCACGCTTGCTATGAATTCTTCCATTTGCATTACAAACAATAAGATGCGCGGCGCTTATAAAATATAACCATATCATGCTTATAAAATATAACCATATCATGCCATATGCATGTAACTCAAGGCAGTATATCACCATACGAAAGGCAAGCGAATTCCACAATGAACACACATCAGTTGCGCATTGAACAAATAAGAACCATGAGCACTTCCTGCAATTCAAGGTTATATAACACCAATTTCTGCAACCACGTGCAGAACCACATCTCAGAATTTATTAAACGCAAACATGTTCATATCGAATTGAATTCAACATACTCATATTTACAATAAAACAAACATTCACACAGAGTTTTCTATTCACGGCCAGATATGCAAATCTATGGCCCTTTTACAAACTGCCCGAAGGCTCCCAAGGAGAACCTTGCTCACTCCTCACACTCACTCCTCACACACCCCCGATGCCTTTGAGGCTTCCTAATTTATTAAGCTTAGCATGATTTAAAAATCCTAAAATCACTCAACTAAAGCTCATGCAATGCATACATATGGCAAAAGCATCCCTTCAGCTTTATTCTGTCTTTTTCCCTTGTTCTAAAATAGAAAAGCTTTCCTTATCACTTAATGGTCCATGTCCATTCCTTTTGTGCCTAAAAGCTCTCCTAGTTTTATTTATTTATTTTGAAAATATCTAATAAAAGCCTAAATATTAAACTAATTCCAAAACTATATGAACCCTATGTCTATTATTTACAATAATTTCCTTTTTGGGCTGGATGCTCCCGCATCATACTCCCAAGGTAGAAAATTTCATGATCTCCTGATCATGTGTTTAGCTCTATGTTTGCCTGGATCCCATATCTTGTACTGTAATTTTCCATTTGCCGTTGCTTCTGTCTGTTGTTCTTCTCCAGGTCTCCACACTTTATGCTGCTTTGCTCCACTAGCTGTACTCTTGCAATCTTCTGTTGTCTTCCTCTTGCTTCTTCTACTACTTCTCTTCTTTGCTGATGTCTTTTTCTGAGACACTTTCAGCATGATTCTTCTGATTAATTCAATTTCCTTGTCCAATAAATCTTCAAACTGCTGATTTCTTGCTTCTATGCTGGTCTCTGTTATGACTGCCACCCGATCATCCACCCCCTCTTGTCTTCTGGAACAGAGAACTTCTTTTCCCTTCAATTGACTGTTTAGCTGAGTCAAATGTTTCTCAACACTGATGACCATACCTGCATTCACAGAACACATGTTAAAATTAAAATCACAAGGCATCAATGCCTTACTTCCCTCTGCCAGCATCTCAGTATGCCGTTCCATCCCAATCAGCACATCAGTATGCTGATTCTCTCTGCCCAAAGAATTCTCTAAAGAACTCTCAAGACTATCAACCAGTCTTTCTCTCATACCATCTATTTCCACGATGTATTTCTCCTCTCGTTCACTATACTAAACTCTTTCATCTGATGCAATCTCCCTGTCATACTCTGGATTCTCCAACAAATATTCTAATAATGCAATTTCTCTGTAGCATTGCTGAAGCATATCATCATCACCTACATTCATACATAAACTTCTAGTTTTAACAGACTCAACTGTTGCTTCACTTATCCGTGCTACAGATTGATCCACTTCTTCTGCATCCATACGAGCTTCCTCTTGTACTGTAATAGTCGCACAAGGTTGCACATCCTCCTCAGTAAAACCTGTAATCACATCACAACTGTCAGCTACAAAAATACATGGTTTTACATTATCCAACTCATCTGGATTTGCCCAATAACTCAAGAAATCATCAATGATCTTCTCCTCTATCTTCATTTCCTCCTGTGATCTTGTTATCTCAGCATCGATCTGAACAGTCTTCAGATTCAACTCTTCTTGAACAAACTTCAAAATTTTCTCATCTTCCTGTAGTGTACCTGCAAACATACACAATTCATTAGTTTTAAAACCACAAGACTTTTCAGTCTTGACTGCTTCCTTCAACATTTTTCTTTTAATATATCTGCATGTGGGAATTTCAAACTCCAACTCTGGCGCAAGAACTCTAAGTCCCTTTTTCAACCAGGCAATCACAATTTGCCTCAACCTCCTCTGCAACTGTCGCCAAATCACTCTCTTTCCGTTCAGTGGAAAGATCCATTTTCCTTTCCGATTTCCCCGCTCTTGTAGCCATTTTTCTAGTACCGGCAATTGTACCTTTATCTCTGCAATCTCTGTTTTTCGAACCTCTGTAGTCATTTCATCTCTGTGGCATTTCTCTGAACCTCTTCTTCCTCTAGAAAAACTCTCTCTGCCTCTGGCAGACTGCTTCCTCGTAAGTTTTCTATTCACCATGAGTTGTACTAGCCTCTGCAACAGCAACCTCTCTTGCTGCAACTTACCTCACTGAGCTCTCCTCACTCAGTCTTTTGGTAAGTACTGGTTCACTACCTTTGGAACCTCTTGAGCACTCCTCTGCTCTCTCTAGGCTATCTCTTCAACTCACCTTCTTCTTCTTCTTCACTGCAATTGTCCTCCCTATCAAGCCTTCAGCTGAATGCCAGGTTCACAGCCACCGTCTCTGCAACCATAAACTTCATTTATAAATTTCAAATCAGAAAAATAATCTCACCTCTTAAGATCTTGCATGATCTTGTCTTCTTTCCTCTTCCGCAATCCTGTTCACTTGTGTAGTTTGCATATCAGATTAAAAATCATTCATCACACTTCAGTTCTCAAACAAAAACAAACATCTTCAGTTGAGCATTCTAGCTCTGATACCACCTGATGCAGCCCAGGCCGCTCCCAGGCCGCTTCTACCAGGATCCTCCGATCACCATGCATATAAAAAATAGACATGCGCATACAATATTTATATCTATGTATTTACCTACGTACATCTGTAGGATGTTCTCCTCTTTCTTCGATATTGCCGCAGGTTATAGTCTGGACATTCTTATAACCAAAGCTCATGTGCATATATTGTATAGGCAAGGCATAAATATACCTCTGCGCCCTCTGACACAAATTCGTTCCTCCTGAACCGATATCCTCTTATGCGATGGTTAACACTTCCGCGGAGATTTGATGAGTGATTGTCCCACCTTCACACGACGGTTCAGGCGATACATATATACTGTAATTTATATTAAATCGCTCTCAATCTCCGGAACTTAGCTCTGTTTTAATATGTCTCCATTCGAACTGCAGGTATTCTCAAACTGAATACACAACGACCGCTCCTGAGGTCTTCTCGACGCCTCTATAATGTTGAAACATTATTTTGCGCAAAACAGAGGATTTTGATCTGGTTGTAATGAAATGAAATTAGAACGCCGATTCTAATACACACAGTCGAATAATAATCAGAGAAACAAAAAGGCCATTCACGCTTGCTATGAATTCTTCCATTTGCATTACAAACAATAAGATGCGCGACGCTTATAAAATATAACCATATCATGCTTATAAAATATAACCATATCATGCCATATGCATGTAACTCAAGGCGGTATATCACCATACGAAAGGAAAGCGGATTCCACAATGAACACACATCAGTTGCGCATTGAACAAATAAGAACCATCAGCACTTCCTACGATTCAAGGTTATATAACACCGATTTCTGCAACCACATGCAGAACCACATCTCAGAATTTATTAAACGCAAACATGTTCATATCGAATTGAATTCAACATACTCATATTTACAATAAAACAAACATTCACACAAAGTTTTGTATTCACGGCCAGATATGCAAATCTATGGCCCTTTTACAAACTGCCCGAAGGCTCCCAAGGAGAACCTTGCTCACTCCTCACACTCACTCCTCACACACCCCCGATGCCTTTGAGGCTTCCTAATTTATTAAGCTTAGCATGATCTAAAAATCCTAAAATCACTCAACTAAAGCTCATGCAATGCATACATATGGCAAAAGCATCCCTTCAGCTTTATTCTGTCTTTTTCCCTGTTCTAAAATAGAAAAGCTTTCCTTATCACTTAATGGTCCATATCCATTCCTTTTGTGCCTAAAAGCTCTCCTAGTTTTATTTATTTATTTTGAAAATATCTAATAAAAGCCTAAATATTAAACTAATTCCACAACTGTATGAACCCTATGTCTATTATTTACAATAATTTCCTTTTTGGGCTGGATGCTCCCGCATCATACTTCCAAGGTAGAAAATTTCATGATCTCCTGATCATGTGTTTAGCTCTATGTTTGCGTGGATCCCATATCTTGTACTGTAATTTTCCATTTGCCGCTGCTTCTATCTATTGTTCTTCTCCAGGTCTCCACACTTTATGTTGCTTTTCTCCACTAGCTATACTCTTGCAATCTTCTATTGTCTTCCTCTTGCTTCTTCTGCTACTTCTCTTCTTTGTTGATGTCTTTTTCTAAGACACTTTCAGCATGATTCTTCTGATTAATTCAATTTCCTTGTCCAATAAATCTTCAAGCTGCTGATTTCTTGCTTCTATGCTGGTCTCTGTTCTGACTACCACCTGATCATCCACCCCCTCTTATCTTCTGGAACAGAGAACTTCTTTTCCCTTCAATTGACTGTTCAGCTGAGTCAAATGTTTCTCAGCACCGGCGACCATACCTGCATTCACAGAACACATGTTAAAATTAAAATCACAAGGCATCAGTGCCTTACTTCCCTCTGCCAGCATCTCAGTATGCTGTTCCATCCCAATCAGCACATCAGTATGCTGATTCTCTCTGCCCAAAGAATTCTCTAAAGAACTCTCAAGACTATCAACTAGTCTTTCTCTCATACCATCTGTTTCCATGATGTCTTTCTCCTCTCGTTCACTATACTGAACTCTTTCATCTGCTGCAATATCCCTGTCATACTCTGGATTCTCCAACAAATATTCTAATAATGCAATTTCTTTGTAGCATTGCTGAAGAATATCGTCATCACCTACATTCATACATAAACTTCCAGTTTTAACAGACTCAACCGTTGCTTCACTTATCCGTGCTACAGACTGATCCACTTCTTCTGCATCCATACGAGCTTCCTCTTTTACTGTAACAGTCGCACAAGGTTGCACATCCTCCTCAGTAAAACCTGTAATCACATCACAATTGTCAGCTACAAAAATACATGGTTTTACATTATCCATCTGATCTGGATTTGCCCAATAACTCAAGAAATCATCAATGATCTTCTCCTCTGTCTTCATTTCCTCCTGTGATCTTGTTATCTCAGCATCGATCTGAACAGTCTTCAGATTCAACTCTTCTTGAACAAACTTCAAAATTTGCTCATCTTCCTGTATTGTACCTGCAAACATACACAATTCATTAGTTTTAAAACCACAAGACTTTTCAGTCTTGACTGCTTCCTTCAACATTTTTCTTTTAATATATCTCCATGTGGGAATTTCAAACTCCAACTCTGGTGCAAGAACTCTAAGTCCCTTTTTCAACAAGGCAATCACAATTTGCCTCAACCTCCTCTGCAACTGTCGCCAAATCACTCTCTTTCCCTTCAGTGGAAAGATCCATTTTCCTTTCCGATTTCCCCGCTCTTGTAGCCATTTTTCTAGTACCTGCAATTGTACCTTTATCTCTGCAATCTCTATTTTTCGAACCTTTGCAGTCATTTCATCTCTGTGGCATTTCTCTGAACATCTTCTTCCTCTAGAAAACTCTCTCTGCCTCAGGCAGACTGCTTCCTCGTAAGTTTTCTATTCACCATGAGTTGTACTAGCCTCTACAACAGCAACCTCTCTTGCTGCAACTTACCTCACCGAGCTCTCCTCACTCAGTCTTTTGGTAAGTACTGGTTCACTGCCTCTGGAACCTCTTGAGCACTCCTCTGCTCTCTCTAGGCTATCTCTTCAACTCACCTTCTTCTTCTTCTTCACTACAATTGTCCTCCCTATCCAGCCTTCAGCTGAATGCTAGGTTCACTGCCACCGTCTCTGCAACCATAAACTTCATTTATAAATTTCAAATCAGAAAAATAATCTCACCTCTTAAGATCTTGCATGATCTTGTCTTCTTTCCTCTTCCGCAATCCTGTTCACTTGTGTAGTTTGCATATCAGATTAAAAATCATTCATCACACTTCAGTTCTAAAAAAAAACAAACATCTTCAGTTGAGCATTCTAACTGTGATACCACCAGATGCAGCCCAGGCCGCTCCTAGGCCGCTTCTACCAGGATCCTCCAATCACCATGCATATAAAAAATAGACATGCGCATACAATATTTATATCTATGTATTTACCTATGTACATCCGTAGGATGTTCTCCTCTTTCTTCGATATCGCCGCAGGTTATAGTCTGGACTTTCTTATAACGAAAGCTCATGTGCATATATTGTATAGGCAAGGCATATATATACCTCTGCACCCTCCGACACAAATTCATTACTCCTGAACCGATATCCTCTTATGCGATGGTTAACACTTCCGCGGAGATTTGATGAGTGATTGTCCCACCTTTACACGACGGTTCAGGCGATACATATATACTGTAATTTATATTAAATCGCTCTCAATCTCCGGAACTCAGCTCTGTTTTAATATGTCTCCATTCGAGCTGCAGGTATTCTCAAACTGAATACACAACGGCCGCTCCTGAGGTCTTCTCGACGCCTCTATAATGTTGAAACATTATTCTGCGTAAAACAGAGGATTTTGATCTAGTTGTAATGAAATGAAATTAGAACACCGGTTCTAATACACACAGTCGAATAATAATCAGAGAAACAAAAAGGTCATTCACGCTTGCTATGAATTCTTCCATTTGCATTACAAACAATAAGATGCGTGGCGCTTATAAAATATAACCATATCATGCTTATAAAATATAACCATATCATGCCATATGCATGTAACTCAAGGCGGTATATCACCATACGAAAGGCAAGCGGATTCCACAATGAACACACATTAGTTGCGCATTGAAAAAATAAGAACCATCAGCACTTCCTGCAATTCAAGGTTATATAACATCGATTTCTGCAACCACGTGCAGAACCACATCTCAAAATTTATTAAACGCAAACATGTTCATATCGAATTGAATTGAACATACTCATATTTACAATAAAACAAACATTCACACAGAGTTTTCTATTCACGGCCAGATATGCAAATCTATGGCCATTTTACAAACTGCCCGAAGGCTCCCAAGGAGAACCTTGCTCACTCCTCACACACCCCCAATGCCTTTGAGGCTTCCTAATTTATTAAGCTTAGCATGATCTAAAAATCCTAAAATCACTCAACTAAAGCTCATGGAATGCATACATATGGCAAAAGCATCCCTTCAGCTTTATTTTGTCTTTTTCCCTTGTTCTAAAATAGAAAAGCTTTCCTTATCACTTAATGGTCCATATCCATTCCTTTTGTGGCTAAAAGCTCTCCTAGTTTTATTTATTTATTTTGAAAATATCTAATAAAAGCCTAAATATTAAACTAATTCCATAACTGTATGAACCCTATGTCTATTATTTACAATAATTTCCTTTTTGGGTTGGATGCCCCCGCATCAATTAACCACCAGCCAACTCATAAATCATCCATATTAAAAAATTTCTTTTCTACGGATATTCACATCTCTCATGTGTGTGCTTCTCTTTATAGAAAAACTGCATTTTGTGAAATCTTTTAAAATAAAGGATATTCGCCGAGTGAAATCAATAAGTCTTATCAAGAAATTTGATTCCAATCCTATAAGCACTCTCTAACCACTAGGGCTATGATTTCCTTCCCCTCAATAAATGGATCCCTAATCACATCTCCATAATATTAGCCAAGAAAAGCATTAAAACTCACTTCAAACACCTAAAGACATTTAAACAATTATTTAAATCTCCCAATGATCAATTGGATCCATGAGTTTATAAAATTCCATTATCATGTGGAAATTCTTATATTGGCCAAAGTGTTAGATCCATTAAAGCTCATTGTCTGTGCATTCATAATAACTTTTCAAAGTCTGCCCTTGTTAAATAGTGTTCCAGATCTTAGCATCTCATATCCTTTGACCAAGTTGTAAGTCCTTGCCTCAATTCCCTTTTATTCGAGTCAAGATCATTCATGAAGTCCTCAAAATGGAGAAGCATCTAAATAACCTTAATATTAGAAACCTCTAATTCACAAGCTTAATCTCTGATCCCATTTTATTGATATATTAATTTCTTTCTTTTGCCTTAATTGTTTTTGTTGTTTTTTTTTTCTAATTCCCTTTCCTTTGCAATTTAGTCATTAATCTAATTAACATATGTTTATCTTTTATTAATTTTTCTACCCCATCCATGCTGATTCAATCAATAATAAAGATTGGTTTTTTAAATTATTATTATTATTATTATTATTATACAATTGTAAGGTCATAGCCAAGTGAGACTCATCTAAATAACTTTAATATTGGAAACCTCTAGTTAACAAGCTTAATCTTTGATCCCGTTTTTATTTATGTACTCCCTTGTTTGTGGGACAAGAAATCCTCAAAATGGAAAAACATCTAAATAATTTTTATATTGGAAACCTTTAGTTCACAAGCTTAACATTTGATCACATTTTTATTGATATATTAATTTATTTCTTCTATCTTCATTGCTTTCAGTTTTTTTTGTTAATTCCCTTTCCTTAACATTTTAATCATTAATCTAAGTCACCCCTCATTTTGAACTTGTCACCTCTTAAAAAGAGACACACACTCTTAAGCATTAGACCAACTCAAACTATAATAGATATTACTCCTTTCTAACCACTTTTTTCATTATTTTATTTTTAATTAATTATTATTTAATATTTTTTATTTTTTATTTTTCTAATTATTGCCTTATCATTTAATAATTCTTAATTTTCAACTTATATAATTCTTATTTTTATTTTAAAATTCAAAATATTTCTATTTTTAAAACAAAGAAACCACCTAAATTGAAAATGATTGAGGAATGAAACACATATTTATATGGTTTATGCACGAGTGGGTTAGTCGGTTTATGTAGATTGTAGATTTGGACATCTAAGTGTTATAAAGTTGATTGTTGATTTTGTTTCAAGGATTTTTAATGGGTTAGTTGAAAATGATGAGGAATGAAACAAATACTTATACGATTTACGCATGGGTGGGTTATTAGGTTTATGTAGATTGTAGATTTGGACATCTAATTGTTATAAAGTTAATTATTGATTTTGCTTCAAGGATTTTTAATGGGTTAGTTGAAAATGATGAGGAATGAAACAAATATTTATATGATTTATGTGTGGGTGGGTTAGTAGGTTTATGTAGATTGTAGATTTGGACATTTAACTATTATAAAGTTAATTGTTGATTTTGCTTGAAGGATTTTTAATGGATTAGTTGAAAATGATGAGGAATGAAACAAATATTTATATTATTTATGCATGGGTGGGTTAGTAGGTTTATGTAGATTGTAGATTTGGACATCTAACTGTTATAAAGTTAATTATTGATATTTCTTCAAGGATTTTTAATGGGTTCATTGAAAATTATGAAGAATGAAACAAATATTTATATGATTTATGCATGGGTGGGTTAGTAGGTTTATGTAGATTGTAGATTTGGACATCTAATTGTTATAAAGTTTGTTGTTTTTTCTTCAAGGATTTTTAATGGGTTAGATAAACAGAAGTTGTAATTCAAACATAAGTGTTTATTATATATGGTTAAGAATATTTATTTTCTTATTAATTGTTATAGGTTCAAATATAAAATAGATTTTTTTATTAATGGTTATAGGTTCAATTCTAAAATGGATAGAGTGTACAGTTATGTTAAATAGCCAAATTACTGAGTGGAGGTAGGTTCCTTGTCCTATAAACAAGTAGGTAGATTATTTGTCTCATCAATTTAGTGTATAGCTTAGTAGGGACCTTAGAATTAGATTATTATTATTATATAGTACATTTTAAATGGTTTTCTTGTCGGACTACCAAGTAGTTAAAGCAATAGGATGCTATCCCCTCTCATCAATATCAAACCATATGGAAAATATTTGGCCCCTTTCAACAAAGTTGAAGGAGTATTAAAATAAATAAGTAAATCTTGTATATGTGAATAAATTTAATATTGTTATAGTTCAGTAAATATTATATTCATCATTCTTGCCATCATTGCTACTTGCTTAAATTTTAAGTGGAGGATATTTTTTTGGGTTGTTTTAATGGAATTATGTGTTATCATTGTTACCATGAATCTTGTGGTATAACATTCAATTAATAATGATTATAAAAATTATTGATTTTTTTTAAGATTTTGGTAAATTGAAAGGATTTTCATAATAAGAGAATGTAAGCTTTCATAGAATTGATATCTTTTTATATTTTTGTATGTGGAACAAAGATGGTGTTCAACTCTTAGAGTGCACACTTCACCCAACCTTAGGGAAAAAAACTAAAAAGAATAATTAGAAAGGAGTGCCAACGGGATTAACCACCGACCACTCATAAATCATCCATATTAAAAACCTTTCTTCCTAGGGATATTCACATCTCTCATCCATGTGTTTCTCTCTATAGAAAATTGCATTTTGTGAAATCTTTTGAAATAAAGGATATTCCTCGATCCAAATCAATAAGTCTTATCAAGCAGTTTGATTCCAATCCTATAAGAACCCTCTAACTAGTAGGGCTATGATTTCCCTCCCCTCAGTAAAGGGATCCCTAATCACATCTCTATAATATTAGTCAAGAAAAGCATTAAAACTCACTTCAAATGCCTAAAGAGATTTAAACAATTATTTAAATCTCCCAATGATCAATTGGATCCATGAGTTTATAAAATCCCATTATCATGTGGAAATTCTTATATTGGCCAAAGTGTTAGATCCATTAAAGCTCATTGTCTATACATTCATAATAACTTTTCAAAATCTGCCCTTGTTGAATAGTCTTCCAGATCTTAGCATCTCATATCCTTTGACCAAACTCTAAGTCCTTGCCTCAATTCCCTTTTATTCGATTCAAGATCATTCATGAAGTCCTCAAAATTGAAAAACATCTAAATACCCTTAATATTGGAAACCTCTAATTCACAAGCTTAAGCTTTGCTCTCATTTTTATTGATATATTACTTTCTTTCTTTTGAATTAATTGTTTTTTGTTGTTTTTTTTTAATTCCCTCTCCTTAGCATTTTAGTCATTAATCGAATTAACATATATTTATCTTTTATTAATTTCGTCACCCCATCCATATCAATTCAATTAATAATAAAGATTGGTTTTTTTAATTATTATTATCCAATTTTAAGGTGAAGCCCAAGCGAGACACCAAATTGGTATATGACACCCCCTTGTTTGTGGGACAAGAAGTCCTCAAAATGGAAAAACATCTAAATAACTTTAGTATTGGAAACCTCTAGTTGACAAAGTTAATCTCTGATCCCATTTTTATTGGTATATTAATTTATTTATTTTGTCTTAATTGCTTTTTGTTTTTTTATTAATTCCCTTTCCTTAACATTTTAATCATTATTCTAATTCACCCCTCTCTTTTTGAACTTGTGACCTCTTAAAAGGAGACACATACTCTTAACCATTAGACCAACTCAAACTGTATTAAATATAACTCATTTTTAACCACTTTTTTCATTATTCATTTTTTAAATTAATTATTATTTAATATTTAATATTTAATATTTTTTTATTTATTAGTTTATTATTTAATATTTGTAGATTTTCAAATTATATAATTTTTATTTTTATTTTAAAATTCATCACAACATGGATTTAAGGGGCCAACATTTCAAACCTTCGACTGTAGCCTAGATGTGATTGATGTTGCATTCCCTCAGTGTGGTTTCTCTCTTAGGCACTGTTAGCAGTTCCAATTTCGTCTCTCTTTACTAATATCCCTATTAAATAAGCAATGGTAGTTATTAATTGCATTAACTGATCCTAATACTACCAAGTTGGTAGGCCTTTTACTCACCTCCACTTTTTTTAGTTTCTAGGGTGAATTCTAAGAAGAGACTTGCAAAGTAGCCATAAGTTCCCCACTCTTATTGGTTGTCTCAAACCTATTCATGGAATATTTTAAATCTAGAGCATTGGCCCCCTCTTTACTTGAAACTATGGAAGAGGTTTGTCGATGATACTTTCGTCAATTGGCCTCATGCTCATAAAAAATTAGATTATTTCCTTTTACGTCTTAATATTCAATCCAACTCCATTAAGTTCACCATGGAGTTAGAAGTTAATGATAGCCTTCCATTCCTTTATATTCTTATTCCAAGTAAAGGATATGGTTCTTTTTATTTCCAAGATTTCTGTTAAAAAACTCATACTCTTCAATACCTTTGCGCATGTTCTCATCATTATCCAACTAAAACCTTTTGTGTCCTTAACTCTCTAGCTACCTCAACTCTTAGGATTTTTTTATGAAAATCACTTTGAAAAACAAAAATCCCATCTCCTAGAAGTTTTTTCGAAGAATTGTTATAGGAGGTGCCTTAGCCTCAAAAATTTCCATAAAGAAATTATAGGACCCAGGCAAAGGAAGGATCTTGTTGATTTAGTTAGCCGCATGCATCTCTCATTGATTCTAGGAACCACATACAAGATTTATCATATTCTTAGAAGGAATATTGTTCATACTAACTTTAATCCCCTATGTCACCCTCGATAGCTCCCTTAGATGTGTCAAGGACCCATTAGATCCCAAGTATATGAAAAGTGTTTAGTTAATCCCTTTCTCTTGTGGAACGCCCTACATTGGAAAGACTGGGCACTCCATCAAGTAGAGAATCCAAGAACACGCATCATACATCAAGCATAATTGAACCCCGTCTTCTCCCTTAACTTAGCATGCTGAAAATTCTAATCATCACATGTGTATTGAGAAGTCCCAAGTCATTTCCACGATTGATCACTTCCATCATAGAAAGCTCAGGGAAGCTATACAACTACATAAGCATGCTAGCAATTTGAATAGAGACAATGGGTTGAAAATTAGCAGCAACTTGATTCTTACCTTTCTTCTGAAATGTTCATTTATTATTATTATTATTTGGTAATTATATTGATTCTTTTGATTATTTTAATTACATTATTAATTGTTTGAGTATATTTAAATCTATTCTTAATTTTTAATTTTTAATTTTTATTTGTTAATTTTTATTCTTAATTTTTATTTTTTAATTATAATAGTTTATAATTTTTTCTCATTATTCTTATCAATTATTTTATTATTAATTTTTTTTTACTCTATTTTAATTAACTAATTTATTTATTTATTTGTTTATTTTCATTTTAGGTATTTTCTTCCCTATAATCATGGCTTCTTTCATTGATTTTTGCGGATTCAATAATTATTTCCATTATGTTTATAATTTAATTTTTTATTCTTTTGTTTTTTTATCTATTGGAGTTGACTATCTTGAATTTATATATTTTGAGTGAATGTTGTTGAGGGTTCGAAACATTTCCCTCCTAAATCAGTGTTGTGATTAATCTAGAAGAATTATCATTTTTCAATATGAATCACGAAATTCTAACTTCTCTAATATTTAATTTTTGAAAAGATTATTAATTATTTTTTATCTGATAGTCATTTTATTGACTTGTTCAACTTTTACCTTCTTTGACCAAGGAAAACTATTTTTTCTCTCTTTTTTCCAGTTATATAATCCCATTTGCACACTTTTCTAATTATTCTTCTTCCTTTTTTGTCCCTAAGGATAAGGATAGGTGGAGCATTCATTTAAAATGTTGGGCAATCTCATGGTTCCACATAAAGAACATAGATATCTAGAAATATCAATACTATAATTTTCATAATTATAAAATATTTTTAAGAAATAATATTATATTTTAAATTATTTTGAACATATAATTGTTTTTTAAGTTAAATATTTCTTATTATTATTTAAGATAGTCTAACTAATAGATAAAATGACTAATAATGTCATTCAAATTAATTACATCATTAGGATTAATCAGAAAGGCAATATTATTCACAATATTGATCAGAAAAGAGATAAAATGACTCTTCTTTTTGGTCATTTCTTAAGTGAATTTTGCCAAAATATAGTATAGTTTTTTAAAAATAATAATTTTAAGTTCTTTAATTTGCAAATTTAAAGTTCTCTAAGCTTTCTCAAAATGTTAATCCATTCATGCATTAGAAAATGCATTTTAAACAACAAGAAATCACATTCTCACATGAAATTATATCACTTATTTACCAAAAATATATCATTTTATCTATTAATAAATTTATCTATTATCTATTTACGAGAAATTTATTTATATTTATAATATTTAATAAATATAATTAATAAATTTTATTTTGTATTTATATTTTATGAAATTAGTATTTATTTTTGAAATAAAAGATTTGATATCTATGTTGTTGTTGTTGTTGTTGTTGTTCTTCTTATAAAACCATTTTTAATGTTATAAATATATTTCATTAGTATAAAAATAATAAATAATAAAATAAAATATTTCATATCTACTTTATTATTATTATTATTATTTTAAAATCATTTTAAAGTTATTAATACATTTCACTAATATAAAATTAATAATTAATTAGAAAGAAAACCATTAAATTTTGAATTGTAAACCTTTATAGTAGAACTACCTTAATAGAATTGTCCTCCACATTCTTATATCGGTTTGATTTTTATAATATAAAATTGATTCATTTTTTTTTTGAATTAATAATGATCCAATGATGAGATGCATCGTATTGACCATGGATGGCGCTGCCTATTGCGTGAACCTACTTGATACAAGCCAAGCATGTCATTTCAAGGAATCAAACATGGGCGTTGAGGGAGTTAACAACCCATCTTAACCACTCAGTCTACCCTTAGTTAATCACATATGTCCATCCCTATAAATAATATAAAGGAAATTCAATTTGTTAATATAACCAATAATACAAAGATAATTTAAATTTTTTCTGTAATGGATCTGTATTCGGTAGGTGAAATTCTTATATCAGATATTTTCAAAATGAAAAGTTTGATATTGAAAGAGCTTGTTTAAAATATTGATTGTACGTATAATCTAAGAGTGATGGGTTTTTTAAGCGAGGTTTTATGGTTTTCCTCTTTATGTGGTTTACATTTTCTCATGGACACATCCCTTGAAGAATAGCTCATAGATTACTCCTCTGACCCCTTAGAAGGAATTAATATTTCGATATCTCATTATCCTCAAGTTCATTTGTGTCCTCATGTCAAGTGGGGCCATACTAATTTGGTTTATTCTTACTTACGACAACCTTCCAATTGTACATTATATCTCCACCATCATTCTTCAATAAGGGTTACTAGCCTTATAATTCATTTCAATATGTTGAAGGACAAGGTGGTACAACCCTCTTAGTCATTAGATCTAGCAATGTCAAATGAGCATATTAGCAATATGACTACAAAGTTAAATGGAGGTATTCGTCCTCTTTAGATATCTTCCCCATCTGTTATGAGGTTTAGATCCCTCCCCATAGGAATCCTCAATGCATTCAATTTTTAGTATGGCTATGGCTTCCTCACAATTAGGCTCTATCAAAAAATTCCTTTCCCCCAAAAATTTGAGTGGTAGAGATCTAGCAAAGTAGCTATCTACTTGACCGTCTCTAGAAACTACTTTCGTTAATGTTATGATAAAGACAAATCATAAGTAAGGGAAAGATGGTAGTGTAATATCGCTTTCAGAATATTTGTCTAAAATAATGGTGATTTCATCACAACAAAATCAAACCAGAATGTACATGCATAAAAAACCATAAATTTACAATATTTTTTGCTAACAATATTTTTAGTCTACAATATAGCCCAGCAAATACATAGTATTGATACTACGACAAGTTCATGAAATTTTTGCAACATTGTAAAGAACCAAAAATTTTGAACACAAGAAAAATATATTTAATCTTAGTTTCATTATATTAACCATAAATACGAGTACATGGAAATATGAAATAGCTAGAAATAGTTGAGAATCTTGAACAACTACTGCAAACTAGATCCAACCTAAAAATATATTTGTTGTAGCACTATATCTAGCCTCTAAAAATGAAACTACAACCAATAAGAACTTCTGTCAATTCTTAATGAATTCACCAAGGCAAGAGAAGTGTTCTCACCCACTCTCACTGAAATCACCTAAGGGTTTCCATCATGGGGCTACTACTAAAGTTGGGAACTCTTGGTTCTCCGAACCTCTCCACAAGAAGAAAAGTACTTAACTCAAGGATCTCTCAAACAATCTCCTCCTCCTCCTTTTAAAGGCTCCTTAGATAAATTTCCAAGTCTCTATAATAATATTATTTTGATTATTTAATATTATTATAGAAACTCCTTTTTACCCCATCTAAGTGACTTTTAATTTTATTTTATTTCACTAAGTCAATTTTGACAATTTTTCCTTCAATTAATTATTTTGCCCTATTTTAATTCAATTAAGTAACTAATTAAAGATGCTTTTAATATGGGAAAATGGTCAACCACCTGCCATACTCTCTCTAGCCACTCGAAGTCACTTCTAAACATCGTATCCTATATATCCTCTCATTCCAATTCCAACAAGATATTACACTAAGGTATTCCATCAAATATTCCTCCCCCAATTCCACCTCAAGCATAATTGATGAAGTTAGACCCATTAATGATTCTACCTTTTTAAAGTTGTGGGAATTCAATGAAATGAAAGGAAAATTGTGCAAATGATAATATATGTCTGTAACACCCCCTCCCATGTCTACCCAAAGTAAACATGCCAACCTAGGTAAACAAGAGAAGAGATTCTACTACAACAAGATTAGACCTCCTATGTCCCCTTAAGGAAGTGGAATTGATGGAACATAACATACAATCATCCAACGTCATCAACAAAACCCTCACGAGCCAAGTCAACCATTGAGAAAGCCTGTCTGTAGGACCCACTGTCACTCTATAGCTCTTAGTTGATAGTTTCTCTCATGCTATGGGAGAGGGAGCGACCAGAAACCTAAAGTAGCTCTCACATGCCTACCTTCCAGCGATTGTGGACCAAAATTGGCAGTTTTGTGCCAATGACCTCGAGAATTAAGCCACTTTTCTAGCCCATAATCGTGGCCTATTCAAAAAACTTGTTGTAACTTACATAATTCATTAAAAACATGATAACAATGTTGATCAATCAAAAATCACCCTCAGGACTAGGCCTGAGCATCCCCAACTAGGGCTAACACTCTGTCAAACACTTGGTATCAATGTGACCTATAGGTCTAGGATACAAAATAAAGCATAAACCATTGCAGCAACTTGTGAAACATAACTTGAAGGATCACCTCCTTCTCCATTCAACTACTACATCATCAATTAGGTCTTGCGTCTATCGATTCAAAAATTACAAGTAAATATATGAAATAACCATGACATAAACCAATCATTCAACCATTCTTAAAAACAAGATGAAAGCACATAAATATCAGATATATGACAGTTTCTAAATCCACATATAAAGCAGTGAAAAGGTAAAAGAACTTAGCTTTTAATAATCATAGACAAATTCGACCAGGTCTGGGACCTCCATGTACCACCCAATCATAAACATGTCTAAACCAAATCTATCTTTCATCCAACCACCCCTTTTGCATATTCCAAGCATGAATGTAGGATCTCATAGGATAACCAATCCAAGAACAACCTAAGGAATCCAAAGGTTAAACCACCTCCACCCTCATTAAACTCTGATCACACTAAAACTGGTGCTCCAATCACAACCAAACAGAACTTGGAATTCCATCTAAAATCCATCACTATCCTTGAGGAATTTTCCATCTCCTTGTCTCTCAAGCTTTACCGAAATCCGAACCGAATCACTGGGCCCTAAATTGAGTCCAGTCTCCTAGGCTTTACCATAATCCAAAATCATATAATTAAGCCCTTAACCAATAATAATCCCTCAGGTAATGTGTATCCCACCAAAACCGGTCAAGGGATTCCTAGGCCTTTGGGAATGGAACTTGAGACCACCTCCACCCAGGATTCTGAAATCCATCCATCAAACCAAAGCCCAAAAACCGAAATAAAGATCCCAACATACCATGGAATTTGGATAAAGGCTAGGCTAGGCTGAAATCCACTATCACAACCCAGAAAAACCATGCAATTGATAGCAAGGGAACCATACACCAACATGGACATCCATGTTTGTCCAAACCAGATATGAAATGACACTTGCAAAAGGTTACCTACAAGTGTTTCTGCTAAAGCTTCTTGATCCTTCTTTCCTTTCCTTGGTCCTTTCTTGCTTTTCCTTTCCTTTCCTTTTCTCCAAAATAGAGTGCTTCAAGGAAACTCTAAGCGACCAAGAGTGAGAGAGAGAGAATAATGAGAGAGCTCCAAACTTGAACTGACAAAAGGTTAACACATAGCAAGCCTAACACTGAGCAACCTACCAATTGATCCTCATAAGCCTTTTTATCAATGAGGCCTCTAATTCATTCATTTTCCTCCTCACATGAAACCTGTTAACTTTTACCTTCCTTTTCTCCTAATTTCCATTATTTTCATAAATAAATTTGCCAACAATTCCTTTTTCCCTTTTAACTCCCTTTCTTTAGTCTTTGCCAATTTTCCATAACCAAAACACACATCCAATGATACCGACATAGGATATATTTTCCTAACATTTAGCTTAGAATACGTGTCCCTTGCTCCTGGTCTTATTTTTCCTTTATTTACATTATTACAAGAATTTTCACCAGGGTTGTTACAGAACCCTCCCCCTTGGGGAACACTGTCGTCGATGTTAAACCACACCAGGACCTCAGAAAAACCATTGATAAGAAAACATACTGCCAATGGAGTTTTATAAGTTGGATCAGTGTAGTATTTAAAATGAATGACCTACCCAAAAGTAAACATCCGAACAAGATGACGAGATAACAACCATACCACATATAGTTGCTTTATAACACATCTCATTACAGTATTTACAATAACCACATATACACATGCACATTTTCTAAACAAACAAATAAAAGGATACAATGTCTGTATCAATCAACAATGGAATCCATAGGATCAAACATCCATCTTTAAAGCAATACTAAGATTCACCTCCTTCCCAAGATGTCTATAATACACTCTCACAGTCAGGCTGCATCTAATGTCCACCGCTACAATCCTGTGCTATGTGTCCTCTCAGTGAATAGTTAGCAACTCATTGTTCTAGGGTGCACTCGCAATGTGCATCTAATTCCACCTAGAAATGCTAATGACAAAAACCAATATATCCACAACCTTCCCTTATCTGCTACACAGTCCCTCAGGAAATATGGTCACCCCCTTCTGTGCAGTCACTCACCTCCCAAGTTCCCCAAAATCCCCTATCTCAAGTGATCCATCCCTTGGCAAGGATTCCTCACATAAGAAGATATAAAACCGAGGTAGATAATTTCCTCAAAACCATCATACTAGTCATAGAATGCTCCTATAAATCGATGGACGTTATTGGGTACAAGTGTCCCATAATGGCCCTACTCCTGAAGTGTTTTACGAGCATATTGTTGAATGGCAATCCTTTTATTATTGTTGTCAATTATTTTATTCGATTTTTGCCACTCGAATGGTCATGTTCATGCATTTGTGTCTCAAGCACATAACTTCCATTAGACTCTAATAAATTGAAATAATCATCAAATCATACCTCATTGGTAGTTTGTCAATAACATACACTTAGAATCCTGCTCACTTCGTATCACAACAATTCAAACTAGCATATTTGACCAAATCAACATGTATAAATATATCACATTAAATTAGCTTAAAAAAAACCATCATAGATCAACATCATAAATCACATGCATAATAAAACTGAATTAAATGTTGATACTTACCGTTTCATCAATTCTTAGATTCTACCTTTGTCTTTATTTTGTATGAACTCCGGATCGGTTGCCACACCAAACAAAAATCGAGTTCCTTCTCATCATCCATGTGCACATACACAGAGTGTACATCACACACATATAGCTACACATGTCATACAACACCATGCAATACATGCATCTACATCAGTGCCATAGGTACCACATGTACACAATACCACGTACACAATGCAACCACCTTCACAGCATGTGCACTTCATCACATGTATATAAAAACACCTGCACAACATGTACACAATGCCATGTGTACACTCCACCACTGCATAACATGTACGCAATACCACATGTACATAACATCACATGCACGACATGTGCACAATGCCACATGTACACAACATCACATGCATGACATGTACACAACACCGCATGCACATAGCACCACATGTACAACATGTACATGAAACCACATGCTCACAAAACCACTTGTAAAATCATGCACACAACACCATATTTACATAGACCCATATGTAAAACATGCATAGAAAACCATATGTACAACATGCATCGAACAAATATCTACATAGCATTGCATATCCACCATGTACATAGAATCATCTGTACACCACACTACATATCCAACAAGTGCACAACCCTGCATATCCATCTTGTACATAACAGCCTCTATACCCAACACTTCATATGCAAATTCACACAACGCTATTTGTACCATCTTGTATGGAACATTGCATAAACAAAATGTACACACACTATGCATACACAACGTTGCATGCACACAACATCATAGATGCAACATGTACAACATACGCACAACAATAGTACCTCACATCCAAAAGCACATTATCTTTACCAAGCAACCTTGCTTCTAGTGTCTTATCCATGCTTGTCCCAACATGTCTCAGAGCACACTACTTTCATTTCACTGATGTATCCTTCCACATTACTTTTCATAACATATACATAATATAATCACATAATATCAATGCATAACCATATGATATTAGACTTGTATATTTGTCATGACTACTCCTCTCAGTTGATTCCTCATAAGACCATAAACTTCTTCATGTCATTCGCCTGTATAAGCAATCATTATTCCACAAAAATGATCCTTGACAACCTTGTCAAATAGTGACATAGATATATACATATATAATCGTTATCATAAAACAATCATCATCTTGTTAGACAATGACATACACACATACATGCATACACATATAAACATCAAAATAATCATAAAATAATTACAAGATAACATAAGGTCTAGGTTAAGATAACTTCCTTTATTCATGCAAAACTTGTACAACATTTAGAACAATCATTCCCAACATAGCCAAGGCATATGCCACCTCAGATATTTTTAGTTAACCTTTTCTAGTTACCTTTCACATGTTTTTACTTCCACCATCCATTTACCATTATGGACCATCCAATCCAATTGATACTTACTCATGCACAGAGCTTCATTTGAGTCTTACCTTACATGTTGGTTACGAAATAGCTCTCCTTGAGCTCCACTAACCTTCCTCTTTCCCAACCAATTCCCAAGACTCAAAACATGAAAGGAAACCCAAGAAACAAACAAGAAGAAGATCATGAAAACCCATAACAACAATATGATAGTGTAGCAAAGTGGTATAGCTATGCACTAGACACACGTTAAATCGTAAATCAAGCACAAAAATTGCAAAATACCAAAAGCACAAGAGGAACAACAAACACCATCACTCAATCCTTATGGTTGCCAATGAATCCAAAGGAAATATCAACTTGAGCCTTCTTCAAGATTCATGAAAATCTCTCTTTTCATGCAACGCCATACTTATACGGCCATAAACACATTATGTCAATACATCAATAAACATAGCAATACATAAATTACCTTATATTGTCGTGCCAAGCTTTTTTCCTTGCAACTAAACACATCCATGCCATCTGTCAAAGGACTCCAATAATCTTGATAGATCCACATGTAATTATAGACTAGCGAATATACTTGTCAAGTACATGTTAATGAGTCTAACACATGTCCAGATAATGTCAACAAAATCAAGGTTAGGAAAACTCCTTGTATGCAAAGCACTCATTCATTTGGAATTAGGGTTTCCAAACATAGCCAAACAAATTCTTATCTAAATCCTTCCTTCTAACCTTTTAACTTGTTGCAATCGAGGCTTACTATGTAATGTCACATCACCCAATTGTTGGTTATATAAACACATCAACTATTACCTTGTCACGCTAATACGAAACATGTTTCCTGAAAATTCTCACACATGTCAACCACATGTTCCACATATAAAAACAATCATATCTATCAATTCAAAAGCAACCTTTATCAGGACTAACAATCATGTTATAATCCATAGTCAACTCGTAGTCATCAATCATAATGAAATAACTATCACTTACTACACTTCATGTACATATCAGTTCTGTCAACACCTATGTATTAGTACAATTATATTAAACAAGATCATTGCAACACATTCTCATATTATGAATCTCATCAAACATTCAACCAACTTGCATACACACCATCTTAAATAATTTGACTACATGACATAATCAAATAATCAAGCACCAAATATATGACATAGGGAAACCAATACCTTACTATATCGTAGGGAAGGTTATCTTGTCTGCACAATCAATATTGTTAGCATGATATAGCTTCACAACATATCAATCAAACATAAATGAGATCATAATATATGGAATCGTCACTATCGAACATGTTTACATCATAACTCATACATAATTATCATTCACACATATGAAAATTCAATCCAGATTAGTACAACACCATATCAAAAATATGTCGGGTCATACCTGAATGTCGTAACCATAACCATCTGTATAGGTCAATCCAATTTATCATGATACATATAACATTAATGTATAAATTCTATAGCCCTAATCATCAAGATAATTGTCCTTCACATAAACAACATATATTAACCTAATCATCAAGCTAACTGTCATATAACAACAACAAGTTAACCTATAACATACTCATCAATGCATATAGCATAATCATCAGGTTATATAATATAGAAAACAATATCAATGCATACAACTACATGTTACTATCATTCTTGACTATCCAACACATGTGCATATAACTACACTAATCAACTAACATCTATCATGAACGTAACCATAACAGCAAAACACGTGAATAACCTTAATGTATATAAACCTAATGCATATAACAATCAATGACTTACATACCTGAATCCCAAACAAAAAATACCTGTATGATGATATGGTCTTGCCTCGAGGTCCAATGCTCCAACTTCAGTTTGATGATCTGCATCTCGTGCTTTACCTCATTCAATAACTTAGCATCATAACATTCCAATAACACCCTGATGACCTAAATTGCATACCATGACTTCACAAGGCATATTTGACTTACTACTCATGCCTAACTATAACCAATACCATACATGCATGACCACAACCATTAATCCATTGTACAATTGCCTCATGCAACTATCAAGTTGCATAAGCAAGGCTTAATCAACTACATATATGCATAACTACATGTAGTCGAGCATAAGCGATCAATTCTTGTAATCAACCTACAAGACTGATGCATGTAATGAAATAACCAATGATGCAGCACAACATACAAGGATTTAATCAAGTTTCGTATAACTCATGTAATGAGTGATATAGTCCCGATGATGCATTCCATAAAATCAACAACAATTTCCTCATGACAACCTTACTACAATCATGATCAATCATTATGGAGTGCAAGTGTAGGAGACACACATGCACATCACATGCATGGATGACCAACACCTTCACCCAAGGATAGTGCACTGATGCTCTAGTACCACTCTATAAAATCACCTCCTAGGTCTACCCAAAGTAACCATGCCAATTGGGGTAAACATGAGAAGAGATGCTAATACAATCAGATTGATCTCCAATGTCATATTAAGGAAGTGGAATCAATGGAACATCATATACAGTTATCCAAAATCATCAACAAAACCCTCAGGAGACAAGCCAACCACTCATACACACTGATATTCTGCAACTCTTAGTACATAGTCTCTCTCATGCTATGAGCAAGGGAGCAACCAAAAACCCAAAGACGCTCTAGTTCTGTGCCAGTGAGCCTGAGAATTAAGCCGCTTTTCTAGCCCATAATCTTGGCCTCTCCTGAGAACTTGTTGTAACTTCCAGAATTCATTAAACACATTATAAAAATGTTGATAAATCAAAAATCAAACACTTGGCATCACTTCAACCTACAGGTCTATGATACAAGATAGAGGATAAACGAATGAACTAACTTATGAAACATAACTAGAAGGATTGCCTCCTTCTCCATTGAACTAGTACATCATCAATTGGGTCTTGCATCCATCCATTTAACAGTTACAAGTAAATTTATGAAATAAACATGGCATAAACTAGTCATTCAACCACGCTAATAACCACATATAAATCAATGAAAAATTAATAAAATTTATCTTTTATTAATCATACGAAAATCTGAGTAGTTTTGGTACTTCCACATACCAGCTGACCATAGAAATGGTTGAACCAAATCTCTCTTTCATCTAATCACCCCCTTGCTATTTTCCAAGCATGAATGTGGGATCCCATATAACAACCAATCCAAGAACAACCAAGGGAATCTAGAGTTTAAACAACCTCCACCCTCACTAAATCATGATGACACCAAAACTGGTGCTCCGATCACAACTAAACAGAACTTGGAATGCCATCCAGAATCCATCACTATGCTTGAAGAATTTTCCATTTGCTTGTTTCTTAGGCTTTACTGCAATCCAAACTAGATCATTAAGCCCTAAACCGAGAGCTATCTCTCAGGCTTTACCGCAATCCAAACCAAAATCACTAGGCCCTAAACTAGGACTTTACCATCAGGATTTACCATGTATCCTACAAAAACCGGCCAATGGTTTCCTAGGCCTTTGGGAATGGAACTTGAGACCGCCTCTGCACTAATTCTGAAATCCATCTTGCAAACCAAAGCTCAAAAGCTGAAGTAAACATCCCAACATACCATGGAATCTAGAAAAAAGCTAAACTAGGTTGAAATCCACAATGATAACCTGGCAAAACCATGCCACCGACAGCAAGAGAACCATACACAAACATGGAAAGCCTTGCATGTCCAAACCATTTAGGAAATAACACATGCAAAATGTTACCTGCAAGTGTTCATGTTGAAGTTGCTTGAACCATATTTCCTTTCCTTGATACTTGCTTCCTTTTCCTTTCCTTTCCTTTCTTTCCCTTTCCTTTTCTCTAGACTAGAGTGATCGAAGAAAATCTAAGTTACCAAGAGTGTGAGAGAGAGAGAGAATCTTGAGAGAGCTCCAAACTTGAAATGAAAAAAGCTTAAAACTAAGAAAGTCTAACACTAAACAACCTACCAACTAATCCTTAGAAGACATTTTCTTAATGAGGCCTTTAATTTCTTCATTTTATATTATTTCCTTCATTTTCCTCCTCACATGAAACCTGTGACCTTTTACCTCCCCTTTCTCCTAATTTCCTCCATTTTCATAAATAAATGTGTGAAAAAATGTATTTTTTCTTTTAATGCCTTTGCCAATTTTCCTTAGCCAAAACACACTTCCACTGATGCCCACTAGGATATATTTCCCAACATTCAGCTTGGAATATGTGTCCCTTGCCTGTGGTCTTATTTTTCCTTTATCTACTTTATTACATAGAACTTTCACCACGCTTGTTACAATGTAAAGTGATTGTCATGAGATCCCATAAAAATCCCTCCAAAATCCTCTGAGACCCCTCATGACATAATCTTGCTCTTGCGGCCTAGCCATTACATACCTAGGAAACCCATCTTGGTTGGACTATATAGGAAAATAAAAATGGGGAATGAAAAATACTCCCGCCCTGAGATTGGTTTCCCTGAAGTAATATCTAACTCTCTACCATAGATTCATTTCTAAACTGATAACCAGATCCAAAATGAACCACTATCTTGTGACATTCCTCCAAGCTAACTAATAATGAATGGGTTGCTCAACAGATGAATTCGAAATAAACCACTGACTCAATTTGTCATCCATGGATCCACTTTGATCCAAAAACCACAATAACTAATCATCCTCATCCTTCCACCATGGCTTGAGTTGTGCGCTGTCTTTGACCATCAATGCTACTCCACCAGTAGAATACCAACTCATCAACTCTCTCCAGTCTAACCCCTCACATAAACCGAGGTCAATCGCACTATGTTGATGTTATGTTCGAATGCTAATAAGTTGATGGTCTGCATCCCATTGCCAAATGAAGCATGAAAGATACCTCACACCTAAGGACTCTCTCTACATTATATACCTAAAGAAAAATACATCTCCATCAATAGGATACCAACTCATTATCTGATTCCAATTCAGCGTGTGGGAAGGATTGAACACATGGGCTCCTACTTGTGGAACAATTCTACTATGATGATGTTGGTCCATCCTCAGTTCATGCTACTCTTCCAAGTTAATTAACAATATTTGTGTAAGAAACCCTACCCCTCTCTCTATAATGGAAAAGAGTGGATGTTCCATGTTGCAAGCCCTATATAGGTACTCTCAAAGAGTTCTCCTCTCAAACCTCCAAGTGTAATCCTCTTACTTCCTCGCTAGGACCCTCAGCCACCCCTCAACATTAGAAAAATTATCTCTCGACTTAGCACACACCCTTATGAGGACCTCAATTCAACTGTTTTGTTTCCAGATGGTTCCTTGGACTATCTGGATCATCTACTTCAATGCCATAATATTTAATCTAAAATTCTCACTCTTCTTGTGATGACTACTAACTAAAAGTGAAACAGTTATGTTAGATGCTTATGCATATGTCTTCTCTTTATAAATGGCTAGTCCAAAACACGGTTACCTATCCTCCTCTATCATGGGATCAACATGAAACTCCAACTAGATCTCCACAAAAGGTTCATCATGCATATTGTGTATAACTTCCTCCTCAATTGACTCATGCTCCACCATATGCTCCTCATGTTAAATGTTCACTAGTGACTCATCACCCTGAATACATCACATAGGTTCCACTGATTGATCACTATACACAACATAATATAAATATTTTCTATTGTAAATAAAGCAACATGACTACTCATGCTCTTCATATGCATCCTCATATGAACCCATGGACTCATCAAAAGAAGAATCCCAATCTTGAAAGCTAGAATAAATATCCTCCTACTATGCCCTTGTCACCTCTTGAGTGTCACCCATGCATAAGTGTTTATGTCCCTGAGGTTCCTTGCAAATGAAGAAAATATCCTTCCTCCTCATCTCATTCTTGCTGCATGGTTGGTCACCACAAATCCACCACATTTCCTCTTGAGAAAATCATCCCTTGAATAGCCCAATGTTTTGATCAACCAACCTTTTGGCTATTTTGTAGAAGTAGGTGAAACAAATTGTTCCTCCCTGCAAATGGCCAACAATCTAGATTGTAACTCCCTACAAATGGAATCACGTACTCCCGTGCATGAAGATAAAATAGGAAGCATGTGTTATAACCATGTTAGGATGATGTTTTATAATGTTGAAGAAGCACTGAAACATCTACAGGATCAAGTCATCGTACTCCATGTCAAACATGAGGTCATAATATCTAACTAAGTTCATGAATTCTATTGTTGAAAAATGTGCAACAAGAAATGTTAAATTTAGAATGTACTAAAAATAGACCTACTACAAATAGCATTTCTAAAATTAGCATGTATAAAAATAGCAGTTTGGCCAATGAGGTCATTGGCCACATTAGGTGAGAGGTGAAACTGCTAAGAATAGAAAGTTCTAAAAATAGCATTTCTGGGTCCCTTCCTATTTATAGCAGTCCCTAGTTTATCTATATGAAGTAAAATTTGTTTTGGTCTGTTACACAGTAATTTGTCACCATTGGTCACCCTCCCTATCGCCCCGTTTCCATACATTGGAGGACGCATTCTGGGACCTGTGAGCAGTGACATAATCCAAAAACACTTGCATTATGTTCCCCTAAGTATGTACTTCATGTTCCCTGAAGACACCCTCTGCAAATTCTCCCTGAAAAGTACTCTTTTTCCATTGGCGCAGGTCCACAAGTATCTTACCCACGCCAATCACTGAGATCCTCAAAAGAGGGCGCGACCATTGGCGCTCTGTCACAGAACAACACCCGCGCCAGCCCAGTTTGGTAATGATTTTTGCTAAATGCACGCCCATCTATTTTTTCCTTTCAGATCACGAAGTCTTTTGAGGGAAAAATCCATCTGATAGAGGTCGAGAGTCATCAACTATCCTTGACATCTATCCACAATGGTTTTTCAGAGATAATGCCAATCCACAATGGGTGTCCTGGTTCATCGAATCTTTCTCCCTTTTCCATCTATAAATATCTGTCCTCATGCATTAGACAAGTGAGTTTTTGGAGGAATGATAGTTGTGATTATACTTGTCGTGAGTGATAGTGAAGCATAGAAAGGTTATGCTGCCGGAGAGGAGGTACATTGCAAGACACATATAGTTGCTCGCCCAGCCAGAGCAGAGGTTCAACGTCAGAACCTTGGTTGTAACTTTTCCTGTCTATTATTTATTAATGAACGACTGCTGTTATGGTTCCAATCTCATTGTCTATTATAGTGATGTTTGATTTATTTCCTTTCTGACTGAAATATAGTTGTGCCTTGGTGGATTTTATGCTTGTCTTTGTTTCTTCCTTTGCATGTGCAGGTGTCCGTTTGTAAGGATCGCAAGGATTGTGACCTGCCGGAGCGAGGGAGCGGGAATACCAACTCTGCTTCGACTATAGTGTTGGATTCCAGGTTGGTCTTCTTAATTCACCTTTAATGTACAACTAGGAACTTGCGTGGCAGCGTGAATTGATTGTGGCTAGTTCTGTTTTAGGCTAGTGGGATCGCCTCTGTCCGCAGAGGGGATTTACCTATCCAACAATTTGGCGACTCCACTGGGGAGAAGCTATTTGGAATTTGTCTTGCATGTTAATCTTCTCTTGTTTGCTTGAGTGAATGAGCTTTCTGGGTCAGTTTTTAGATTGTTATTTACTGTTTGATCCATCTGAGCACTGTCGGCCCGACCTGGGGTCGTGTTATTTACTTTTTTAGCCGGCAAGCTTAGTTGGCGCGGTTTTTACTTTGACAGTCGCGCCAGTTGGCGCATGTTGCCCAACAGCAACTCGCGCCAATCTTTTGGTAGCGCAAGTTGCAGGCTGACAGTCGCGCCAGCCCTGTGAATTTTGCCTGTGTGTCGGTTGGAAGCTCTTTCAACCCAGATTTTTGTCTTTTTATATCTCTTGCAGCTTCTAGGAGTGTGTTGAAACTCTGTTTGACTGGTTGTGCCTTTATCCTTCAGTTGTTTGCTTATTTCTATCGACTTTGTATTCCAGTGCTAGAACATCTAGTGACTTTGCATGTCGAGCTTTCTGTGGGAAGTGCCGGTTCTTTGATTTTCCAGTCAACCTTTTGGTTGTTTTTCGCACATATCTAGTGGTTGTTGAAGCTTGTTATTCTATGCTTTGAGTGATTCACTTCTAGCTTGTTTGAATTTTGCTTGACTTGACTTGAACTTAGATCACATGGTTCATTGAGAGTCTTGCTGTTTTTCCTTGCTTGGATAGTTCATTTTGGTGTTTCAGAATTGGTTCTATTTTATTGAGTGAACTTGGTTTGTTTATACTTGTGAATATCTCTTAAGATTTGTTTAAATGCATCATGCCATCTTAAAAGAAAGAAAAACAAAAGATCTTTTGCATCATATTAGTTAGCGTTTATTGTTATTTGTTGCTATTAAAAAGAAAAAAAAAATTCATTTCTTGTTATTAGCTGCATTAGGATCTTTGTTGTTTGCTGAGTGATCATTTCGTTTGTGTAAAGATCTCAACCCTCCTGTAGATAGAATTCATCGAATGAAATGGTATAGTTTTGGCATGTAGTTTGCATCTAAGAAGCTTTTGAGATATCACATACGGTAGGACCAAAAAACTGAAACATAATTGAAGATAAACTTTAAAATAAACTCAATGAACATAACAACGCATTGGAACCTAACGTAAACATTTTAGAGGTCTAGGTTAGAGACGTGTTCCGGCATCTTTAAACCTGGTAGCTTACCGTCGAGTGGTTGGGTGATTCTTCCACGGTGAAACGATAGGTGCCAATACGGATTGTGCTCCCACGTACCGTCGCGTATATATTGGGAGACCCCTATAGGATTAAAACCTTTTATCCATAGGAAGCCGAGTCTGCCGCCTTACAAGCCGTAATGCATTGAACATAGCATTCGGGAAGATTGACTGCAGTACGGGAAGTCCTTGGTTTTCATCTGATTGCCAAGGTGTATAAGCAGTTTTACGGATTGTTTGGTAAACCTTTTTGCCTAGAGTCTCCAGAGTAGTCACTTTTGATCCTTTTCAGACTCTCTAAAAGAAAAGGTGCATGTGAGCGTCTTGTCACTTTGTGCTCATTAAACATTCGAAGGAGACTAGAGTCATCTTTTGTCGTTTTCTCGACTCTTAAAACATGAAAAGGTCAAGTCGTGTCTTTGCGTCTTAAAATTTATTTGGCTACGATAATATCTACCCAATTAGATTTCGTTTGCATTAGTTTGAGTAGGGGTTGTCTCAGTAGATTCCTTAGGTTTGTGAAGTTTCATCCTGGCAGAATTACCAATTTCGTCTTCTGCCGAGATACCGGTTGTGAGTCTTCCTGTGGTTCCAAGTATACAACCACTTAGTTCTCATGCCCCGGGCGACGAGACTTACCAGTTTCATTGGAACCCTACGTGGGAACCTTCTGAGGACAGTGTACCTTTTTGGGACTATACTTCTCCTCGTGTGTCAGTCCCACCTTTTTCCTCTGACATGGATGATTTGTCCCCTACAACGACTGATGAGTCCGTTGCGACGAGCGGTGAAATTCCCACCTCAACGGACCCTACACATGTTAGTAGTACACCTACTACTACAAATTTCCCACCAGGCTATAAAGCTTTAAGAGATACTATGACCTCTGGAACTCCTTTTACGAGTTCCATTTGGTCACCACACACTCTTCCTACTAGGAGCCTTTTACTCTGCAAAGTCGCAGTCCAGCTGTTACCTCATTCACAACCGCTCCAACGGTCTGTGCAGCCTCTTCGACTCCTATCTTTAGTCGTCCTTCGGTTTCCTTGTTTGGAGTTTTTGATCCTATGACAAATGTCCCCATACAGGGGCCATACGATCCGTACTTGTCATCCCAACCGGTTGTTGAGGTATCAGTTCCATTGTCAATTGATTGGACCTCCACCTCTTTCCATGGTGGTCAAGTTTCATCTGCGCAGTCTCCAAGACAACCCCCTCAACACCAACAAGGGCAATCCTTTCGCGGATATCGCCATGGGAGCGTGTGTCACTGAAGAGCAAGCTATCGTGCGAGCTTAGTACCTTGACTTGGTTTACTCTCAGTCAGGTACATTGTATGATTATTTACCTGATGCCCCTAGACTAGGAACATCCAAAGCCCTGCCAACGCCAACTGTTGACGATATTATTAGTACTGTTAGTTCATCCTCAAAGAAAAATTCCGCGAACCCTGGGAAGCAAAAACCACCTGTTTCGAATGAACCCACCTCCCAGGTAATACCCACTTCAAATGTTACTTCCAAGGTCAATGTTGTCCAATCCACTACGACAGACAAAGCCTCGAAAGAAAAGAAGAAAGGGAAAACGAAGAATAAGCCAGATCAACCAAAGCAGGAAGCCCCTAACCCTCCGCCCGAGGAGGGTGCCAAACGCAAACCCAAGTATCCGTGTCTTATCTGTGATGAGGATCACTATACAAAGGACTGCCCTAGGTGGTCCGAAGTTAGTCATTTGTTGAAAGGCGCTCCCGGGACTCCTGCGGTGCTTAAGGAACCCTTTCCCTCACAGCAAAATCAAAAAACTCAAATGGTGGCTGACCCATCCCAGCCTCCCTCTTCCTTTGGTTCTCAAGTATTTATGGCTGGAACGATACCCATCAATATCAGTACTCGAACAAAAGATTATCCGCCATCTACCGGGAAGGAGCCTGAGATACCCTCTAGTACTCCTCCGTTCCGTTCGGGTCCCCTCCATATTGAGAGACCTACAACTGAGACGCCTCTTCGACCCCCTCCAAAAGGAGTACTCCGGAAATCTTCTTACAACCCTAATGCTCGTGCTGCCCAGCACTACAATATCGTTGAGGACTTAGCGCAGACTCTGTCTACTATGTCCGCTTTAGAAGTTCTCCAGAGCTGCCCTTCACAGAGGAAGTCCTTGCTATCTGCTATTGGTAGCATAGACCCGGCAGATTCAGATCTAATTACTTTTGACTTGGAACGCCATACGCAGAGACTGCCTCCTCAAATTGCATTCCTTATACAGGTTATCATTGATTCCAAAACAATTCACCGTACGGTCATCGATGAAGGTGCTTCAACTTGCATCATGTCTGTCGCCTGTTGGAAAGCTATTGGGTCTCCTACCCTGAGTCAGTCTCCCACAACCTTGGAAGCCTTTGATGGAAGACCCTCTCGTCCTTATGGTATACTCCAACATTTGCCCATCACTTTAGAAGGAAAGACGGTCGAGCTGGAGGTTGAAGTCGTTGATGCTACTCTTACCTACAACCTCCTTCTCGGGCGTAGCTGGATCTACGCAATGAAAGTTGTTGCTTCATCACTATTTCGTATCATCCATTTCCCTCATCAAGGGAAGATTGTTACCCTGGACCAGCTATCTTTCTTCTCTTCTTCTTCTGAAGGTAACATCCCTTTTGTGGATCATACTCCGAAATTATCTGAGAGTTTGGGGGCCGGACTTCTTAAAGATCCTGCCCTTATGGGTGTTTTTCCGCTCCCACCTCCTAACGTCACCTCTGTTAATATGATCACTACTTGTTCTGATCCGTGGATCATCCCTCCCATTGACCAAGTAGATTCTTGGGGCGACAAAATGCCGTTGAGTCCTGCTGAACTCAACTACGTTGAGATTATTGCTGCAACGGCTCCCTTTTCCGATTCCTTCGATCTATCCTCAGGGTTTGTAGATGAGACTTCTTCGGATTCTTTCCAAGAAACATTCTCGTCCGATGAAGCCATCATTGAGACTATGTCTCTCGAGGAACTTCCTCGGCATGACTCTCATCATCACTCCTCGTTCCTCCCTGCCCCTCAGGATATTCTCATTTGCCTTGTACGATTTGCTCCTTGTCTCCCACTGCAAACACCTATTCAGATTGATCAGGTATCTTCTGAAGGGAATATGGCAAATATTACGCAAACCCAACTTCCTACTGGTTATCAACGTCTTTCTACAATTGCAGAAAGTTCCCCTGCTGACAAAGAAATCAACCAAGATTCCTCCCTTGTCTAGCCTTCTCTTCCCGAACCTGGCTGTGCTCAGCCTGTTCCAGACCAGTCCCCGGTCGGAAAGAGTGTTGATTTACGTTCATCGTCTATGCACCACTTTGTTCCGGGAGTGTTTATCATCAAGGATGAACCATCTGAATCCAAACCAGACGAAAGTCCAAAGGTCCAGATGACATACGACCCGGTCTTTCAAAAGGTCCAGATGACAGTTGACCTGGTTTTGCCTTCAGAATTTCCATCCTCAGATGATATTATCACTGTAAAGAATGAAGACCACACCGTCCAAATTCTATTCATAAACACCGACTCTAATGATCAAGTGAGCATCACTCTCATTCCTTCGCAGCAGGAAGGAAGTTCATCATAGTCATATCCGACCGTTTATCCGGTCCCACCTCCAAGCAACCTAGTTGTTTCCTTCAATTGGGATCAACTAGGCAATCCTCGGTTACCAGCTTCAATACCATTTCGAATTATAGTCCAAGTCTACCGAATGGTTATGGCCGGTACCATTATTGATGAGGGATCTCCTGTGAGCATCCTTTCTTCAACAGCTTGGGAAGCACTTGGTTCGCCACTGCTTCTGCCTGAGATGAGAAACCTTACAGGTTTTCATCGAGAAACCATTCGACCTTTAGGAATTCTTCCCAATGTACCTATCACATTAGAAGGGAAGACCGTTCAAATGGGCGTCATGGTAGTCCAAGGTCCGTTAGATTACAATTTACTCCTTGGGCGAGACTATATTTATCGCATATGCGCAATTGTGTCCTCACTCTTCAGAGTGATGTGTTTTCCGCACGAAGGAAGGACGATCAAGATCGTAGACCAACTTTCATTCCCCGATTCACACTTCACATATAGTCATCTACCATTCCTAAATGGTCTTATTTCCACAGGAAATGCCTCAACATCCAGTCCATCATCCTGATGACGGCAGCTGACCCGGGCGCGTGACTGAAGCCCGGGGGGCATGCATCCTCCTTTTCAAAATCGAGTCTTTCCAAGTGAACCTTCATTCCATCCACTCCGTGAATGCCATGAAGCTTGGGGGGCATGTACCTCGATTTGCATTATCATGCTGGGGGCATGCAAATTTATAGCAAGCATAGTTTTTCGTTTCAAGCTTGTGTAAACATGAAACCGAATCCAAGCAAAGTTCTCTATGGTTCAAGCTTGTGTAAAAATGAACCCATACCTGATTTACATCCCGTGATTGCCTTTTATCTGCTAAATTCTGCTAGATGAGCCTTGGTTGTTTCATTCCATCGCCACCATCTCTTTGGCCGATCATATGCTTTCACTTGGTTGTTTTCCTTTTCCTGAGGATCCACAGCGATGAGTGGTTTTATTAGCCAGCCTCTTGACCATTACATGTTTTGAGCAGTTCCACCATTACCGGAACCAGTTGCTACCCTTTATACCACTCGTTCCTACAGGACGAGTCGCCTTTACGCTCTTTTCTGACTCGTAAAAGAAGAAAAGATTGCCGAGTTACTCCTCTTGACTCGTTAAACGTTAATAAGGGGCGGTCGTTTTAAGTTCTTTTTGTCGACCGTTAAAACATAAAAAGATTACCGGGTTTTTGTCGTTTAAAACTCGTTAATGGTTACGAAACGACGTGATTTTGATCGCTTTTTTACTTTTTCAGGTCGAAATCACTATTTATGAAAAGTACTCCTCGATCGTAATGGTCGAGCGGTTCTTTCGGGCATTATTTTATACTTTTTCGGGCCCAAGAGACACAAATTTACGAAAAAGGACACCCCTGGAGTTTCCTTTTCTGCTGTCTTTTCAAACTCTCTAAACATGAAAAGACGTCGAGTTCTTCCTTTGTCAGACTCGTTAAAACCCGATGACATCGGATTTTGTCGAAATGAGACACCACAAGCATATGCTATCCCCATCAAGCTTGTTAAAAATAACTGGGGTACTCGCCAGAAATGGTGGGGGAAAAGAAAATTTTGGAACCATAATTATTATCGTGTCGGCAGTATGTCACTCTTGAACATGGAAATTTTCTGCTTTCGCATCCAGGGTGGGGATATCTCATCTCATATTTTTCACTTGCTTCCATGGACTTGGGTACCCTATTTGGCCTCTCATCTACTCATTGCCTCATCATCATGACCTTTGATACATTGATGTCAAATACTGCCAATTCCATTAATGTGCCGCCGATATGTTCAAGAGGATTTGACCTCTGCAAAGAAACAACCTCCCTTTGATAGCTCGTAAAATCTTGATTTACAACATTATCTCTTTGTGTCGTGTCGATGATGTGGGAAACATTATGGCCCACCTTCGATCAAGGTCACTTCCTGTCGACTTCAGCTCATTATCCAGGAAACTGATCTAGAGACTCCCTGCCGGTGCCTTGGAGCCTGCATGCCTTAATGGCAGGTTCTTCGTGTTCGACGTGAGGTTTTCATCATTGGCCTCCGATCGAATGATTCTACGGGCGTTCGACTTCAGATCACTAATTCACACACCGTAGATTGTACCTATAGTACCTTGAGGGCCATTGTCATTATTGATGGTACCTCTCATGTCTGTTAACAGTTTCCAATATTGACTGGTAATCAGACGATGTTCATGCATGTTCGACTTCAGCTTACATGTTCGTATGCTTGAACTTGTACTTCTGTTTGGGTCAAGATGGAGCGCAAGACCCTGGATTGTGTCTGTTGTAATCCAGGCATGATTCTTGATATATGACTCATTCACTGGATGGCTGCGACCATACCTGAGTCAATTCATTGATCCTAACCAGATGGCTGCGTCCATACTATGGATCTAGATTATTTATGTACTCTCTTATGGATGGCTGCGACCATACCACGTACATCATGTAATTGAACTATCAGTCTTGTCTCTCAAGGCAGATCCTCGGCAGCGACTATATGTGTTCTTGTAAAGCATTTCACCCCTCTCTTTCCCTCTCGGACTTCATGCTTTAGGGGGCATATGTTACACAGTAATTTGTCACCATTGGTCACCGTCCCTATCACCCTGTTTCCATACATTGGAGGACGCATTCCAGGACCTGTGAGCAGTGAAATAATCAAAAAACACTTGCATTATGTTCCCCTGAGTATGTACTTCATGTTCCCTGAAGACACCTTCTGCAAATTCTCCCTGAAAAGTACTCTTTTTCCATTGGCACAGGTCCACAAGTATCTTACCCGCGCCAGCCCAGTTTGGTAATGATTTTTGCTAAACGCACGCCCATCTATTTTTTCCTTTCAAATCACGAAGTCTTTTGAGGGAAAAATCCATCTGATAGAGGTTGAGAGTCATCATCTATCCTTGACATCTATCCACAATGGCTTTTCAGAGATAATGCCAATCCACAATGGGTGTCCTGGTTCATCGAATCTTTCTCCCTTCTCCATCTATAAATATCTGTCCTCATGCATTAGACAAGTGAGTTTTTGGAGGAATGCTAGTTGTGATTATACTTGTCGTGAGTGATAGTGAAGCATAGAAAGGTTATGCTGCCGGAGAGGAGGTACATTGCAAGACACATATAGTTGCTCGCCCAACCAGAGGACAGGTTCAATGTCAGAACCTTGGTTGTAACTTTTCCTGTCTATTATTTATTAATGAACGACTGCTGTTATGGTTCCAATCTCATTGTCTATTATAGTGATGTTTGATTTATTTCCTTTCTGACTGAAATATAGTTGTGCCTTGGTGGATTTTATGCTTGTCTTTGTTTCTTCCTTTGCATGTGCAGGTGTCCGTTTGCAAGGATCGCAAGGATTGTGACCTGCCGGAGCGAGGGAGCGGGAATACCAACTCTGCTTTGACTATAGCATTGGATTCCAGGTTGGTCATCTTAATTCACCTTTAATGTACAACTAGGAACTTGCGTGGCAGCGTGAATTGATTGTGGCTAGTTCTGTTTTAGGCTAGTGGGATCGCCTCTGTCCGCAGAGGGGATTTACCTATCCAACATGGTCTTAACAGCAGTTGAAAATATTAATTAATTAATTTAGTTCAGTTAATTAGTTAAGGAAAAAAAAACTTGAAGTCTATGTGAGGACATGCAACAGTTTATCTATTAATTGGTGAATCTATCCACTAGTTGTTGGCATTATGAGATAAGTGTTGTCCTTGATGGCAAACAACACTGATTACAAATCATAGTGCAGAAGGATAGCAGCAAGGAATTAATGATCGGACTATAAGAAGAAGAGAAAATTCATATAGGCAGGTTCATTAAGCCCAAGTCGCGTGTACATGCTGGTTCGCTATATACCAAGTCGCTTATACGCAGGTTCGCTATATACCAAGTAGGGTATACACGCGCGTTCATTAATGGAAAAGAGCGTACGTGTCGTAAAGCTTACTTTTGGTCCGTGGTAGTTAGTCCTCGGTACTTGAGCCTATGTTTTTGGACCAAAGTATCTCAACAGACGTGTTGATCCCTAGTATTAAGTTGATGGTATTGTTTTACTATGGTTTTGGACCGTGGTATTATGAAAGGCCTAAACCTATATAAGGAGAAGATCATTAGGCCAAAGTGTGTGAGTGAGAAATGAATATCTGATGAAGTGTGAGATCCAAATGCTAGTTATGGGTTGGTGATCTGAACCATGGTTTCACTCATGTGGAGGATGATGAACTATGGAACGGGATCTTAAGGCTTGGAATGATTATCTTCATATGGATTGACTGTGGATAGACTAGATCTATTGACGCATGTTTATTGTTATGATCTGGGTATGTTTTGATGTCTGATATAGCTACGGAATTATAAGTTAGGATTTGCAGATCTGTACGCAGGTTGTTTTTGGCAAAAGAGCGTATACACGCAGGTTGGGTCTGTCCAAGTAGCATATACAATGTGAAGTATGATATTTGAAGATGAAGTTGGATCTGGTTACTGTTATGTTGTCTATGTTGACAGGGTTTCAGTGATTCAGTATTGGGTGATTCAGAGATTGATGATGCAAGTTGTTTTATTGATCCAGTATGAAAATGTATGAAACATGGTCCCGGGAAGATCGTAGAGTTCAGTAGGCTGGCACCTACGTACTAGTAAACATATCAGCCAGTACAAGAGCCAGGGGGTTGTAGCTCCCATCCAGGAGCAGCTGGAGAACGAGTAAAGGTTGGAGCATTCTGTAGGCAGGCATCTACGTACTAGTAAATGGGTCAGCTAGTACAAGAGCTAAGAGGGTTGTAGCCCTCTGCAGGTTGTAGCCTGCATTCTGGTAAAGGACTGCACCGGCACATTGTAAAAGAAGTTTCTTATTAAAGGAAGATAGAAACAAATTGCAGCAGGTGGTTTTCACCCACATTGGGTTTCCACCTTATATCATGGTGTTCATGTGTGTGCCTTATGTGTGATGATCTGTTCTGTTATACTGCACCTGTTTACTGTTAATATGGTTAATAATGTTCTGATGCATTTACTGAAGATAAGCTAACTGAATCATAAGAGTACTGCATGTACGCTAGTTGCCCTTAACGAAGTCACGTATATACGCTGATATCCTTAACTGAAGCTGGCGTGTATGAATCTGAGTATGAAATTGAAAAGTTTTTATCTGATCTGATAATATTGATTCACCCCCCTCTCAGTATTATTTCCAACAATTGGTATCAGAGTAGGTTCTTTGATAGAAGCTTGATCGCTTGAAGGAGATCCGTGGAACAATGGGAAAGAAGCTTAAGAAGAAAGCTCATAAGAAGAAGAGAACATCTCAGAAGGACTATGACAGTGGGAGAATTGATTGGGGGTTAGGTATAAGAAGCTCTTCAGATTCAGAATCAGATTAAAAATCATTATCAGGTATGAATGTGTTATCCTCTGATGTTCCAGCTATATTTCCTTGTGAAAGAGATGGAAGTGATAGTGAAACTACTGAACTTGCTCTTATGGGTGAACAAGAAAGATATCAAATAGAGGCAGAATTTAAAAGGCTGACAGACAAAATTAGAGATCAACAAGATCTATTGAACAAAAGGGAATGTGACTTCAAGGAAGAAGCTACCAAACTAAAGGCCCATCTTGAAGAAGGAAACAAGGTAAGAAAAATTCTCAAGGACAAGGAAGCCCAATGTCAAAAATTGCAGCATGAAGTGACATCATTAAGAAAAGAAGTCAACAAAAGAAGCACAACCATCAAGAAACTCAAAGATAGATCCAGCTACTATGAAAATATTGAAGCTACAATCCTCTCACTAAAGGGAGATCTTGAAGAATCAAGGAAGCAGAATGAAGATCTACATCAAGCAATTGAAAAACAAGATAATGAAGTCATCAGCTTAAAATCCCAGCTGGAATGTGCCTTCCAAGTTCGTCAAATGCAGCAGGATCTGAATGAAGAACAAGAAAAGGAGATTCTCAAACTAAGGGAACAAATGGAAGAAGGAAGAAAAGCTGAAGAAGATTTGAAAAGCAATCTCTTGAAAAAGAAGAACAGCTTCAGGATGAGGTAAATATCTTGAAAGGTAAAATAGAAGAAAAGGATAAGCTTCTATGATTTCAAGATAGCTCTAAAGTCTTGGATGATATTATTAGTAGTCCAAGATATCCTGCTATAAAGACTGGTCTTGGTTTCCATGAATCTATTGAAGGTGAATCTAGTTCACAAGGTGAGGCAAGGAACTCTAAAGAGAAATCTAAAGTGATCAATGAAGAAATGAAAGGTCCATCTCATCATCAACCAAGGAAAGAGATTCTTCAAAGAAAATCTTTTACTTCTCCTATGAATAATGTTGAATGTTATGTATGTCATAATCTTGGACATGTTGCAGCCAGATGTGGAAGAAGAAGAGTTCAAGACCATCATGGAGAAAGATCATCACATTCAAGGTACTTTAATGGATATTGCTTTGCTTGCAATAAGTTTGGTCACAAAGCTGCTGATTGCTACAGGAGGAATATGAAACATGTAAGATGTTATGCATGTAACAAACTTGGACATATAGCAAAGGAATGGAGGAACAAAGGACGGACATCACACCAAAAGAAGAAATCATCATCACACTTGAAGATATGGAAGAAGAAGTTCAGCCATAAAGATGTGGCACAGCACAAAATACTCAGGCTCAGCACAACACAGACATAATAAACTCAGAGGGAGTTGAAGGTGTAAAACTTCAGTGTCCTAAAACTCATACGCAAGTTTCATAAATTGAAGTCGCGTATATACGCGAGTTATACACTGCAAAGTCGCGTATATGTCAATCTGTGGAAAAGCAGTGGGGACAGGCTCAGAAAAGGGGTCTGATATGATTCAATCCAGTATCTGCTCTATTGGTTAACAGTTACAGTCTGCTGAGAATGTCTAGAAATGACTTGATACTTGTAAGATGCTAGAAGTGTTTTAATCCTAACTTGATGATGATGATGTCTTGATGCTTACTACTGATGTATGCATGTTCCGATCTAACAGCAAACAGATGGCACAGGTTGAGGGGGAGAATATGCCTTTAATATTGCATTGTTGGCATTATGGATTAATAGTCCTTGGTGATGTTACTTATATGGCTAAATATATCTTGCTATGATGTGGTTGTGAGTAGTCCATGATAAAATCTCATATGATTCTTGGGGTTTCATAGTTGATGTTCAGATCAGATTTATGGTTGACTCATTGATGATGCATATATGGTGCTTACATGGTGATCTTCATAAGGATAAGGAGAAGTACAAAGCTTGAATACACATTTTCCTCACCTGATGATGAGTCACTCATATGCTTCTGTCGTCATATGCATAAAGATCATACAGTTATGATGCAGGCACTCATGGGGATAAGGATTGTTGTTGTTGATGATATCAAGAAGTTTTGTCAAAAGAGTTTGAGCTCAAGATACATAGTGTTGATACATGGATAGCTTCTCAAAGTCACTTTGTTGGAGACATGATGATGAGTTCATATCTGTATGATGATAGGTTGATACTTACATTGGTTGATGCAGATGTTCCCAAGTAATGATACTTGGATCATGTAGAGCTTGATGAAATTGCTATGGTGGTTTCACACACGATATAATGTGAATGACTCTGAATTCTGGTCAAAGGGATGAATTTATGCAGACATACCTTGTTATAGGTTGATGACTTATTCTCTACTGGACATTTACAGGTTGCTGATATGGAAATTTGTGTACGCGAGTTGGATAAGGACTATTCGTGTATATACGCTTGTTTATGTAGATACAGTCGCGTATATGATAATTTGAAGGAAATCAGTGGGTCAAACTCAAAATGAGAAGATTCTGATATGGGTCTAACAGAGACCATCTGGCACAGGTTCGGGGGGAGCAGATTAACATCTAATAATGCATTGTTGGCTTTTGGTTCTAGTTCACAGCTGTTGCTGGTTTCAGGTGGAACAGAGGTAGATGGAGAACAGAAGGAGAACATGATTGCTGATATATACAGTGATTGACAGATGTTGTTGATAGTAGTTATTGATGATTTGCATAGTCTTGATATTTCATCTCTATGTCATATATCTCTTTTATGTGGTATCTCTTTCATGGTGTCAAGGTCATGTAACGGCCTGTATTGGTTTCCCCACTATGCCTGGGATGAAGATGTAATGTAATTGGTTGTCATATGTAAACTTTTGATGTATCCCCACTTGGTTGGGTGGATGAGTCAATTCTAGTATATCCCCATGTGGTTGGGAAATGGATGTATGTATTGAGTCTTTTGGTGATAGGAAGGTCTCTTATGATGTATAAGTCATGGTTCTTCTTGAAGAACATTTTTTTTTGCAGACCTTGTCTTCAGTGAGGAAGAGCATGAACAACACACTTCAGCATTACAGAGACTTGGCATGTACTCAGGGGGAGCATGGACAGATTGGTACACTTTGGCATATACAAAGGGGGAGCACATTTGGAGATTTTAGCAGGTACTCAGGGGGAGTATGGACAACAGAATGTTTATCAAGGAAAGAAAATATCTTGGTCCACCCTTTGCCCTTGATGTCAAAGGGGGAGAGTGATTTGGTGTTGTTGCCATCAAGTCCAAAGGGGGAGATTGTTGGCATTATGATGCATGTGTTGTACTTGATGGAAACCCTCTCATAGAAGAACATCTCACTTATATATAACTAGATGAATCTACAGAAGAGATATCAAATGTGACTAATGGAGGACAGCTCAAAGGAATCAGATGATAGTTCTAAGTGTGACAAGTTAGCTTTGCCATCAAGTCCAAAGGGGGAGATTGTTGGCATTATGAGATAAGTGTTGTCCTTGATCGCAAACCACACTGATGACAAATCATAGTGCAGAAGGATAACAGCAAGGAATTGATGATCAGACTATAAGAAGAAGAGAAAATTCATATACGCAGGTTCATTAATCCCAAGCCGCGTGTACACGCTGGTTCGCTATATACCAAGTCGCGTATACACAGGTTCGCTATATACCAAGTAGGGTATACACGCAGGTTCATTATTGGAAAAGAGCGTACGTGTCGGAAAGCTTACTTTTGGTCCGTGGTAGTTAGTCCTCGGTACTTGAGCCTATGTTTTTGGACCAAAGTATCTCGACAGACGTGTTGATCCCTAGTATTAAGTTGATGGTATTGTTTTACTATGGTTTTGGACCGTGGTATTATGAAAGGCCTAAACCTATATAAGGAGAAGATCATTAGGCCAAAGTGTGTGAGTGAGGAATGAATATCTGATGAAGTGTGAGATCCAAATGCTAGTTATGGGTTGGTGATTTGAACCATGGTTTCACTCATGTGGAGGATGATGAACTATGGAACGGGATCTCAAGGCTTGGAATGATTATCTTCATATGGTTTGACTATGGATAGACTAGATCTATTGACGCATGTTTATTGTTATGATCTGGGTATGTTTTGATGTCTGATATAGCTACGGAATTATAAGTTAGGATTTGCAGATCTGTACGCAGGTTGTCTTTGGCAAAAGGGCATATACACGCAGGTTGGGTCTGTCCAAGTAGCGTATACAATGTGAAGTATGATATTTGAAGATGAAGTTGGATCTGGTTACTGTTATGTTGTCTATGTTGACAGGGTTTCAGTGATTCAGTATTGAGTGATTCAGAGATTGATGATACAGGTTGTTTTATGGATCCAGTATGAAAATGTATGAAACGTGGTCCCGGGAAGATCGTAGAGTTCAGTAGGCTGGCACCTACGTACTGGTAAACATATCAGCCAGTACAAGAGCCAGGGGGTTGTAGCTCCTTTCCAGGAGCAGCTGGAGAACGAGTAAAGGCTGGAGCATTCTGTAGGCAGGCATCTACGTACTAGTAAATGGATCAGCTAGTACAAGAGCTAAGAGGGTTGTAGACCTCTGCAGGTTGTAGCCTGCGTGCTGGTAAAGGACTCCACCAGCACATTGTAAAAGAAGTTTCTTATTAAAGGAAGATATAAACAAATTGCAGCAAGTGGTTTTCACCCACATTGGGTTTCCACCTTATATCATGGTGTTCATGTGTGTGCCTTATGTGTGATGATCTGTTCTGTTATACTGCACCTGTTTACTGTTAATATGGTTAATAATGTTCTGATGCATTTACTGAAGATAAGCTAACTGAATCATAAGATTACTGCATGTACGCTAGTTTCCCTTAACGAAGTCACGTATATATGCTGATATCCTTAACTGAAGCTGCGTGTATGAATCTGAGTATGAAATTGAAAAGTTTTTATCTGATCTGATAATACTGATTCACCCCCCCTCTCAGTATGATTTCCAACACTAGTTAAAGAGATAAGGATGAGTTGTAATTATGAGTTGTAATTAGTTGGCTTAGTTAATTGATTCAAGTCCAGTTAGATTAATTTAACAAGTTGTTAATTAACGAGATTCATTTTGCTAATGCTTTCACATATATAACAACTGGTATTTTCAGATAACCACACATTATAGCTTAAATAACTCATGCATATCAGTTCAGACAGAGACCCAGTTAAGATCAGAGAAGGGAAAATGTACTATCAGTTGGATGAATATTTTTCTTATAAAGGAAGCTCATCCATGATAAGGATTTAAGGTCCCTTGAGGATTGTGCAGTTTTACAGGGTGCGAGATCAGTGTGAGAGATCAGTGTTACACTTGGTAACAAGAGGATCACCCAGGAGAAACGGTACAAGGAAATAGGAGGCTTGGAGGGCAGAGGAGAAGGCTTAGTAGAAGTCTTGATTTCCTGTGAGCATCCAGGAGGATTTTACTCAGAGCTGGCAAGCTGTGTGAGAGCTATGGCTTTATATAAATCCTATGATTGATAATACAATGTTGGCGTTTTATGCTGGTGCTTTCCCTAGTAATATATTCTTTGTTATGTGTGATTGATTTCTCGATATCAGTTATATGTGTTCTTATTGATGTTGCTCATGGTTGATTAAGCTTCCGCTAAATTGTTTGTAGAAGTAGATCAATTGTTTTGCTTTAGTACATTGCATTATCAGGTTGATCTATAGGTGTGAAATTTCTACAGGGTATCGGTGCTATATGATTTGTACAAAAAGTTCTACATGGTATCAGAGCTAGCTGATTTGTAGGATAAATTCTACAAAATTCTACATGGTACCAGAGCACAGGCGATCAAGGAGAGAACAATATATTGAGAGGAGATTTCAAAGTTTTGAGTTTTCAGCCGAGAGTTTGCAAAGCGGATATAAAAATTTTTGTATAAATTTTTTAGAAAAAATAGCATATTTGAATTCCTTGTGGAAAAATATCCAAAATCAAAAAACAAATTGCCTGAACCAGAGTTCGGATGAGGGAGATATTACTGATTTAAAATCAGCTCTTTTTCTAGAAAATTTCGTGATGGCGGGAAAGTGGAAATAGATTGGTGTGCTAGCCAAGGAACTGCATGCACTTGAGGTACAAGATGCATGCAATGCCTTGAGGAGCAAGGCAAAGGTTATAGACTTGGTGGTTGAGAGGGAGAGTATATTACCGCTCAACATGCAGCGCCAGAAGAAGTCTTAGACATTGTGGAGGAGCCACGATTGGTGCAACAACTTCAGGAGGTTGTGGAGCAGACACAATAGGGGAGGTTGAGAGGAGATTGAGTAGAGACGTCTACTCATGTAGATACCTCTTGTAGGGGGAAACTTCGATCCATTCGGGCAGAAGGATCACATACAGCCATACCTCCAGGTAGGAGGTGGGGCGATGTGAAGTGATCGTCCCATGGAGGAGGGGTAGGATCCTTAAGGCACCCAACCTCTTGGATGAGACCTTTCTATAGGAACCCCGATGTGGAGTAGCAAGAATTGGCTGATTGGATAGAAACAGATGCGGATGGAGCAGTAGAGAGAGCTACAGTGCAGGGAATCCCAGGACAATGCATAGCTAGCAAGCTGCAGTAATGTGAGAGGCACAAGTGTTTTCCATAGTGCTAGGTGTTAAAAAGAGGTGTGAAATGGCACAGGATGCATGGAGATGTTGCAGTAGTGTAGATTTCAGAGAGAGAGCACTTTTCAGCAGCAGGTAGAGCTTCAGCATCAAAGTATGTTCCTAGCCCAACAAAGTGGTCAGTTGGGAGTTTTTTTGTTCCAAGTGTTGTTGGAGCAAGTGGATCGGGTAGATGTGTTGCATGTATAACATTCCATAATTACAAGATCAGGTTTGAGAGAAAGCCTTTCTTGTTGAGAGGGAGTGTTGAAAAATGTGCAACAAGAAATGTTAAATTTAGAATGTTCTAAAAATAGACCTTCTAAAAATAGCATGTCTAAAAATAGCAGTTTGGCTAGTGAGGTCATTGGCCACATTGGGTGAGAGGTGAAACTGCTAAAATAGAAGGTTATAAAAATAGCATTTCTGGGTCCCTTCCTATTTATAGCAGTCCCTAGTCCATCTATAGGAAGTAAAATTAATTTTGGTCTTAACAAAAGTTGGAAATATTAATTAATTAATTTAGTTGAGTTAATTAGTTAAGGAAAAACAAACTTGAAGTCTATGTGAGTACATGCAACAGTTTATCTATTAATTGGTAAATTTATCAATCAGTTAAAGAGATAAGGATGAGTTGTAATTATGAGTTGTAATTAGTTGGCTCAGTTAATTGAGTCAAATCTAGTTAGATTAATTTAACAAGTTGTTAAATTAATAAGATTCAGTTTGTTAATGCTTGCATGCATGTAACAACTGGTATTTTCAGATAACTGCATATTATAGCTTAAATGACTCATGCATGTCAGTTCAGACAGAGACCCAGTTGAGATCAGAGAAGGGACAGTGTAGTATCAGTTGGATGAATATTTTTCCTATAAAGGAAGCTCATCCATGATGAGGATTTAAGGTTCCTTGAGGATTGTGCAGTTTTACAGGGTGTGAGATTACTGTGAGAGATCAATGTTACACTTCGTAATAAGAGGATCACCCAAGAGAAACTGTGCAAGGAAATAGGAGGCTTAGAGGGCAAAGGAGAAGGCTTGGCAGAAGTCTTGATTGCCTATGAGCATCCAAGAGGATTGCAATAAGAGCTGGCTAGCTATGTGAGAGCTAAGGCTTTATATAAATCCTATGATTGATAATACAATGTTGGGGTTTTATGCTGGTGCTTTCCCCAGTGATATATTCTGTGTTATGTGTGATTGATTTCTCCATATCAATTATATGTGTTCTTATTGATGTTGCTCATGGTTGATTAGATTCCGTTAAATTGTTTGTAGAAGTAGATAAAGTATTTTGGTTTACTACATTGCATTACCAGGTTGATCTACAGGTGGGAAATTTCTACATGGTATCAGAGCTAGTTGATTTGTAGAAAAAGTTCTACATGGTATCAGAGCTAGCTGATTTGCAGGAAAAATTCTACAAAATTCTACATCTATAATCTATTGCCTCTTGCCAAATATACTGCCCTCACTCTTTTCCAAATCCTAAAAGGTTTCCACTATCAGTCTGAAAACTATCCTCATAACATCATCGTTATAAGGAGGTATAGGTGAGGTTAGTCTCATGACGCTACTGGAATTTTGATCCCCTCATAATGTTTCTCCAAGAACATATGTTTTATGTGAATAAGGATAGATGGTTTTAGAACCCAAAATAATTTCTTCCCTTCTAATTAGTTTACTTTGAAAAGGAGTGCATCCAGTTCATCTAGCTTGGAAAGGAATATCCTTGTGGCACTCATGTGTTTCAAATATGTCCCAAATGTAAATATTTTGTCTTACTTTCAGCCCATTTTGCACATCCTGGACACAATCTTGCTAAAGAAGGGCATGAACCCCTATTGAGAATGGTTTGTTGTTCTCTTGGTTTTTTTGTCCAATGTTGCATATTCTATATTATTCAATATTTTCAATTTATTCAGGAGTTCTATAAACTTATCCATAATTTAATGATGATAAGTACATCAAGAAGTACACAATAGTGACTAGTTAACTCAATACATAGACCTCTCACATTAGGACATACTCAACCCTCGTAAGTTTGAATATTATATGAACACCTCTTGTAGACTCACCATAATCTCTCACTAACTATGAAAATATCAAAAACTTTCAATGAGAAATTTTAACAAATAGTTAGAAAGTAGTACTTTTGTCAACCACTTTGAAAATAAAGTGGAGACACTCACAACATAAATAATTATAAGAAGCAAAACCCAGGCTAAATGAAATATACCCAAGTGATTGAAATGGTGCAAACAGGTAGCATGCACTACCCAAAAAATATTGTTGTTGCTACTGAAGAAGACTGGATGTTTGTACACTCAAACTGCTAAGAAAATTTTGAAAATTTATCTTGGAGATCCTCACAGTAAAACTATAAAAATGAGAATTGGTTTGGCTTACCATCAAGCCAAGATCAAGCCCACCAAGTGGTGTGAATTAACTTGTTTACCAATAAAATGAAATTTTGAAGGAATGTTGATTTACAACCTGAATACAGCCCATACAATTTTGAAATTTTAACCACGAACTCCTATCATAAAATCGAGGAAACACATAAAAATATTCAGCATATTCTCACTTCTCTGGATATCCTTAATTTAGTGTGAGTTTCTCAGTCCCAACAAAATTTAAAAATTTACTCAAAAAATATCCAGAACTAATTTTGTCATAATTTTAATAAATTCCAACAAAAATTTAGATAGTGAGTGAATCACAATTTTTATTGAAAAATTCCACAATATGAACCCCAACCAAATTTATTAATAATAACAAGGAATAATATCTTCACGAATAAATTCAACTAGTACAAAATAATTTGACCCAACAAGAGAAACTCAACCCACCAAGAGAAATTTGGCATGATAAGATAATTTTTGCCTGACAAGATAAATTTGGCCTAGCATTACTAAATTTGGTCCAACAAAATTATTTCAGCCCAGTAAAATAATTTCAACGCATTAAAATATTTTTTTCTCAGTAATATTATTAATTTTAGCCTTGCAAACCAAAATTACTGCATCCAATATGTTCTCTTAAACACTTTGAGAAATCAACTGCAACAATTATTCTCCGACAAATAGATAAAAAAATTAACCCCTAATGTTTTCTCCATTATCCGTTAGGAACATTACAACAACTTTGACTTTAACCCACAATTAGCCAAAATCATGTGGTGATACCACTATAATATCGCTTTCGCAATATTTGGGCTAAGATAATGGTGATTTCATTACAAAAAAATTATCCCATAAAGTGCATGCATAAAACACCATAAATTTATAGTAAAATTTTCCAACAATATTTTTAATCTACAAATATAGCCGAGAAATACACAATATTTATACTATGAAAAATTCATGAAATTTCTACAACACAATAAATAATGGGAAATGACGATAACAAGGTGTTGATGCCCCGAAAATCGTTGTATCAACATTGGAGGATAACCACCCAGTTGGGACCTTAATACAACTCCTTTTCCGTTTGGAATGGTGGCTCTGACTGGGTATAATGGGACTAGTTTCCCAATAATGAATAAAAGGGGTGGATGAACGATTGATTATCTAATCTAACGATAGGCGAATAAATTAATCTATCAGTAAAAAATAAAAGAACTACTACTAATCCCGGGAACTATTATTCTTTGAAATGTAGCGCTTGATAATCTATGTCTATTGACAGGCATATAGACGACTCTATCTAATAAACATGGATATTTATTCATTCAATGATTACTTTGTTTAAATTGTTAAACAAAGTGATCAACACAATATTGCTACACTTATCATTTATATCATCGATACATATATGATCAAAAGAAAGGCATACTGTAAACATCCAATAGTGGAAGGAATAAAGGATGTTGTTAAAACACATACATATATCCGATCATAGCAAAAGCGACCAAATGACAATTCATATAAAAAGAATGAATTCGGACATAGATAATAGTACCATATGAGCTACTTATCACTCCCAATATCAATCACTATTTGAAATTCTTCTTCCAACGTAGAAATACTTTCAAACAAAGACAATAGTGCACATTCGCATAAAAGCTTCTTTGTCAAAATCAGAATGATTGGTCCAGTTTTATAAAAGAATATACCTGAAGTACAATAGTGCAACTTCAGGTTTTAAGTCATATACAAAACTTTACGACCCTTTCCAAATACATGAAAGGGTCTATAAATACTTAATTAAGCTAACTACCTATGAAACTGAAATCCTACTTAATTGGTATCAATTGATTTTGAATATCTCCTTCACAACAATCTGGCAGTCGGCGGCATGAATCATCATTTAGGTTGTTTGCCTTTAAACATAAGCTAGCATATCGCAAGCATTGGCTCCACTTTGGGTGGTCTTTTGAGGCGAGAATTCAGTTGGGCAGCATAGGTGGCATCCTGTATATCGGGAGTGATATACCTGATTGCATCTGTAAGGCATTTGAGGGCGGATCTTTGGCTATATGGTTTGACTAAGAAGAACCAATAGGTGTCCCATGTCAAACTGTTAATTCCTGCGATTAATCTCCCATTTTTCTCTAGTTCCGGATAACATGACTGCTCCAATGTTTTAGCCACTGTCAATTTACCTGGAGAACATTGAGAAATCATGTTAGACAAGTAGAGAGTATTATTAACCAATTCAACCAAATTACTTGTGGTTGATTTGCATCTTGAAATTTCTCTCTCTACTTTCATTAATTAGGACTGCCATTCTGTAAATAATATCTCCTTATGTGATTCTAAAATCTTTGGTAAATTAGCCACCTGTCCCTGACCGGTATCTTGCCACTCAAGAAAATTAGTTAATGTTTCATCGGCTTGATCCAAGTCTGTTCTAGCTTTTTCCAATTTTTGACTTATTGATGTTGTCAAATCCCATAATGGTTCCGCTTGGGCAATTTGTTGACATAAAAGCTTTATCTGTGTTATTAATGCCTTGTTTATCTGTAATGCCTCTGCTCTGAATTTAGCTAGCTGTGGAAGATTCTTTGTTTTCTCTAGCTGGGCTGATAGTTGAGCAATTTTCTCATCTTTTGATTTCAGCATTTGTTCATTCGCTGCTTTTAGTTGTGCCAATGCCTCAGACAGTTCTTTCTGCTTTTGGACTGCACTGTGATCAACCCTCTGTTTCTCTTCCTGTAATTTTTTAGTCAATTGATTATTTTTTTGTTGTTGTGTTAACAATTTCCGTTCTGCTTGCTCCACCTTCTGTTGTGCCTCTAATAGTTGTGCTTGTAGTGAAAATATCTCCTGGTCTTTTGCTTTTAATAAAATACTCACCTCTGATGCCTTGTCTATTGTCGCTGCCGAATAGGCTCCAGCATATTGTGATAGTTTTGTTAGGTCATCAGAGGGGTCAAATTTTTCTTTCCACACCACGTTGCCCATCACTGTTTGTTCTGGGAATAGGGAAGGTTGAGCAGTCCTTCTCCTCTTCCTCTGTCATTTTACCACAGCTTTTTGTCTTGGGCTATAGAAGACATCTAAGGGAGGGATTTCTTCTATTTGCAAAATAATCTGATCGGAGGGATCCTTTGGGATTATCTCTACTTCTTTCGAACTGGGTAGGCCGCTGGTTCCACTTGGAACCTGTTTTGAAGTTGTCTCCTATGTATCAGCAGCTTTTGATGTCTCGGCTTCCTTAGAGCACTCAAGATTGCTGATAATTAAGTCGAATTGTTGCCATTCCTGGAGCAATTTCAAGTCAATTTGAGTAGCTACATTCACCTCTATGCTCCTTTGTTCCTGCTCTTTCGTCTAGGTTTCCTCTTGTCTTTTCATATGCACTTCTTCCTGTTATTTGGATGTAACAGGAGGTTCCTTAGTAAGTCGTTGTTCAGGCTCGCTTGATTCTGTTGTTGGGGTTGTTGCTAATAGATCTAGAGGCAGAGTTTGCAACCTCTGTTCTCTAAGTCTGTTGAATTCAACTAACCCATCATCTTTGCATTCCATTCTAGCCAGCGATTTAACTTGGGACATTGACTCAGCTGAGGAGAACAGGTCATCGAACTTATCTTCTTTACGATCAAACATTGTCAATTTGGCATGTTCAAGTGCATTATAGGCGATTTTCTTTGGATCAAATCACCTATTAGGGAGAGTTGCTAGAGTTAATGCCTTCATCTTCTCAACTTCTTTCTCTGCATGTTTAAAATCATGCAAAGTGTAGACACCGCATCTCAGAGGAAAAGAGGGCCAAACCTGTTCCTTATTTTTCTTTAGAGTTTGTGTAACTCCTTCAGACATAATCTGATAGGCTATCTCCCTAGCCAACAGTTTATCGGGAATGTACAAAGGAAGGACATGAGGTTTGGCTTGGCTGCCGAAAATTCTTATATAAGTAAAGTTTTCCTCTCCGAACCATCTTCCTATGGATGTCAAATCGACCCCTGCTTGGTAGGAAATCTTGGGAGCGGGTTTATCAACAATAGAGTAATGAATGGGTAATATAAAGCCATTGCAAACTTGGTATAAATGGTGCTTATAATAAGTTTTCAACAACTTCTCATGGTATATGTGAATGGGCATGGGGTCTTGTGAAGCCCACCTCCATCTAAGCACGAGAAATTCAGAATTAAAACATAGGGTGTCCAGGATATAAGCACTGTAGTAGAATGGGGGAATAAGCCTTTCAGTGATGCAGGTTTTGCTTCTAAAACCAAGAACTGTTGTTGCTAGCTTGTCTGACAGTATAGTTGCCCAATTACACGCTGCTTCCATCAAAGGAACCATTTCTATAGTGAAATTAGCGGAATCATGCAACCCCCACAATCTACACATCATTATCCCAGCATAACAATAAGGAGAACATAGAGAATCAATAGAGTACTTACCCGAAGATTCATGCTTGTGTTTTTCCGGATTCTGCCTCCAATCCCGAATGGGTTCGGATTCAATTTCGTTCTCATCTCGGAATTTCTCCAGAAATGCCTTGTCATACTTCTACTCTGGTACAGGCAAATGATACATTTGCCTCAAATCATTAGATTGAAATGAACCGAAGATTCTCCCATCTCTGGTGCAAAAGGTTCTGTCTGTGATTGGGATTTCCTCAATTGCCCACCTCACTACATCTGCATATGGGAGAATTTGTTCCCGAGCTGCTATCCGATGAAGGAAAGAGTCGGCTAAGTCCTTTAGAGTAGCATCAGATTTTCGAGTGGTATCTACTGTGGCTTGTACTGCTGTCACCTCGGGTTCTTTGGCCTCAATCAAATTATAAGTACTTTCCCAAGTAGTTTTTACCGAGTCCTAGACATGTAGTGTCGGATATCAATCCTTTTCTTTTAGTTCCTGGATCAGTGATGAGTTGTCCTGTAGCTAGCGAAGCAGAAGAGATTGCAGTTTTCTTAGACTTCTTCCCCATTCTGCTTGAATCTATTGCTTCAGAAGAATTCTGCACAGGAGTGAAAATGAACGTAATACAGAGAATTGGTAGCGCAAACCAAATATGAGCGAGATATATTGATGAATGCACGGTGAAGGATTAACTTAAAGTGGCCGAGGATACAATCTGTGAAAAGATTTTTAGACTTACTATTTCATTAAATGGCCGTTAAAACCTGCCAATCCTTTAAATGCCCATCATATCATTTATTGGCCGAATGATTTGTTTAAGCGTGCCTTGGATGTTTTGGTGGTTGAGCGCAGGTGAATCACTGTTGGGAAGATAAGGCCTTTAATACGAATTAATCGTAATATCCTTGCTTTAACATTTCTTTGAAATTCGCGCTTTTGGCTTTATCGCAATCAGCCATCGGGCAAAACATAAATCGTTATATTGGTTCCTTTTGGAATCCCCGATTGCCGATAGTGAAATTGCATCGCATCGAGAGTATTAACTGAGCAGTTTGAAAAGCATACATGGTACATCCCCGATCGCCGATAGCGATATCGCATCGCATCGGGGAAAAAGGAACTTTATCGCATCGCATTGGAGCGAAAGGGGCTTTTGTTATGCTAACTCGTTATTGCCGATATCCAATAGCCTTTTGCGTGTTGTTGCGTCGGGGAAAACCAATGGGTCTTTAAGTTATGTCTCCTTTGTCATTGCGACATGCGATCTTGCGATCCCTTTATCGCAATGATAAAATATTAATCATTTATATATTATAAGACCAAATGATTGGTTTATCAAAAAGGTTTTGTAATATTTTCATTTTATTTTCGGACCTTTTTGAATAATACTAAGTTGATACCAATTAAAATAAAAAGGGACCCATTTCATATTATAGTTTTGAGAATAAAAATGATATGAAATGGGGGGTCGTTGTGGAGCACAACACAAGGAAAATGCAATTAATCTCAACTTTATTATATTAACAATAAATAGAAGTACATGGAAATATGAAATAGTTGGAAATAGCTTCGAATATCAAACAACTACTCCAAACTAGATATAGTCTCAAAATATGTTTGTTGCAACACTATACCTAGCCTAACCTCTCAAAATGAAGTTGAAACCAATAAACACTCATGTGAATTTTTAATGAATTCACTACGGTGATAGAAGCGTTCTTGCCCACTCTCACTGAAATCACCCTAGGGCTTCGAACATGGTGCTATTAATGAAGCTGGGAACAACTAATTCTCCAAACTTCTCCACATGAAGAAAAATACTCAAATATGTCTCAAATGATCTCCTCCCCCTCCTTTTAAACACTCAGATAGATCTCCAAGTTTCTAGAATATATATCAACGAGTCTCTAGGAAAAGAAAAATGAGGACATGACATGTAGAAACCAACTTGGTCCAGCAAAGTGGTGCAGCCAGAGAAGATTAGGAAGATAGCATAGGAAGTTATTGTTGGATGTTTTAGCTAGTAAATGCATGTTGACTAAGTGGTTAAGTAGGTGGACATAGAAAAAAATGCAACAGTATTGGGATATATCATGTAATGTTTGATTCGTGCATGGGGATGGATGGTTTGTATTTCTAGGTTCGGGAATGATGCTCATAAATATCTTCATGGTATATTTTTTTTGGGATTGTGGGTCCTATTTCTAAAATAATTGGAGCCTTAAGCTTGATTCCCACACTAAAATAATGAAGATCATCTTGACTTGGGTCAGGCTTCTAGGTATTTCTTAGGTTCTCTCAATGATGGATACATTTGAGGAAATTAATAGTAAATTTGGATTCCTCTTTGAATTAGAATATTCCTTTCAAACTTAGGCCAGATAGGCATGTCTTGAATATTAGTCATCTCAAATCTAGTTATGGTCTTGGAGAACATCATATTCATAATATTCAAAGGTAAATAATGTAGTCGTTGGACTAAGAAGGTGTCCCCTCTAGATGCATCCATTATCACTATTATGGCCATCTAAATTCTGATTTCCCAATGGCTCGTAAGTATTAGAAATGGGTTAGAAATTTGTCTCTCACCCCCATCAACCCTTCTAAATTGTAGTATGAAAATGAGGTAGAGGAAGAAGTTGTATTCAAGTTTTATTTTGTACCTATGTATGTAACATCTAGAGACATTGTTTCAAAGTTGGCCCTGGGGAATTTGTCATCTCCCTATGACATGTCACCCAATCCCCACCATTTTTCTCATTTTCCTATTTTTACAAATACTCCTATTCAACATGATGTTTTTGATTTGCTACTACCCTATACTTATACACCTAGTTTATCATCTCCCACCTTTCTAGATTAGAAGTGATCGTTGTCTCACATTGTTCCCTTGGGGAGTTGTAAGAATTCACCCCCTCATTCCCCTTGTGGTATTTCTTCCCCACAACCTAGCAAAACAGTGAGTTCAGTCTAAGTTCGTATTATAAAGCAACCTTGATATGAGAGTCTTGAGAGGTCTCTAGGGCACTAGAGCCGTTATTGGGGATTTGAGTGATCAATTGGGGTACAAAAGTAGGTTGAGGTCGAAAGTATTTCTTACCTTTTTCTCAGAAATATACACGAGGAGAATTTAGGGTGGGAATAAAACGCTCTCTAAATGGGTGTCTTAGAGCATCGACCCTCGGAGCTGTGCCTCTTGAAGGTTTTACCATATCACCATTGGGATTTATCGAAGTCTACGGGGAGAATAGTGTTGCGAAGGCTCATTAAAAACAATTTGTTGCATATTTTGTTACTTCATGAAACCATTATGGAGGGGACTTAGGAAGCTTCCCTCCTGCACCCTCTACCTAGGTTGATATTTTTTTCCTTAGATGTAGATAGGAGGTCTGGTCAGCTTGTTTATGTATGGAAGAGCTTAGATTTTCAACTTCATTCAGCTTTGTCACCTAATAATTCTTTAGATATTTATGTTTTCTCTCTAGACCTTTTCCTCCAATTATTAATTTTAATCATATATGGCCCCTATCAGCAAACGGATCCATTTTTTGAAGCTATTTTCTCTCTTTCAATCATCCTCTCCAATCCATTGATCATTGGGGGGATCTAAATTTTTCACTTTGGTGAAGGGATGGTTGGAAATTTGTTTCCAATATTAGTCCCTTAAATGATTTTATGCATGGAAGATATATTAGGTTGTTCTTTTAGATATTCATCCTACAAATATTCTTCCTACATGGTCAGATAATAGGGCCATAGACAAAACGATTTCCAAGAGGCTTAATCAATTTTTATTTTTGACATAATGGGTAGATGAGAGACTCAGATTGTGACAGTAGATTGGTTCAAGGTGAACCTTAGAACAATGTTTTTTTCTCTTTAATATTACTCAAGCTCCTCCAAAGCCTTCTAGTCTATTTAAATTAAACCCTCATTGGCTCAAAGTTCCATCTATCCTACAAGGAATAAGAAATGTATGGATCCCTCTCTCTAAAAATGATTGAGAACCTTCCCTGCTGCAATTTCAATCAAATCTAAAAATGGAAGAAGCAACTACCATCACTTTGGAAAATAAATAACATGAATCAAACTCCAAGTTTCTATAGGTTTTAAAAGCTATTCTTGGGGCCCTTCGAGGAAAGTGATTTGGAATGATTAAAAAAAAACAACTTCTGTAAGTAAAATTGTTGGAAGCCCATAAGTAAAAAATTTACCTAGATAAGTACGAGAGGATGAAATTAAGGGCCATCTTGATTGAAGTATGAAATGAAAACACTAAATTATTTCACCACTATGTAAATCACATGAAATCCATCAACATAATTTGGTATATATTTAAGGAGGATGGTTCCTAATCTTCCACCTTCTAAGAGATTACTTAGGAAAGTACTAATTATTTTGTGAATCTCTATAGAGGGGTTGGGCAAACAAAATTAGATCATATTCTAAGAGTGGAAACATATTTTGCTCATTTTGTGGATGAACGAGACAATGGGGCTCTAAAGGAGGAAACTTAAATAGAGGAGCATGGATCCACCATTCATAGCTTCCAAAAAGGAAAATTTCCTAGGTTGGATGGTCTTCCTATCAAATTCTATATTGGCTACTTCAAATTTATTGGAGAGGATTTTTTGGAAGGGGTGGAATACTCCATATCAAGAGTGACTCTTTTAGCTCCTTTAAACACTAATTTCATTTCCCTTATCTCAAAGATAACCCCTCCTCCATTGATCACTCTAGACCTATCTTTTTGGGCAACTCCATATACAACATCATACCTGAAATCATAGCCTAGTTCCTAAAACAATTCTTTCGAGCAACATCTCCCATAAATAATTTGGCTTCCTCCAGGGTCATCAAATACATGATGCAATTGGTCTAGCTCCAGAGGGACTCCACATTATTAATAGCGACAATCACAAGGAAATTTTCTAAATGTGGATTTATCAAGGCATTCGATAGGGTAAATTGGTTATATATAAGGCTTCTTCTACTACATTTTTGCTTTCACCACTTGTTTGTAGCTTGGATCTTTGGTTTTAAGTCCTTAGCCTCTTTTACACTCATTATGAACATTACAATTGCCCCTATTGTCAGTTTAAGTCAAGGGTTATGACAAAGATTCCTTGTTTATACTCCACTCTTCCCGCTGGTGGTAGAATGTCTCAATAAAATTATAAAACATGCCCTTTCTCATCTCCTCTTCAAAGGAATTCCTTTAGGAAATCAATGGACACTTCCAAATTTTCCTTTTTATGGATGATATTTTCATCTTCTGTGAAGGATCATTTAGATTTATATATGCCGTAAACTTAGGTCTAGATGCTTTCTGTGAGGCTATAGGAATGGTAATTAATGAATCAAAATCCTCATTTTTCTTCTATGGTATGGAAGAACATGACAATATCCAATGCACAATGCTTGTAAATATCTAGGCTAGGGATATTTCAAATGGTCTAATATACCGAGGTTTTCATTTAAGGGGAAATAACTATTTAAAATGGTATTAGGTTTGGATGATAGAAAAAATTGAAAAATGAATATCTACCTAGTGCTTCCTATGACTCGGCCGAGCTAAAAGGTTCCTATTACAAAATTAAATATTAAATAAATCCCCAATTTTTGGGCCACTCTCACATGTGTTGAAAATGAGAACAAGAAATGCTAAAAATGGAAGTGCTAAAAATAGCACTGCTAAAAATAGCATTTCATGATGGATTCCTATTTTAGTCAATCCATGGACTTAAAATAGGAAGTAAAATTCGAATTTGAACTTAACAGCTGTTTGAAAATAAATTAATTAATTCTCCATGAGTTAATTAGTTGTGAAAAATCAAACATCAAGTCTATGTGAGGACATGCAATAGTTTATCTATTAATTGAGGAGTTTATCCATCAGTTAAAGAGATAATGATGAGTAATAATTTGAGTAGTAATTAGTTGGCTCAGTTAACTGAGTCAAGTCCAGTTATAATTGATTTAAACAATTTGTTTAAATTAAATAAATTCAATTAGTTAATGCATTCTTGCATATAACTACTGCACTTCAGATAATTAAAGATTCTCTAATGAATAACTCATGCATGTTAGTTCATACAGAGACCCAGTTGATATCAGAGAAGGGACAACGTACTATCAGTTGGATGAATATTTTTCCTATAAAGGAAGCTCATACATGATGATGATTTATCTCCTTGAGGATTACGTAGTTAGATCAGAGGTTGGTGAGTGTGTGAAGAGGCAAATTCACATATGTGGTTGCGCTGGACCCCAATCAGAATTGCACAAAGCAATAGGAGGCTTGGAGGGCAAACCAAAGGTTAGATAGAGGCCTTTGATTGTTTATTAGCAGCAGAGGTATTGCAGAGAGAGTAGAATAGCTTTCAAGTTGATTCTTTTTGTAATATTGGCTATATTTCCATTTGTATGATAATACAGAGATGGGGTTCTAGGTTGAGGCTTTGCCTGGGTAAATTCTTCTATATTATGTGTGATTGATTCCTTATTAGTTACATGTGTTCTTATTGATGTTGATCATGTTCTATTAAGATTCCGCTAAATTGGTTGTAGAAGTAGATAAAGTATTTTGATTTAGTCTATTGCATTATCAGGTGATCTGCAATGACAACTTCTACATGGTATCAGAGCTAGTTGATTTGTAGAAAAATTCTACGTGTTATCAGAGCACAGGTGATCAGGGAAGAATAGTATATTGTTGGAAATAATACTGAGAGGGGGGGTGAATCAGTATTATCTAGCAATTTAATAAATCTTCCTTATTTGATCTTTGAATTATTTTAGCATGTCAGTACCATAAAATAATGAGCATGAAAAATAGATAGTCACACCAAAGAACACAAGATGTAAGGTGGAAACCCAATGTGGGTGAAAACCACCTACTGCAATATGTCTCTATCTTCTTTCAATTTAGAAACTTCTTTTACAATGATTTTGTACTGGTGCAGTCCTTTACCAGTACGCAGGCTGCAACCTGCAGAGAGCTACAACTCTCTCTCTCTCTCTTTTCCAGTCTACTCCTGGAAGGGAGCTACAACCCCCTACTTATTTTCATAAAGCATCAGATGATCAACAAGTACATAACAGATATAGATCACTACAGATATCAGATCAGCAATAACAGAACTAACCCAGAACACCTTATCAACAGAGAAATTCAATCAACAGAACATCTTAAAATAGAGACGCAGTTTTTCTTTCTGTGGCCTGCGACCAGACGCCGTTAACCTTCTGCTACTCTGCGTCCACACGCAGATATCCTTCTGCTTCGCTACGTGCCCACGCACTGTTCCTTTGACTGCTCTGCGTTCTGTTGCTTCAGGGACGCACCCAAAGATACTATTACGCCGCGTCTTTCGCTACAGAGACGCACCTGAAAACACTATCGCACCGCGTCCTTCTGCTTCAGAGACGCACCTGAACCTTGATCGCCCTGCGTCCCCACGCAGGTCTCTCTCTACTGTACTGCGTCTCGGCGCACTTGCCCTTTACAGTACCTGCGTCCCGGCGCACTTTCCCTTCACTGAACCTGCGACCCTTCAGATATAAATGATATGAAGACTTCAGGAAAGACCCAAACAGTCAGATCTACAGATCTGATCATGCGCCATAGAGATCACAGTCCATTAGAAGATTCGCCCTCTTAGATCTGGACTAGATCTCACCAAATAAGATATTCAACCCAAGACAATTGCTCAATCCAAATGAACTCCTTTGCTTTATATAGGCAAGCTCCTCCCCAAAACATGGAACAATACCACGAGCCGACACCATAGAAACACAAAACCGTCGGCTAGATACCACACAAGAAACCCCCACGTGCTTTTCTCTGTCTTGAAATGTGTGCACTGGGTGGACGCACCCCCTGAACGGCCGGCCGGCGTCCCTGGACGCGGTTTCTGCATGGTATACCTGCGGGGACGCACTTTCTGAACCGATTGCCTGCGTCCTTCTTAATTTTCAACAAACTGAGAGCCTTACCACTGGAGTTGCCATCAAGTACAACATCTGTAACATACAGTCATACCAGAAAACATAATGCCAACAATCTCCCCCTTTGGACTTGATGGCAACCTCACAAACTTCAGCTTCATTCTCCCCCTTTGACATCAAGAGCAAAGGGTATGCTCCCCCTAAGCTCATGCTCCCCCTGAATATGAACCAGATCTGCAGCAACGCAGCACCATGAAAGAGATAGAGACATATTGCAGCTATTTCCAAGATCTCCTTCTCCATAATGCCAACAATGCATTATGTGCTCCCCCTGAGCCTGTACCACCAATAAGAAGAGGTTCAACAAGATGATGCATCAACAACCCCCAGCTTTTGCCTGAGGTATTCAAACGTGTCCCTGGGCAATGGTTTGGTAAGAATATCAGCAACTTGTTCCTTGGAAGGAACATACTCCAACTTGACTTTTTGTTCAAGCACTTGTTCCCGGAGAAAATGGTACTTGATTGGTATGTGCTTGGTTTTTGAATGCATGACCGGATTCTTTGAGATGCTGATTGCACTTGTGTTATCACATAAGATGGGGATAGGTGGTGTACAAGTGATTTGAAAATACTGCAAAGTCTGCATCATCCAAAGGAGTTGAGTGCAACAAGATGCAACAGCAACATATTCCGCTTTAGCTGTAGACAAGGCAATCGAACTCTGTTTCTTGCTGAACCAAGATACCAGTCTGGAACCCATAAAGAACGCACCACCACTTGTGCTTTTCCTGTCATCCACGCTTCCGGCCCAATCTGCATCTGTATAAGCATGAAGAGTAAGATCTGTATCTCTAGGATACCATAAGCCATAATTTTGAGTCCCTTGAAGATATTTGAAAATTCTCTTTACTGCCTGAAGATGAGTCTCCTTCGGATTTGCCTGAAATCTTCCAACTATTCCAACTGCATGCATGATGTCCGGTCGGGTACCTGTCAAATATAGTAAACTTCCAATCATAGATCTGTAGGTTGGTTGATGTACTGCTGCAGATTCATCATTTGCACTGAGACTACATCCTGTGACCATGGGTGTACATACTGGTTTTGCATCTTCCATGCCATATTTCTTCAAAATCTGCTTGAGATACTTGGTTTGAGATAAAAAGATTCCTCCTTCCTTTTGTTGGATTTGCAAACCAAGGAAATATGTCAGTTCTCCTAGCAAGGACATTTCAAATTCTTTCTGCATGACCGAGGCAAAGCTTTGACTCATAGCTTCTTCAATGCTGCCAAAAATAATGTCATCTACATACACAACAAGTATTAGCAATTTGTCATTTTCAACTTTTATATACAGATTGCTATCTGCTGAACCTTTTGAGAAACCTTGTTGATGAAGATATTTGTCCAACCGGTAGTACCAAGCCCTTGGAGCTTGTTTGAGACCATAGAGAGCCTTTTTCAATCGGCATACAAGATTTGGATCATTTCCAAGAATGAACCCATCTGGCTGTTCAATGTACACTTCTTCTTCCAAGTCTCCATTCAGAAATGCTGATTTCACGTCCATTTGGAATACTTTGAAGTTTTGAAAACTTAGGAGAGCAAGGAACATTCGGATGGCCTCAAGTCTTGCAACAGGAGCAAAAGTTTCTTCAAAGTCTATTCCTTCTTGCTGCGCATACCCTTTACAAACAAGTCTGGCTTTGTTTCTAATTACTTCTCCATTTTCATTCAATTTATTTTTGAAGACCCATTTTGTTCCAATAACATTCTTATCCTTTGGTCTAGGAACCAGCTCCCAAGTGTTGTTCTTTTCGATTTTCTCAAGTTCTTCATCCATTGCTTTCACCCAACATTCATCTTTGCATGCTTCTTTCACATTTTGTGGTTCAGTAGAGGAGAGTAATGCCAAATAGCTTGAGGCTTCTGCAACTGTTCTTCTTGTTTGTACACCTGCTTCTTTCTGCCCCACAATCTGAGATTCTGGATGATTCTTCTGAACATATCTGGATGGAGTTTTCTCTTCTATTCTTGTCTGCTCCTCTGGTTCTTCTTGAAGTTCTCCTTGGGGTTCTTCTTCTTCATTATTCTGTCTTTGAGGGTAGCCTTCATCTTCTTCTATATCTTCATGATGTACTTGCCTAGGAATATATCCCTTCTCATCAACCACTACATCAATGCTGTCAACAATTCTGCCAAGTCTTTTATTGTAGCATTTGTATGCTTTGCTATGTGGAGAATAGCCAAGAAGAATGCCTTCATCTGCTCTAGGTTCAAGTTTGCCAAGCTGCTCATCAGTATTCTTGATATAGCATTTGCTCCCAAAGATTTTGAAGTGCTTTACCGAAGGAGTTTTACCACTCCAGAGCTCATGAGGAGTTTGAGTGCTGTTCACCCGGACATTTGTCTTGTTGAGAATAATAACCGCAACATGTGCAGCTTCACCCCAGAAAGTTGCGGGAGTTCCTGATTCATCAAGCATAGCACGAGCCATTTGTTGGATTGTTCTGTTCATTCTTTCAACAACTCCATTTTGCTGAGGAGTTCTAGCTGTAGAGAATTCTCTCCTTATCCCATGTTCATCACAGAAATCGAAAAATTCATTTGAAGTAAATTCCCCACCTCTGTCGGATCTGAGGCACTTAATTTTGTGACCTGATTCATTTTCAACCAAGGCTTTGAAGGATTTGAATTTTTCGAATGCTTCATCTTTGTGCTTCATAAGTCCTAACCAGACAAACCTGGAGAAATCATCAATAAATAATATCAAGTATTCCTCTCCTCTAGGTGTTCTTTTCCTGAATGGACCACATGTATCTGTATGTACTAGCTCAAGAGGCATGCTAGCTAATCCTTCTTTCTCTGGAAAGTTAGTCCTGGTTTGTTTTCCAAACTGACATGATCTGCATATGGTGTTGTCAGGAATTTTGATATCTGGAAGATCGCGAACTACCTGATATTTGCATGCTTTCCTTATTTGTGAGAAGCTTAGATGTCCCAACCTTCGATGCCATAACCAGTGCTCTTCATCCTTGCTTAGATAGCATTGTTGTTGTCCTTCTTCAAATATGTACAGATTATTTGGAGTTCTTTTGCCTTTGAGTATTGTTTTACCTGTATCAAGATCACAAACAAGACATCCATTCGATCTGAAAATAACCTCGGTTTTTTGATCACACATCTGGCTAACACTTAGTAGATTATGCTTCAATCCATCAACATACAAAACATTTCCAGCCTTGACCTTTTCTTTTAAAGGAGCAATACCTTTTCCTTTTATAGTTGCAGGAGTATCATTTCCAAAAGAAACTTTCTTTCCCTTTTCTAAAGTAGAATAAGATTCAAGTATTTCTTTGTCACCTGCCATATGTTTCGAACATCCACTATCAATGTACCATAGATTTTCCTGTCCTTCTGCATAAAATGCTATCCCACATCTTTTTGTTTGAGGTTCCTTTATTCTCCATGTTTTGGTGCTTGTGGCTTGTTCCTTTTTCCTTTCTTGTTCCTTTTTCTCCTGAAACCTGCTCCTGCATTCAGAATCTTCATGACCAAAATTATTGCAAATAGAACATTCAACTTCATTTTCAAGAGCCGAAAAGTTGTTATAGGTCCTTTTTGTAATCCCTGTCATACTTCTTTGTTTTTGAGCTTCCCTAGTCATGATTGTTTTATATGCAACACATTGAGCTGCTTTGTGACCAAAGTAATGGCAAGAAAAGCATTGTCCATTGAAGAAGCTTCTGCGGTTATTGAATCTACCAGCCAACTGATTGTAATTTCTATTTTCATCTATTCTTGGACCAAACTGAGAAGATTTTACCTGTGGCTGGTTGTAGCTTTTGTTCACCCTTAAGATGGATTGTCCCTGATAGTTTCTATTTGTAATTCGTCCCTGCTTTACCTGATTATCTTCATTGTTCTTCTGCTCATTTCTTCTTGCTGCATCAAGATAACTTTTTGAGGTGGATGCTTGAGAGATTTCTCCATTATAGCCCAAACCTGTCTTGTTTAGAGGAGACCGCTGCACATTGATAATCTCATCCAAAGTTTCAGATCCTTTGACAAACTTAAGATTAATAGCTTTTGTTTTCTCAATTTCTTTTCTGAGACCAACAATTTCACCTTCTAGTTTTTCAAGATGTTTTTCCTTTTCATCAATTTGAAATTGCAGAGTATCAATGATCACATTCTTTTCTTCTATACATCTCTTGAGTCTAGTAATTTCATCATAGAGATTATCCACATCTACAGCATCCTCATAATCATCATCTTCAAATGCCATTAACAGCTTATATTTATTACCTTGTTCATCTTCATCACTGTTTGATAAGCCATCACTATCTTCATGGGTGTAGTAGCTTTTCTTATTTGCACTTTGTTTCTTGTTCCATCTAGCAGGTTCCTTTCCTTTATCCTTATAAGGACATTTTGCAGCATAATGACCTACTCTTCCACAAGCAAAGCATTTGAAAGGTAGCTTACCTCTGAACCTTCCAGAGCCCCTTTGAAGATTTCTGACAAAATTTGATTCTTCTTCCTCTTCTTCTGGAACATGGCTTGCTTCATAGTAATCTTCTTTGCCTGATGCCTTAAAAGCAGCTTCCCTTCTGTCTGATGGACCTCCCTTTCTCATTTCATAAGCAGTTAGAATTCCATGTAGCTGAGACATAGTGAGAACACGGAGATTTTCCTTTTCTACCATTGCAGATACTTTAGATTCAAACTTGGGGGATAATGATCTTAGAATCTTTTGAACTACTATAGCCTCTTTTATTTCTTCAACCAAATTTTTCATACAATTAACAATCTCATCTACCCGAAGAAAATAATTAGCCACACTTTCATCATTATACATCTTGAGAGTCTCATATTGAATCCTGAGAGTTTGAAGTTTAGCTTGTTTTACCTGTTCATCTCCTTCATAGCTCGTGACCATTTTGTCCCATATCTCTTTTGCTGATTTGAAGTGCATTACCTTCATGAATTCTGTTTGGGATATACTTCCTAATAGAGTACTGACTGCTTTTGCATTTGTTTCATACTTCTTTTTCTCAGCTGGATCTGTAGGAGTAGCTGAAGGAAAAGCATAGCCTGTTTCTACAATGTCCCAAACTTCTGTACCAAGAGATTGAAGATATGCAGTAACTCTTACCTTCCAATAATTGAAGTTTGTCCCATCAAAAATCGGTGGCCTGATTGATGCTTCTCTCTCGTAGTTGCTCATGATGAACGATCTACCTTCAAGCGATCAAGCTTCTCTGAAGGACCTGCTCTGATACCAATTGTTGGAAATAATACTGAGAGGGGGGTGAATCAGTATTATCTAGCAATTTAATAAATCTTCCTTATTTGATCTTTGAATTATTTTAGCATGTCAGTACCATAAAATAATGAGCATGAAAAACAGATAGTCACACCAAAGAACACAAGATGTAAGGTGGAAACCCAATGTGGGTGAAAACCACGTGCTGCAATATGTCTCTATCTTCTTTCAATTTAGAAACTTCTTTTACAATGATTTTGTACTGGTGCAGTCATTTACCAGTACGCAGGCTGCAACCTGCAGAGAGCTACAACTCTCTCTCTCTCTCTTTTCCAGTCTACTCCTGGAAGGGAGCTACAACCCCCTACTTCTTTTCATAAAGCATCAGATGATCAACAAGTACATAACAGATATAGATCACTACAGATATCAGATCAGCATTAACAGAACTAACCCAGAACACCTTATCAACAGAGAAATTCAATCAACAGAACATCTTAAAACAGAGACGTAGTTTTTCTTTCTGTGGCCTACGACCAGACGCCGTTAACCTTCTGCTACTCTGCGTCCACACGCAGATATCCTTCTGCTCCGCTGCGTGCCCACACATTGTTCCTTTGACTGCTCTGCGTTCTGTTTCTTGAGGGACGCACCCAAAGATACTATTACGCCGCGTCTTTCGCTACAGAGACGCACCTGAAAACACTATCGCGCCGCGTCCTTCTGCTTCAGAGATGCACCTGAACCTTGATCGCCCTGCGTCCCCACGCAGGTCTCTCTCTACTGTACTGCATCTCGGCGCACTTGCCCTTTACAGTACCTGCGTCCCGGCGCACTTTCCCTTCACTGAACCTGCGACCCTTCAGATATAAATGATATGAAGACTTCAGGACAGACCCAAACAGTCAGATCTACAGATCTGATCATGCGCCATAGAGATCACAGTCCATTAGAAGATTCGCCCTCTTAGATCTGGACTAGATCTCACCAAATAAGATATTCAACCCAAGACAATTGCTCAATCCAAATGAACTCCTTTGCTTTATATAGGCAAGCTCCTCCCCAAAACATGGAACAATACCACGAGCCGACACCATAGAAACAAAAAACCGTCGGCTAGATACAACACAAGAAACCCCCACGTGCTTTTCTCTGTCTTGAAATGTGTGCACTGGGTGGACGCACCCCCTGAACGGCCGGCCGGCGTCCCTGGACGCGGTTTCTGCATGGTATACCTGCGGGGACGCACTTTCTGAACCGATTGCCTGCGTCCTTCTTAATTTTCAACAAACTGAGAGCCTTACCACTGGAGTTGCCATCAAGTACATCATCTGTAACATACAGTCATACCAGAAAACATAATGCCAACAACTGAGAGGAGATTTCAAAGTTTTGAGTTTTGGGCCGAGTGTTTACAGAGCAGATATGAAGAATTTCGTACAAAATTTTCAGCAAAAATAGCATATTTGGATTCCTTGTGGAAAAATACCTAAATTCAAAAAAAAATCGGCTGAATTAGAGTTCGAATGAGGGTGATATCGCTAATTTAAAATCAGCTCCTTTTTTAGAAAATTTCATGACGGCAGGAAAGATGAAAGAGATTGGTGTGCTAGCCAAGAACCTGTATGCACTTGAGGTACAAGATGCATGCAAAGCCTTGAGGGGCAAGGCAAAGGTTGGAGAGTTGGTGGTTGAGAGGGAGAGTACATTACCTCTCAACATGCAGTGCTAGAAGAAGTCTGAGATGATTGTGGATGAGCCACGATTGGTGAAGCAAATTTAGGAGGTTGTGGAGCAGCCACAACTAGGGAAGGTGAGAGGAGACATAGTGGAGACATCCACTCATGCAGAGACCTCCAGTAGGGGGTAACTTCGAGTCGGGTGGGCATAGGGATCACATGCAGCCATACCTCCAGGTGGGAGGTGGGGCGATGTGATGTGATAGTCCCAAGAAGGCTGAAATAGAGGTAGGCTCCTTGAGGTACCCAACCTCTTGGATTAGACCTTACTACGGAAGCCACGATGAGGGGTATCAAGGCTGACTGATCAGGTACAGACAAATGTGGATGAAACGGTAGAGAGAGCTACAGTGTAGGAGTACTAGGACTATGTAGAGCTAGTAGGCTATAACAATGTAGGAGGCATAGGAGTGTTGCAACAGTGCAATATGGCATAGAGTGGTGTGAAATGGTGCGAGATGAATGGAGTGCTGCAATAGCTCAGAGGTCAGAGAGGGAGCACTTGTCAGTAGCAGGTAGAGCTTCGACATCAGAGTATGTTTCTAGCCCAACAGAGAGGTCAGTGGAGAGCTTTTTTGTTCCAAGAGTTGCTCGAGCAACCACACTTGGTAGAATTGTTGCATGTAGAACATTCCAAAGGTACAGGATCGGGTTCGAGTTGAATGTCTTTCTTGTTGAGAGGGAGTGTTGAAAATGAAAACAAGAAATGCTAAAAATAGAAGTGCTAAAAATAACACTACTAAAAATAGTAGTTCAGGATGGATTCCTATTTTAGTGAGTCCCTGAACTAAAATTAGGAAGTAAAATTTGAATTTGACTTAACATTTGTTTGAAAATAAATTAATTAATTTTCCATTAGTTAATCAGTTTTGAAAAATCAAACATGAAGTCTATGTGAGGACATGCAACAATTTATTTATTAATTGAGGAATTTATCCATCAGTTAAAGAGATAAGGACGAGTTCTAATTTGATTAGTAATTAGTTGGCTCAGTTAACTGAGTAAAGTCCAATTATAATTGATTCAAACAATTGTTTAAATTAAGTAATTTCAGTTAGTTAATCCATTCTTGCATGTAATTGTTGCACTTCAGATAACTGAAGATTCTCTCATGAATAACTCATGCATGTCAGTTCAGACGGAGACCCAGTTGAGATCAGAGAAGGGACAATGTACTATCAGTTGGATGAATAATTTTCCTATAAAGGAAGCTCATCCATGATGAGGATTTATCTCCTTCAGGACTATGCAGTTAGATCAGAGGTTGGTGAGTGTGTGAAGAGGCAAATTCTCACATGTGGTTGCACTGGACCCCAATCAGAATTGCGCAAAGAAATAGGAGGCTTGGAGGGTAGACCAAACATTAGATAGAGGCCTTTGACTATCTATGAGCATCAGAGGTATTACAGAGAGAGCAGGATAGCTTTTGAGCTGATTCTTTTTGTAATGCTGGTTATATTTCCACTTGTATGATAATACAAAGATGGGGTTTTAGGCTGAGGCTTTCCCCGGGTAAATTATTTTGTGTTATGTGTGATTGATTCCTTCTTATCAGTTATATTTGTTCTTATTGATGTTGCTCATGTTCGATTAAGCTTCTGCTAAATTGGTTGTAGAAGTAGATCGAGTATTTTGCTTTAGTATAATGCATTATCAGGTGATCTACAATGAGAATTTCTACAACATGGACTTCTAATGGTGTTGTTAAGAAAATCAAGTACCTCACCCTGTAATTACTCTAGTCTAGAAATAAATACAAAGACATTTTTACAATGACAACTTGGAAATATTTTACTTTGTTCACATATACTCTACCATCCAAATTAGTTCACCTATACTCTAGTATACAAAAGTTGTTGGTGGCTCATACTTGGGGCAAGGGTTGTGGGCACAATATATTGCTAACAAATATATTCATCCCACCTCCATGTATAACTTGATAATATACATTACAAAATCATCTACCCAAAGTTCTATCATATGGAAAGCCATCGTAAATGCCTGCCCCATTGTTTGCAATGGTTGGGTTTGGCCTATTGGATATGGGGCAAGCTGCAAATTAGGTAATATCCTTGGGTGGGTAGTTCACAAAATGGAACTCTCGTAGTGGACCTCATGCATGTGTTAAACCAAGCATGAATTTTCAATACTGCACGACCATCTCGATAAAGAGATAGTTTCTGGTAGTATATAATGAATGAATAGTTGCATCTGGAAGGAATATTAGTTTCTATATGGAGCAATTATATCAATCCTAAACAATTATATAAGTTTTGTTAGGATTTCCCACACTTCTCAAAATTTCTAGATAAAATTTATTCTAGTTCAAATTCATGCATCTACTCTTAAAAGAAGGATACATATCCATTATGTAAGAAAATGTCCTCTTCCCTCTCCCTCGTGGAGAAAAAAATTGTGGATTTTTTTTTCTAGCCAAGTTAAAGTTTCATATGTGGTTATTACTCATGAACAAAGCTTTGACTTAAGATGTTTTACAAAAGAGGAAGTTGCTCTGACTTAGGATGTCTTACAAAAACGGAAGTTTTAGGGGCCAGATAGATTACATCTTGCAAAGAAAGTATCAAATCCATACATCATCTCTTTATCACCTATCCCTTCTCAATAGAAGTTTGGAGTGAAACCATAGGGTTAAAACAACAATCCCTCAAAATGACATGGATCCTCACTAGAAAATGCCAAGAAAAAGGTATTTTATTTATTAGTTGGAATAAGCACTTAAAAACACAATCGAAGATAAGCATAACACTTCATCATGAATCTAAATTTTCCAAGAAAAATCGACTTATAAAAAATGACTAAAGCATAACTTTATATATACATATACATATACATATACATATACATATATATACACGCACACACACACGCACACAGATATATATATATATATATATATATATATATATATATATATATATATATATATATATATATATATATATATATGTATGTATGTATATCTATTATGTGCGACCTTTTTGGAGTTTTCAGCAAGTTTTTGGTTCGAATCTGGCTAAAAAAAATTTCATCAAACCCATATTTGTGTAGTTTAAGCTTGACTAAATATATAGACTCACCATGCTCAAAAACCCTAGGAACACTTAGATTGTGAAGAAATCACTTGTCAAAATTGTGATCTCAGTTTCACAATCTTTGTTGCAATACTGACCTTCCTAGCCTTTTACAATGTCAAAACTATAGTGAGCTCGAGAGCTTTTTCTCCAAACTTTTTGACCATAGAGAATAAAATCTTAAGTAAAACTAAATATTTTGTTTCTTTAGGTAGACCGAAGTTTGTCATCATCATCATCATCATCATCATCATCATCATCAATGAATTCCTGCAAAATTCTAGACAAATATGATCAAAACATAAAGCAGAAAACCATGGCTAAAAACCATAAGTAATTTCATGACACTTGTTCACATGAAATTTTTTAAAGCAATCAATTTGTTTAAAAAAAGAAACGAAACACCTGCTTTTGAAATAAATCTCAATCTTTGATATGTAATTAGTCATAAGAATGGTCACTAGTATTTTCTGAAAATTAACTACAATATATAAAAAAATATAAGCAAATATTTTAACAAATAAATTAAAAAATATATAACATAAAAATATTAATATTAATATTAATATATTAAAGGATGAGATAAGTTAGTTTTAATTTATATAACAAAATGGATTTCAAATGAAAAGTAATTTTTTTTTAATTTTTAAAAATCCAAACTTTATCAAGTTTGATACGAATATAATGATCACATTTTAATATAATGTACATCTTCTTCCATACATTATTGGGTGCTGCCACAACCTAAACTCAACTCAGTGATGAACTAAAACAACATTAAAGAGAGAAAACATTTTCAAAGCTATTCAAAACTCATAAAATAAAATCAAGAATGTAAATATATTAACCCAGAAAACCTTAGAAAATCGAAAACGTAAAAATAGAATAATAAATAAGAAAACCTCCATAATGTCCATGTCTAAAGCACTTGGCTATATCTATTATTGCACTCACCAAATTGCCATTCTGATCTAATCATTAAGGTTTTCATAAATAAGTTGCACATTATAAGGAATCAAAAATGTAAAAATGTCTCCCACGTTGGTGAGTGTATCTAATCAATTACATCAAGGTGTTCATAAATAAGTTGCACATTATAAATTAAAAAATGTTATTTAAAAGTCCCTCACGCTTGAATACATGAAAATAATTGCCTAGTAAATCCAATTTGACCGAAACCAAAAACATTGACAAACAGCTATTGTGAAAGTAACATCACAGACGAACAAAAAATTCAAAGTGAAATAACTATTTAAAATAGTATTAGGTCTGGATGATAGCAAAAATTGAAAAATGAATATCTACACAGTGTTTCCTATGACTCAGCCGACTTAAAAGGTTCCTATCATAGAATTAATTATTAAAATGAATTATTAAAGAAATTCCCAATTTTTTTGGCTACTCTGGCATGGACTTCTAAAGGAGTTCTTAAGAAAATCAAGTAGCTCACCCTCTAATTACTCTAAGTTAAAAATAAATACAAATACATTTTACAATGAAAACTAGGAAATATCTTACGTTGTTCACATATACTCTACCATCCAAATTAGTTCACCTATATTGTAGTATCCAAAAGTTGTTTGCGGCTCATATTTGGGGCAAGGATTGTGGGCAAAATATATTGCTCAGAAATATATTCATCCCACCTCTTTGTCTAACTTGATAATATCTATTACAAAATCATCTACCTCAAGTTCTATATGGAAATCCATCGTAAATGCCTACCTTATTGTTCGCAATGGTTGAGTTTGACCTATTGGACATGGGGCATGCTGCCAAACTAGGCAATATCCTTGGGTGGGTAGTTCTCAAAATGAAACTCTCATAGTGGGCCTCATCCTTGTGTTAAACTAAGCATGAATTTTCAATAAGCATGATTTTTCAATATTGTACAAGCATCCCGAGAGAGATGGTTTCCAGTAATGTATAATGAATGAATAGTTACATCTAAAAGGAGCCTTCGTTTCTAGATGGAACAATTATATCAGATTTCCCACACTTCCCTGTAAAAATTTCTAAATAAAATTTATTCTAGTTCAAATTCAGGCATCTACTCTTCAAAAGAAGGATACATATCCATTATGTAAGAAAATGTTCTCTTCCCTCTCGCTTGTGGAGAAAAAAGTTGTGGATTTTTTTTCTAGCCCAGGTAAAGTTTCATATGTGGTTATTACACATTGGCTATTACACATGAACAAAGCTCCGAATTTAGATGTCTTACAAAATAGGAAGTTGCTCTTACTTAGGATGTCTTACTAAAAAAAGGAAGTTTTAGGGGTCACATAGATTCTATCTTGCAAAGAAAGTATCAAATCCATACATCATCTCTTTATCACCTACCCCTTCTCAATAGAAGTTTAGAGTGAAATCATAGGGTTAAAAGGACAATCCTTCAAAATATCATGGATCCTCACTAGAAAATGCCAAGAAAAAGGTATTTTGTTCATTAGTTAGACTAAGCACTTAAAAAATATGGGTTTCAATTCAATTCTACACATTTTAAATTTTTTACTTTGGATAAGGATATTTTTATTGAAAATTTACTAACCTAGTTATATGAATTAAATGGTTGTTAAATGGAAGATAAGCATAACAGTTTGTTCGAGCCAAAAAATTTGTCATCTAACCTTGATTTGTGTTGCTTAAACTTAAATATATCGACTCACCACCTTCAAACTCCCTAGGAACACTTAGATTGTATAATGTTTGTTGGAATACATACTTTCCTAGCCTTTTAGGATGTCAAAATTATAGCGAGCTTGGAGATTTCTCTTCAAATCTTTTGAGGATAAGAATAAATCTTAAATCAAACTAAATAATTGGTTTGTTTAGGTCTGATAAAACAAAGTTTGGTCTCAGTGGAAGTTAGCCATCATCATCAATCAATTCCTACAAGATTTTAGAAAAATTTGATCAATAAATAAAGCATAAAACTTTTCAAAAAATAGACTATTATATATATCTATATCTATATATATATATATATATATATATATATATATATATATATATATAAGAGTTAAACATATATATATTAAAAATATATATAACAAGATTCTTAGCACATAAATAGTCTTCATTACAAAACTATGGCATATCCACATGCCTAAAAACCATAACTCATTTCATGAAACTTGTTGATATGACATTTTTTAAGCAATCAATTTGTTTAAAAAAAGAGAAAAGAAATATCTACTTTTGAAATAAATCTTAATCTTTGATATGTAATTAGTCATAAGGATAGTCACAAATATTTTCTGAAAATTAACTAAAATATATAAAAAAAAAATATAAACAAATATTTTAAGAAATAAATTAAAAATTATATAACATAAAAATATTAATAAAAATAAACTAGAAAAAGACATAAGCTAGTTTTAATGTGTATAAAAAAAATATATTTCAAATGAAAAATATTTTTGAAAGATTTGAAAGAGCACAACATTATCAAGCTTCATACAAAGACATTGATCACATCCTAATATAATGTACATCTTCTTCTATACAATATATTAGGTGCTGCCTCAACCTAAACTCAACTCAGTAATTAACAAAAAAAACATTAAAGAGTGAAAATTTTTTCAAGAGTATTCAAAACTCATAAAATAAAATCAAGAATGTAAAATATATTAACCCAAAAAACCTTAAAAAATCCAAATCGTAAAAAATAGAATAATAAATTAAATCAGACCTCCATAATGTCCATGTCTAACACACTTGGGTATATCTAGAATTTCACTCACCAAATTGCTCTTCTGATCTAATCATTAAGGTCTTCATACATAAGTTGCACATTATAAGGAATCAAAACGTTATTTAAAAATCTCTCCCACGGTTGATGATCATATCTAATCTATTACATCAAGGTGTTCATAAATAAGTTGCACATTACCTTAAAAGTCCCTCACGCTTTCCACCGTGAATACATAAAAATAATTGTATGGTAAATCCAATTTGACCGGAACCAAAAACATTGACAAACAACTATGGTGAAAGTAATATCACAGACGAACAAAAATTTCACGGAGAGGGATCTCCTCTGAGATCGTTCCCTGCTCACGACTTTTCTTCAAAGACTCCCACATTTGGAAAAATTCTCCGTACAGCTCACGTTTTTCAGGAGGTTGCAGTTTCACTTGTTTGAGCCCAGGAGCTATCTGAAGAAGGCAACCCAACAAACGAAGTACTGTCGCATCGTATTTGATGATATCTATCTCTACTAATTGAAGATTAGCAAGTGGGTACGTTGAAGCTGGTGCAATTGTATCTCCTTCTGCATCTTCCTGCGTATATATTAATATATATTAATATATATTATACCCCAACCTGCACTCTTAACCATAACGACATCTCAACAATAATGGCGACGAAATGAAAAGTAGGAAACAGAATAGGAGTTTCTCACAATAGAAAAGATAAAATGTTTCTAACCCCTACTGACGTTCATCAAAAGAGTTATTCACTTACGAGAATGAGCTGTCCGTGCAGGTGTAATCGCCGAAGGTTAGGAAGCCTCGAGAGCAGGTTCAGCAGAGGCACCGCCATCATTTCTCTCCCATCAGATGCACACCCAAGATGCATGGTAAGCACTTTCATTGACCTAAGCGTACCCATGAATTGAAGAAATCTGTTGACAGAAGTTGTATCCTGCATCCCCACCTGAACTCAACGACAGCTAATCAAATTATTTTCACGCTCCATTTCGAATCCGTGGATCCTTGAGGATAGCTCATAAAATCCCATTCCATTCACTGTCAAATCTTCTCCGTACGTGACTGCCTTCAGAGTTTGAAGTTTAGGGCAATTGACTGTCAATCCTCCCTCCCTAAAAACATATAGAACTAAATCTGTAATGCTTTGAGATAAAATGACAGGCCTCCTCAGGCCAGAACATCTACACAAATTCAGCTTACGAAGAAGTGGGCAATGCAAAAGAAATCGTGCTAAGTTGTCGTCTGTCATTTCAATATAGGTGAAGCTCAACTCAGCGAGATGCTTGAAACCTGCTAAATCAGTTGGAAAAGTGGTCAGAGTGTGAGATTAGTGAGACGACTGCATAAGAAAAGGGAGGGCGGCGGGGTTTCCTTTTGGTAGCAATATTCGAGAGAGAGACGTTCCACGTTCTTCCCGGCAACGCACCGGATCCATTCCGATACGCTTTGTTGTATAAACTGCGTAGAGTGTAAAGGAGGACTTCACATCCGATGAATGGAACCGCAATACGTCGAATATTCTATTTTCCACAGTTGACAAATCATATGTGGTAGGCGCTTGATTCGGTGATGAGACACGATAGGGGAGAGGATGAGATGGGGTATTTCTCTGTAAAGGAATCTCCAGCGACGAGAGAGGACAGAGCATTTGATGGCGTCTATAATTGTGAGCTTAGAGAGGACGCGGGAAAGGACATCGTCGGGCAGTGCAGATAATGTATAGAGAGCCATTGCCATCACTATAAAAATGGACCAAATATTGCTCTTCCCAGTCACAGACGGAATATAGCTCCAATTGGATGAACAAGTCCTGCAGTAAAAAAAGCTGAGCAAGAACCTAAATTGAAAATGGTAAGAAATGAAACAAATATTTATAAGGCTTCCAAACATCTGCATAGGTTACTAGGATTAGATTGGGGTATCTAGGTTCTTTAGGCCATAAACTATGGGGTCATTACATCATTCTTTTTAAAGAATATAGTTTTTGAGATTGATATTATTATTATTATTATGGTTTTGAGGATTTAGGGGTGAATAATATGGGATTTTATTCCTTTTACAAATTTCAAATCTATAGGGAGACATCTTTGGTCTTTGTTATAAGGGTCAATGAGTAGGCTATGGGCTATCATTATTACCATGGGTCTTGTTCTATGAGAATCAATTAAGGATAATAAATTTGTTCATTTTATTGAAAGGGTTTTCATAATTAGCAAAAGGGAATTCAAACTTATAGAAGATATAATTTTTTTCACCCAAATATAAGAATAAAATTTTGTGCAAGATTGTGACTTTTTTTGTTTAACATATATTTTTGAATGCCTGAATGCACTTACCACCATGAAAAATTTCTAGGGCATTCAAATTCTATAAATAAAACAACTTAAACTCAAATTTTGGTTATAATTAGCGAAAAAAGGCCTTGAGAAAAGTCATTTCATCAATACACAATTATAAAATATTTTTCAAAAATAATATAAAACCTTAATTTAGTTTGGTCATCCTAGAATTACTTATCATATTAATAAATAAAATGGTATTTTTAATTTTTTTGAATCAATTTTGCCAAAACCCCTTACGTATTTTTTAAGAATCATCAATTTCAGTTAGGTTATTTTTTGTGATTTTTAAATTAAACATATTTATTAAAATATTTATATACTTAATATTTGATAAATATAAATAATAAATATAGTAATTTTTTTTTAAATTATATGGTGTGTTAGTTGATATGTTTCCTTAAGATGGGTGAAGAATACATAGTTTACCAAAGTTTTCATTAACATCAATTTATTTACTCTAAAAATCTTCATGGTAATTTTTTTTTTTTTGTATCAAGTTAATATTTGTTTTTAGAATAAAGCATTTTATATCTAATTTATCCTTATTAATTTTTTTATCATTATTATTATTCATAATATGTTATACCAGTATAAAATAGTTTAGTCTAAAGAGCCCACCAATTAGTCTTAAAAATAATTGAAATTCTTAATTCAAACTTCAAGATTTTGGGTGGAGTAGGGTTTCTTAATGGTGATGAATCAATTTCCACCATCAAATAAGTGATTAAAGCACTCCAACGTTATGATTTTTTTTTTTTTACTAGGCAAGAAATCTACTATTCTGGTGAATTTGTGGTGTCAGTAGACAAGGCCATATAAAATTAACACTCAATTAAGATATAATCAATGATTTTTTAAGGGTAAATATTATATTTCCTTTTAAATTGGAATATACATGGATATGTTAAATATATTAGGTCAGTCTTTCACTAAGAAAAGATAACCATATAGAGGCATAAGAAAGCATTAGCAATAAAAAAGAAATAGATGATATATATACTAATAAATGGGCCAAATTGCCTAGGAGAATGATCTAGATAGTCATAATGAAAAATCAACTAGAGCATAAAAATATTAAGCTAAGGGATTACAGTTGGTAGTGGTAGCTTCAATAGAGTCTTCAATGTTACCATACTAAGCTAAGGGATTAGAGTTGGTAGTGGTAGCTTAAATAGAGTCTTCGGTGTTACCAGGAGTGCTACCTATTAGGGAGGAAGGCCAAGATGCTGGTCATTGCAGCCCAAGCATTGGTTGATATCCCTCAAGTGACGATGAAGGTGTTGCAAAGTGTGTATGATGTCATATCGTTCCTTGAAGTGGTCCATTCACATAATTGTTGAGAAATGGCAACAAGAAATTATAGTTTAATTTGTCCTTGATTTAAACTCAAAATTAAATTTGAATTCTATTCTCATAGAAACTTAAATAGTTAAATTAAGTTTATTAAACTTACTTAACTTAGGAAATTTGAGTTGGAAGTCTCTATGTCGTCATGTGTATGTTATCCCTACTTTATAGCAATCTAGTGTGAGTTAATTGTGAGTTGAAAAATAAAAGATGCAATTTCATTAGCCAGTTCAATTAAATTAGTTCTCAAACTAATTGAGAGAACTAATAGTGAGTTAACAATCAATGGTGTCACTAATGAACTCAACTAGTGCTACTCTAGTTAACTGCATATTTACTCATTAGAAACTCATGTATGTCGATTCTAAGAAAGGACCAGTTGAGACTAGAGTGCAGGGACAATGTACTACTTATTTTAGATTTTTCTAAGGTGCAATGATAGTGCATGCATTCAGAAACTGATCATGAAGGGATTGAAAAAAATTTATAGGCCTTATTTCCCTTTAAATACGAGTTATGCTCCATTAGAATTACGCATTGGAATAGAGACTCAAAGAGCTTGTGAAGAGGGTAAGATTTGGCCTTGAGATTCCTTATGAGTTGGAGATTGAGTTTGCTGAGTGCTGGGATTGTTTTGGAGATAACAATCATTGTAATTTCATCTTGATTTTCTGGATTACTGCAAAACATATAGTAGTTTTTTGAGTTGTTGCTTTCCCTGGATATTTATTATGTTATGTGCGTTTGATTATATGCCTCTATTGATTATTGTTTTCTCGATGTTTATGGGCTTCCGTCGTAAAGAGTAGAAGTAGATTCTTATCTCTTGGTTTAGAAAATTACATTAGCTTGTGAATCTACAGGATTTTCTACATGGTATCGGAGTATTGTTTTTTGGGCCGATAGTGTGCAGAGTAGATCTGAAACATTTTGTGAAAATTTTTCATAGACAAATTTCAAATCTGGATTCCTTTGGAAAAGATACCCAAATTGAAGAAAAACATCGGCCGAATCAGAGTTTGGATGAGGGAGGTATCATTGATTTACAATTAGCTCTCTAGAGGATATCTTGAAGTTTTGAGTTTCTAGGTTACAGGTGAAAGTTGAATCTGCAATACATACTTTAGGATTGGAAGATAGCGTTTCATGGGTTGAGGCTTGAGTATACCTTGGAAGGTAGCTTGAATTTCATAGCATGAAGGGACAGGATGGAGCCTATGCTACATGACAATGGCTTGAAGGAATTTCTTGAACAAGCAATTCGTAAGGCAACAACTCCTAATGCACAAAACTTCACCGAGTGGAAGAAGTGTGTGGCGTAGGCAAGGCGGATAATCCTTGAGGGACATCAAGATCATATTGTCTCGAGTCTCCATGTAAAGGAAACCCCACATGCTATGTGGAAAACATTGACGGACTTATATCAGAATAAAAACGATCAAAGGAAGTTGGCACTGAAGAAAAAACTTCTTAAAATGAAGATGGAGAAAAGCAAGATGATTCCAAAGTACTTGTCCAACTTCACTGAATGTCAGGATGAAATTGGAAGTGTTGGAATCGTGGTTGCCGAGGACGATATGGTGAGCCTTTCTCTTCTTGGACTCCCAAAGAGGTGTCATAGTTGTCAGGACTCTCTCAATCGTTGGGAGAACTTGCTAGATTGGGAATGACTATGGTTAGATTTGATGCAAGAGGAGATTAGGGGGAAGAGAATTGTGCCTTATTGATTAAGGTGAGGAAGCAGAAAGGTAAAATTTCCCATTCCAAATAATATTCTTATCATGGAGGTAAGAGGAAGGACATGAAAAAAGTTAAATGCTTTCATTGTCACAAGATGGGACACTTTCCTACAAATTGTCCATTAAATAAGTCCAAGGACAAGTCATTAAGAGGAGCAGAGGGTGAGGCTTTGGCCTCCGAGTTTGAAATGGAATTTTTCTTCATTGCATCCATGGTGTCTTCAATGATGGGAAGTGTATAGTACATAAGAAATGGAGCTTCTTTCCACATGACTTGTGACAAAGAGTTATTCAGTGAATTGGAGGAGAAAAATCTCAAGATGGCTAACAAGATGGGTGATGACGATAAGTATAGTGTTACTGGTGTGGGCACTATTACGTTTCAGAGGGAGCATGTGGCTCCACTCACCTTGAAGAGTGTTATGTATGTACCTAGAATAAAAAAGAACTTGGTATCTCTTTCCATGCTTGAGGGTAGAGGCTATGATGTGATCGTTTCGAAGGGAAATGTGTTCCTTTGACAAATAGCCACAAGTCAAGTAAAGAAGATACAGATTCAAGTTCAGAATCTCTATAAGATAGAGGTAGATGGTTGTGCTTCCTCGAGTTCAAAAGTGCAAAATATGTTGAGCCGAGATGTCAGCAAGTTGTGGCACAAGCGATTGGGCCACTCGCATCATGGCATGTTGAAGATATTGTAGCAAATATCTACGAGTCTTCCCAAAGGTATGCTTGAACAAGTTGATACATGTAAGGGTTGTACTTTGGGAAAATAAAGCAAGTCTTCCTTTAGAGAGAGAGACCTTCGAGCATAGTCTATTATGGAGACAGTCCATTCAGATGTGTGCAGACCATTCTTGATAGCATCCATGATAAAACATAGGTATTATGTTATATTTTTTTATGATTATTCACATAAATGTGGGCTATTTTTAATGCAAAAAAAGGATAAAACTTTCAAAAAGTTTTGTGAGTTCAAATAATTGGTAGAGAAAGAGTCTGGCAAGAAGGTTAAAGCTCCGCAGAGTGATAACAGTGTTGAGTATGTCTCCAATGAGTTTAAGGAAGTTTGTGCAGTGGAAGGGATTAAACGAGAGTTGACAACACCCCATAACCCTCAATAGAATGGGGTTGCCAAGAGGAAGAACTAGAGCATAGTAGGGGTCGCAAGGGCGACATTGCATGATCAATACCTAGCACTACACTTGTGGGCTGAGGCATTAAACACAACGGTTTGTGTTCAGACCCGTAACCCACATTGAGTAGCTATGTTGAAGACACTAGAGGAGGCTTATTCCAGTAAGAGTCTAGATGCTCGTCACTTCATTATTTCTATGGCACCAGTTTATTTCAATGTGACCAAAGATGCAATGGAGAATCTTGAACCGACAATAGAGTTGGGGAGATTTATGGGGTACAATGATACACCCCACAACTATCGGTTGTACATGCTAACCAGTCGGATGATAGTGGTTGGCAGAGATATTAGGTTTTATGAGGAGAAGTCCATGCGAGTATCCCTTGAGAGGGAGCTTGAACTACATGCAGATGAGGATCTTTTAGCTCCTATCGTTGAGGACCTCAGATTGATGTGGTGCAGCCACATGCAGAGGTTAAGGGAGTGGAGACATCCACTCAAGTAGAGTCTTCCAAAGAAGGAAGAAAGAGAACTAGAGAGGCTAAAAGATTGTTGGATGATGCACAGGAGAATGTGGGAGAAGCCTCTTCTCAGCGCAGACAGAGGAGGTCACCATAGTGGTACACTAGATACATGGCACTTATGGGTGCATGTGTTGTGACATAGCCATCTTCCTTTTAGGAAGCAGTGCAAAATCCAGTTTGGGTTGATGCGATGGTGGAGGAGTATCACTCCATATTTTGAAACAATTTTTGGATGTGGTCCCGATACCAGAGGACAAGTTAGTTGTGAGTTCATGTTGGCTTTACAAGGTAAAGCAAGCTACAGATGGTAGTGTGGGGAAGCATAAGGCTAGATTTATGGCCCGTGGCTTTTCACGGGTAGAGGGGATTCATTATGATGATACCTTTGCTCTTGTTGCAAGGTACTCATCAATCATAAATATTTTGGCAGTATTAGTAGAGATGGGTTGGAGGATCCATCATATGGATGTCAAGACTACCTTCCTCAATGGAATGATTGAGGAAGAGGTGTACATAGAGCAGCCCGAAGGTTTTGAAACTTGGACCATGAGTCGCATGTGTGTCGAATCAATAGAGCATTGTATGGGCTGAAGCAAGCACTCGGTGCTTGTTTCACCAGGATAGATATCTACTTTACTGGTTTGGGCTTCACGAAGAGTGAAGCAGATGTCAACCTGTATCACATAGTGGTGGAAGGTAAGATGATGATCATTGTACTTTATGTAGATGATCTTATACTGATAGGTGATGAGAAGCTCATCAAATCTTGCAAGGAGGAACTTGCAAGAGAGTTTGAGATGAAGGACATGGGGCTGATGCATTACTTTTTTGGTATGGAGGTATGGCAGGGATATGGGGAGTTGTTTGTATCTCAGCGAAAGTATTCCAATGAGATACTCCAGAGATTCTGCATGGAGAACAATGAACCCATGGAGATTCCCCTAGCTGGTAACTTGAGGAAGGAGGACACTACTTTAGGGGAAGTAGTGGAGGCTATTATTTACAGGCAGGTTGTGGGTTCACTCATGTACATGGTGAGCACATGACTAGATATGTGTGATTCAGTTAACCATATTAGTCAAGCGAAGGTTAGACCTACCAAGTTGTATTGAAAGGCGACAAACCATGTGTTGAGATTTCTTGGAGGCACTACTCAATTTGGGATACGGTATAGATAGAAAGAGGGAGCGAAGCTCCAAGGCTTCACTAATGGATATTGGGACGGGAGATCATCCGATAGGAAGAGAACACCAGGAGGGATCTTTAGTGTTGCGTCAGTGACAATTTCATGGTAGAGAAGGAAACATACATTAGATGCACTTAGTTCGGTAGACGAAGAGTACACGGCTGCAAGTGAGGCAGCATGTCAGGCTATCAAGATGACAAATATATTGGTTGGTTTGCTTGATCAACAGATGGATCCGACAGTTATTTATTGTAATGATCAAAGTTTTATCAAACTCTATGAAAATCTAGTTTTCCATGATCGGTCCAAGCATATTGATATTTGGAATCAACATCTGAGAGATCTTTTATTAAGGGAGATCATCTTGTTAGATTACAATACCATGGAGGAACAAGATGCTAAAAGCTTGAGAAAGGCATTGTCAAGATGTAAATTCAAGTTTCAAAAAGACAGGATTGGGGTAGTTGATAATCCCTTTCCTGTTGAGAGGGATTGTTGAGAAATGGAAACAAAAAATTCGAGTTTAATTTTTCCTTGAATTAAACTGGAAATTAAGTTCGAATTCTATTCTCATAAGAACTTAAAATAGTTAATTGAAGTTTATTAAACTTAACTCATGAAATTCAAGCTGGAAGTTTTTTTTTCGTCATGTGTATGTTCTCCCTAACTTGTAGGAGTCTATTGTGAGTTAATTATGAGTTGTAAAATATAATACTGTTATGAAACCAGCTCAAGAAAAGATAGAAAAGAAAGATCAACGCCTTAGAATTCAGCCTCTTCGAGGGGGCAACCTCCTTTACATTACATAAATCAACAATTTTTGGATGATACAAATGACAAAACCTCCTTTCTATATATAGGAGTCTAAGGAGTCACAATATAATCCAGCTGACCTAACAATAATAATATAAAGCCACAAAAATAACAATAGAGGGATTCTATGGGGCACATAAATAACAATATGGGGGTAATAGGGGCACAACAATATAAATAAGGGGTATAACTACAATAGTAATGGGGTAATCACTAATATTATAGGGACCCAACATGCCCCTCTCCTTCAAAAAAGTGTTGTCCTCAACGCTTGAGCAGTTGTGGATACTTCTGCATAAAATTCTCATCCTCCCATGTGGAATCTTCAGCGGATAAGTTCTTCCACTTGATAAGATACTCTGAAATTGATCGATTTCGTAGCTATCGAGTTCTTGTTTCTGTGACTGCTTCCGGTTCCAATATAATTTTTCCTTCCTCGTCAAGTTCTGGAAATATTGTTTGAACTGGGAGCTTGTCGCCTATAACCTTCTTTAAACATGAAACATGGAAAACTGGGTGTAATCGAGAAGCTGCAGGAAGCTCCAATTTGTATGCCATAGTACCAATGTTTTCCAACACCTTGTACGGACCATAATACTTTGGTGATAATTTATTATCGTTCTTAGCTTGCTTTAGGGACATTTGCTTATATGGTTGTAGCCGTAGGAATACCCAATCACCTATACCAAAACTTCTTTCACTGCGATGTTGATCTGCCTGTTGTTTCATTCTATTTTGTGCCAACACGAGGTTATCCTTTAAGAGTTGGAGGACTTGTTGTTGATGTTCGATGTGATGTTCCACTGCCTGAACCTTAGAATTTTCTCTTAAATATGATGTGATTGATGGTGGTTGGTACCCATAAAGTGCCATAAATGGGGTCATTTTTGTTGTTGTATGGAAGGAAGTGTTATACCACCATTCAGCCAGAGGCAACCATTTGACCCATTGTGTTTGTTTATCAGATACAAAGGAACGAAGATATCCTTCCAAACATTGGTTTACTATCTCAGTTTGCCCATCAGATTGAGGATGATAAGATGAGCTATGAGCTAACTGAGTACCAAGACAAGAAAATAATTCTGTCCAAAAATTTCCAGTGAAAATGGGATCTCTGTCACTTATAATAATCTTTGGGTTTCCATGTAGCTTTTGAACTGTTTCCATAAATGCAGTAGAAACTGTACTGGCTTTAAATGGATGTGATAATGCACAAAAGTGTGCATACTTGGTAAGTCTGTCAACTACCACCATGATGACACTCTTTCCTTAAGACTTGGGTAAACCTGTGATAAAATCCATTGAAACCTCCTCCCAACGTTGGCTTGGAATGGATAAAGGTTGTAATAGACCGAGTGTCTTAATTGTTTCAACTTTATTTTGTTGGCAAACCAAACATTTCGCCACAAACTTTTGAATATCTGATTTAAGGCCATCCCAAAAAAATTCCTTCTTAACCCTGTGGTAAGTTTTTAAAAATCCTAAGTGCCCTCCTAAGGGAGAAGTGTGCAATTCCATAAGAATCTTTTGTTTTAGCTGGGAATTCTTACATAGGTATAAGTGATCTTTGTACCATAACGAATCATTTTTCTAGCTAAATGTATCAGAAGTACTGGAATCTTGTTGTAGCTTTTGAATAAGTGCCCACACTTCTTCGTCATTCTTCCATTCCTCCTTTGCTTCGTTTATCCAATCTGGTTGGATAATAGAAATGGCACACAACAATGCTTCCATATCCTCATCCTTTCTTGAGAGTGCATCTGCCACCACATTTTGCTTCCCTTTTTTGTAGATGATTTCAAAGTCATAACCCAACATCTTTGTGACCCACTTTTGTTGCTCTTCAGAGGATAATCTTTTTTCTAAAAAGCATTTAAGGCTATCATGATCTGTTTTTACCTTGAAGTGTCTTCCCATTAGGTAGGGTCGCCATTTGTTAAGTGCATGGAGTATTGCCAACATTTCCTTCTCATAAATAGCTTTGCTTAAAAACTTTCCCTTGATTGGATGACTTTCAAAAGCAATGGGTCTTTCATCTTGCATTAGAACAGCACCAATTCCATTTCCTGAAGCATTACATTCCACAATAAAGGTTTTCGTGAAGTCCGGTGTAGCTAAGACCGGTGCTTGGCACATTGCCTCTTTAAGATGTTTAAAGGCCTTTGTTGCTTCCGGAGTCCATGAAAATGAATCTTTCTTCAATAATGTTGTTAGAGGTGCTGCTATTCTCCCATAATTCTTAACGAACTTGCGATAATACCCTGTCATCCCAAGAAATCCTTGCAGATGCTTTATGGATGTGGGGATTTTCCATTCCTTATTGGCTTTAATTTTGCTAGGGTCTACCTTAACTCCTTCATGAGATACAATATGACCCAAATATTCCACCTCCTGGACTCCAAAGAAACATTTGGATCTTTTTGCATATAATTGTTTCTCCTCCAATAGTTGTAGCACCTTGTCAACATGTTCAACATGATCCTTCCAAGACTTGTTGTAGATTAGTATATCATCAAAAAATACCAACACAAATTTTGTAAGGAATGGTTTGAAAATTGAATTCATCAAACCTTGAAATGTTGAAGGTGCATTGGTAAGGTCAAAAGGCATGACCAAAAATTCATGATGACCCTCATGAGTTCTAAATGCCATTTTCGGAATGTCTTCAATCTTCATTCTGATTTGATGATATCCCGAACGAAGATCCAACTTGGTGAAGTAAATTGATCCATGCAATTCATCCAGTAATTCATCAATGGCACGAATGGGGAACTTATCTTTAATAATGAGCTTGTTGAGCTCCCTATAATCTGGACACATGTGCCATGATCCATCCTTCTTGTGCACCAATACTAGTGGAGCTGAGAAAGAACTTTGACTCGGTTGAATTATACCAGCCTCTAGCATTTCTGCAACCATACGTTCAATTTCACTTTTTTGGACATATGGATATCTGTACGGCCTGATGTTTGGAGGAACACTTCCTGGAATCATATGAATAGCATGATCATGATCACGCATAGGTGGGAGACCTTTGGGAGTCTCAAATACCTTGGAATGATTGTCCAGGACTTTTTGGAGATCTGGAGAAATAGATGATTCCAATATGGAAACATCTAGCGAACATAATTGTGCAATTACACCTCTTTGCTCCTTTTTTAGAAGCTTTGTCATGCCATTAGAGCTGATTATCTTTCATGGTTTCCCTGCAATACCCCTTAATTCAACTTCCTTTCCTTCCACAGAAAATTTCATGAAAAGTTCTTGAAAATTAAAAGCTATTGTACCCAAGGATTGTAGCCATTGGACTCCTAGTACAACATCAGCACTTCGCATTGGAATGGAAAGCATTGGGCTAGTCAATACATATTCTCCCATGGATAGCTTGATATTATGGCACTTTCCAGAACAATTTATTGTTCCTCCATTTGCAATCATCACTTGACACTCTGGTGCTGGATATAGGAAGCAATTGAATTCTTTTGCTACCCTACAATGAATAAAATTGTGGGTGCTTCCTGAATCAATCAACACTATTACCTTTTTCTTCTTGATTTGTCCTTCTATCTTGATGGTTTGAGGAGTGGTAATTCACGCCAATGCATTACAAGATATGGTCGGATTTATTTGTTCTTCATCTAGGCTTTGTTCCTGGAATATATCCTCTTCTTTTGACCTTTCTTGCTCCTTTTCTTCTTCCTCTTCACAATCTATGTAGAATAATTTCTTCTCAGCACACTTATGACCTTTCGTGTATTTGCTATCACAATTGTAACAAAGCCCTTTTGCTCTTTTTTCTTCCAATTGTTGTGGTGTCAACCTTGTAGGTTGTGGAAGACTATGGGTAACAACACTTCCGTCTTTATAGTTGTGAATGGTATGCTTCCTAGTTGCCATAGTTTTGCTTTCCATTTTTCTTGCTAACTTGAATGGCTTCTCTAATGAATCAGGTTCCCAAAGGCGCACATCATGTTGGATATTATCCTTTAAAGACCCTATGAACACATCAATCCTATGCTCCTCTGGAATATCTTTTACCCTTATGTTCAATTTTTGGAACTCCTCAATGTGCTCCATTATTGAACCCTTTTGTTTGAGACTTATCAATTGGCTAAAAGAAGTATTGCTTTTTGTATCCTCATAATGTGCTATCAATTCTTCCGTAAAAATTGCCCAAGTGATAAATTGTTTACGAGAACAAAGCCATTGATACCATACAAACTGATTTGGTTCCAAATTGAAAGTTTTTTTTTTATCTATTAGACTAACCTAAGTACCCACGGGGGATTTGAACCGGTGACCTATTGCAAAAAGTGCCTTAACAGCGCACCCATTCACCGTCAATCCAAAGCCCCGTGGGCGGTTCCAAATATAAATTTGCCATACGTACCTTTTGTGTGTTTTTCACATTATTGAGATCGAAGAATTGCTCTATCTGTAATATCCATGTCGCGGGATCCTTGCCATCAAACTTCCTCATATCGATTTTTGGAATGTGGTGATTCTTCGATCCAACATTAGCGTCTATGGAATCATGATTAACATTTCTTTTGTTCTCATCATGAGTTTCCTTTACTACCTTTTCACCATTAGTAAGTATTTCTTGTAGAAAATTAGTCAAATCTGTCTTCAAATCTGCCATGCCTGTCTCCAAATTTGTCTTCAAATCTATCTTCAAATTGTCCATCTTAGCTTCCATGCCATTCATCTTAGCTTCCACGCCATTTATCTTAGCTTCCACGCCATTTCTCTTAGCATCTATTAACTTTTGTGAGCGTGACATTTGTTGCACTTGTTCCTGTAATTTTGATATATCATGTAGCATTTCTTCCTCTTCTTCATGAGTCATGCTAGAGCTTTCAGGTTCCTTACTAGGTGTTTGCATTTTCTTTCAGCGGGGCATCAGTTACCAATAATAATGCTCTACTATGCCCTTTGAATTCCTTCAAAATAAATTTTCAAACCAAGCTTAAGCAAAACTTTAAAAAAAATCTACACACTTTTTTTCACTTTGTAGGAGCTCGATATTGCCTATGATGTACCTCTATACTTTCCAATCATCTAGTTCTGAACTTGTGATCTATAGTAGCTCTCTATGTCCTCTTTCCAATTCCACAAGTCTGACCCAAATTGGATTCTCCAAGGAAGAGTTATGCGAAATCTCCCACAGTGACTTGATTATAGACTAGTTCCGCAGAGCTAAACTGTACGACGTGCTGCGAGTCACTGTTTCGACCTTTAGATCTGAAAAATACCCAAAAGAAACTACAGTCCATTCTCTTTCCGTACCTTCTTACGAAACTTCAATCGGATCCCCAGAGAGAAAGTTATGACGATTTTCCCCAGGTCACTTATTTTAGATGTAATTCAGGAGTCTGCAAAAAGACCAACTTCCCCAGATCATATCTCCGCCAATATCGTGTGAAAAACTCTGAAATTCGGACCCGAGGTTAAGCGTGATTTCTTCTCAAATGGGTTCTTTTTGCGACTTCTGAAACGTCACAGAAAAATCTTTATAGCGAAAATACCACGATGACCTGTTTGGAGCAGTGAAACCCTAGAATCCAAAGCTCTGATACCAAATGTTATGAAACCAACTCAAGAAAAGATAGAAAAGAAAGATCAACGCCTTAAAATTCAGCCTTTTCGAGGGGGAAACCTCCTTTACATTACATAAATAAAAAATTCTTGGATGATACAAATAACAAAACCTCCTTTCTATATATAGGAGTCTAAGGAGTCACAATATAATCCAGCCAACCTAACAATAATAATATAAAGCCACAAAAATAACAATAGAGGGATTTTATGGGGCACAGAAATAACAATATGGGGGTAATAGGGGCACAACAATATAAATAAGGGGTATAACTACAATATTAATGGGGTAATCACTAGTATTGTAGGGACCCAACAAATACTCAATTTCATGAGTCAGCTCAGTTAAATTAGTTCTCAAACTGATTGAGAGAACAAATAGTGAGCTAGAAATCAGTGGTGTCACTAATGAACTCCATGCGTGCTACCCTAGTAAACTGAATATTTACACATCAAAAACTCATGCATGTCGATTCTGAAAAAAATCGAATTGAGACTAGAGTGCAGGGATAGTTTACTATTTGTTTTAGATTTTTCTGAGTTGCACTGACAGTGCATGCAATTAGGAACTGATCCTTAAGGGATTGCACACTTTTTAGAGGATTTATTTTCCTCAAATACAAGCTATCCTCCACAAGAATTATGCATTGAAATAGAGACTTGGAGAGATTTTGAAGAGGCTAAGATTTGGCCTTGAGCTTGCCTATCAGTTGGAGATTTAATTTGCTAAGCATTGGGAATTTTTTAGAGAAAACATGCATTTAAATTTCATCTTGATTTTCCAGATTAATATAAAACAGATAGGGGATTTTGGGTTGTGTCTTTCCCTAGATATTTATTGTGTTATGTACCTTTCATTCTCTTCCTCTATTTATTATTGTTTTCTCGATGTTTATTGGCTTTCGCTGTAAATAGTAAAAGTATATTCTTCTTTCTTGCTTTAGCAAATTGAATTATCTTGTGAATCTATAGGATTTTCTACAATTATACCAAGGAGAATCTTCAAAATCTAATAAAGGTCGATTGTGTACATGTAATAGTTAAAGCACCCTCTTATATGACCAACTTCTGGAACCCAGCCAACCAAATCAACATGAAACTCTAATTCAAGAGTTGTTTCTATTGGGAAGCCCCTTCTCATGTCATACAAACTAACCGTCTTAGATGGCACGCCGGATTAGGTAAAAAACATGGCAATTAGTTCCTAAAGCCAGTGGACGTGTGTGCCACCAAGAGGCTTGTTTTTTTTAATAGGTAACCCCTTGATGGATGCACACTCACTAATGGGGCATATCATAAGGCTAGACAATGATACTGATAGTCAAAAAGATGAGTGGATAAGTGATGGAATCATTGGGATATGTCATGCAAGGAGTGAAGGGGAACAAAAAAGAGAGAATTATATGAAACAAAAAGTTATAGACAAGGAAGGAAATCCACTTGTCATAGAGAAGCAGTAAGAGTATGATGATGGGTGGTGAAAAATGTTAAATGTGCTAAGGGAGCCTACAAATGGAGACAAAAAATTGATAGAGAAGGGTTGACAGATGAATATAGAGCTTTAGGAGAAGATAAAGAGGAGTGCAAAGATTCAAGAGAAGACTCGGTGGAATACAAAGAGTGATAGAAAAAATACAAGCTAAAGAGGTGAGTGTAGCAAATCTAGTACTAGCAAAAAAAATCAAACAAAGAAAATAATTGAAACCATATACTATCAAATCGACAACCACTCTAGTGGTCCAGTGCCATAAGGGCTAGTTTCCAATACGCAGTAGAATCTTGTATCTCAAGAAATTGCGTGCTCAATTTCTGTCACACCTACTTAGATGTGAAAGGGAAACATAAAAACCAAGTCAATAGTCCAGGAAGAAAAATTGAAAGTGCCACTAGAAATTTAGATGAGGAGGGGAAATTGGTTATTTTCTAACCTAATAAATAGAACTTGAATTTGAGAGATGGGCCTCGCTTAAGCTCATAGAAGTGGACCGGAAAATTCCCAAGTTCTTTCTAATGAGATCCGAGGTGGGAATTGCAGTCAAGGAGAATAAGTACTCCATAGCTTCAAATGAAATAATTTACACTAGGAGGAGGAAAATTGATACAATTGTATTGAAACTAGTCACCACACAAGTGGGGACATGATAGTCGTAATGTGACAGTCACATCTCAATGATGTTGTATTTCGCAGGCTTGGGATCAAGGAGATTACATGCATCTCACCTCAGGCGAGATCACAAGAGAGTGTCTATCATAAAACGTTTTATCACCACATGTCACCACATCCACTAGCCACTTAGGTAGGTTGAGTGATGGAAGCCCGCTGACAGCCCACCCCCCATTTTGGTTAAAAATAAATACTAACTAAAATAATAATAAAAATTCACTCATGAAGCATAAACCAGTTGACTTGCATGGGGTTTAGTACCATCTATGTCCCAAGTTCAAACACTATGAGGATGGGTTAAGAATGGAAGCCACTTTTGAGGAATTAAAGTCCCAAGGGGCATCCAAGATTGACTAAGATTCACACATTCCCGGTGATAAGCATCCCATTATGGGTTTTTTATTCTTCTTCCACCCAATAAGTAGCATGGTTTTGGCCTAGGCTCAACCTAGTCACAAAAATAACCATAATGTCACCTCAATTAAAATATAATAAAAAATAAAAATAACAAATTTGTTCATTTCCATTTATTATATTGTAATTATGTTTGCACTAATAAAAATGAAAATTTCATAATATGCATATCACACTAAAATAAATTTAAGTAATGATTAATATTGTTAACAACATTAACATATAATTATAAATAAAAATATTTTTATAAATATAGAGATGTGAAATATATATAAAATATAAATAATAGTTATAAATTAAGATCCATTTGATTATAAAAAATTAAACAATGATTCTTATTCATAATTGGTATACTTCAAGAGAAGGGAGGAGTAGAGCTACAAAGAATATGGGAAAACCAAAGTCTAAATAGTTTTGATTTGTATGGCAGCAACAAGAGGAGGGAGTTATGCTTCCTCCTATCATCATGTCATGTTGAAAAGGAACCCAAGGTGGTTTTTAAGCTCATAATGATGGGACAGGGGAGACTAGACAAAAAAACAACCAGGTAGTGTTAGCAAAGGATCGGAAGTAAAACAACGCAAATTGCAAAGAAGTGAACAGAGAGTCCTTACAAAAAGGACCAGGGCGTGCACATATAGGCCCAAATGGGGCATCTAAGCCAAAGTCAAAAAAATAACCCTAAGGTGGTGCTCGCGGATCAAAAAAGCCAAGCCCACAAAGACCAGATGAAAATGTATGCATTGATCTATAATTTTATGGGGATTTGGAAAAATCGAAAACCACTACAAACCTGGATTCAGTATGTCTGAAAACCGAAATGGAAAGTTGAACTCCCTCTAGGATCCAAAGGATTCTCTATGACATACATATCGTATTTGAGGGAGGATTGTACTCTCTTTCCTCAATAACACTATACATGTGAACCTGGAAGGAGAACATTAAAAGAACAACAAACCTTTACCTTCATTCTAGTTTGGATAAAATTATATTCTTTTCATTTAGATTACTAGCCGCCGAAAACTTTAGAAGCTATCGATAACTCCCTAGGATGATTTCTGAAGCTATTGGAGGCAACCAAGCATGGAAAATACATTTTGTATCTTTGGATCTATTTCTAAATGCATATAATAACTGCTCTCCCAGTTGTAGTAAGTATGTAATTCCACGATGAAATCTAGTCATAGATCATTAACTACAAGCATATTCCTTTTTGACGTAAAATATGCCATAAACAAAAGAATATCCTTAGAGAATGGCCTCTCAATGTCAAAATAGAGAACCCAATATGTCGTTCAGACAAGGACTCTAAGGGTTTCAGAAAAGTGGGTATAAATGTTAAAACAGGAAGGGAACAATAAGAGAATCATTCAAGGGAAAAAATGGAATCTAAGAACTAATATGACATGTTATCTAATGAAACCCTACCAGAGGACATAGATATATTCAAATCTCAAGAACCATAGTCACAAGAAACAATGATGTAGGATCCTCCAACCAATGCAAAAAGCCTAGTGAAACTGGGCCACTCTCAAGTGATGGAAACATGTGAGGTATGCTTACAATTAAAGCTAATATTTTGGGTGACTTTTCTTTTAAAATTGTTAAAATTGTTATATTTCTCTCTCTCTCTCTCTCTCTCTCTCTCTCTCTCTCTCTCTCTCTCTCTCTCTCTCTCTCTCTCTCTCTCTCTCTCTCTCTCTCTCTCTCTCTATATATATATATATATATATATATATATATATATATTACTCTTATTTTTAATTTAACATAGGGGTAATACCATGCTTACAATGAAAGGTTAAGACAAATAAAAATAAGATGGATGTATGGAGACTAATAGTCATATTGAAATAATATTAGGTCAACGTTTTTTTATGTGATCCATTTCATAAAGATAGACAACTTCTCCTTGAGATGGGAAAGTGAGGAAGATTTGAACCTATAATCTCAGGGTACTATATATGAGGTTATGGTTTCAACTATCTTTGAAGTATAATGTTTTGATAACATGTGGCTAATGATGTCATGCATAGGTGGTGTTAATTTGTCGTGATAATGGAATTGTGCACTCATAATGGATATGATATGCATAATACAGATTATGATGCTGTAATATGAGGTATATTGACATGTGGTTCATTTATTATGTGATTTCATGTTATATATTTGTTCTTGATATGATGATGTCATAACTTATGATGGTGAAGCATGTCGTAATTGCATGCATATTTTATAAAAAGCATGAGCATGCAGTTCCTTACTATTCAGAATGTTGTGATTAACAATGATGTTATGTTATCATTATGACATTCAAGAGTTGGCATGTGGATTATTTTTATGATGTTATGATTATAGCTAATTCATTTGATGCATGTTGTGATGTGGTTACTGCCAGGAACTCCGAAAATGGGATAAGAGGGCCAACTTATTTGATGATCTTGTGGGAGCCCATACTTCTGAGGGAGAATAACACCATATGGGTTAGAGACATAATCAATCAACACTACATATGATAGTGTTTCCTTTGTCTAGTACTGCTCTTTAGGAGCTATGGGACCATCTTGAGGAGGCCAAGTGCCTGATATTGTAGACCAACTGCCTTCTATTGGATTAGGATGTCGAAGTTTGGTGGGGGTGTAAGGACTTTGATGCTTAGGGTTGTCAACCTTAGTTAGTGTGCAAGGAGTGTGTTAGCCTTTCGAGATGCCTAGAGTACTTCTTCATGGAGTACTAAGTCAGGTGCCTACCTTGTGGAAGATGAGGTCTGCGTTGGGTGCAAGCCTTGGGGCGAGCCTTGGGTTGTGGTACAAATCGATGAGGCTCATGCCTAGTTCAAAAAGTGGGAAAGGGACAAATATTCCTTGGGATTCCCAGGTGTTGTGGATACTTTCGATGCATGTTGGATATAATACATTAGTAGAGGGTATAGGGAAAACATGAAGCAATAAATAACTAAATAAAATATTAAATGATTGAACTTAACTTTAGGACGAAGTTACTTAAAGAGGGGGAGTATGTAATGTCCCCTAATAATAATAATAAAAAAATTAATATAATATTAAACTCTAAGCAAATAACTGATTAACAATAAATAAAAGATAATAATGATAAATAAATAATAAAAACTTAAAGAAAATATAATAATAAATAAATAGACGAAATAGTAAATAATAATACTGGAGTTATATATATATATATATATATATATATATATATATATATATATATATATATATATATATATATATATATATATATATATATATATATATATATATATATATATATATATATATATATATATATAGATATATATAGGTAAAGTTAACAAAAAGTGAAAGGGAATAAAATAAGAAAGAATTAAATTAAGAGAAATATTAAAATAAGTAAACCTTAATATAAATAAATAAAAGTTGCATGTTTTCACATTGAATGTGTGCATACAGACCTCTTCCATTGTTTGGTCTATTTAAAAGATGATAAGGAAGATGAGATTCATCATTCTTTCATCCATTCTATTGGGAGATAAGTGTTGTGAGATAAAGGATTTCCTAGCAGTAGTACATGGATTGAGGGCTTGAGTTTGGTTAGTTGTAGAAATATTATGTGAAGCTAATCCTATGGTTGGGCTCCTATTTAGATTTGGTACCTCATTTGTAAATTTCTGCAACAATTTCACTACACTCGCAAAATAAATAGCCTCCTTTTCAATGGGCTTATTCATTAATATATTAGGCTTATAAATAATAGCCTTATAATTGTCTTTAGTTTTGTGTACTCTGAGAGAAATCATAGCATTTTCAACCACTAAGTATTCAACAAAATTTTCTACCAATTTTGAGTTTTTTCAACAATTATTCCAACATTAGAATGCAGGGCAGTAGTATAATAATCTTTTGTTATTGAATCTTGAGGTTGTACGTCAAGAGGAAATTTATTCAGGGTTTTAGTGAAATAATGATTGAAATATTTTACCTTTTCTTCATTTTTTTTTCTAGTTAAGACTAACCTACGTACCCACGGGGGATTTGAACCGGTGACCTATCACAAGGAGTGCCTTAACAGTGCACCCATTCACCGTAAATCCAAAGCCCCGTGGGCTTACCTTTTCTTTGTTACACATATTCAAAGCACTTAATTATTTTAACAACAATGTTGGCATTTTCTCTTCGGAAAATTTCTCCAAGAAATCATTCTTAAAATATTCCATATTGGTAATAGAACCTACCAAAATCTTATGGTACTAGGTTGTGGATTTATCTTTAAATGTATTATTGAACCTCTAAAGTGCCCTCATCTTAACAAACCCTTTTCCCTTCCTTTCCTCGATTTGATGCACATTTTTGCTTCATCCATGAATTATGAGGTCATCCAAGTCATACGTAACTATAATAAAAGGTAGCATTCAATTGCAACTCATATTTTATGATTTATTTGTGAAGTTGGTTAAAAAATTACTATAGCTACAAAAAAGTGCACATTTCGTAGCTAACTAGCGTTTCTGAAACTAAATCCAAGGTTGAAAAGGTTCTCATGAATTTGAAGTCAAGCAGGACACATGGATAGATTCCAGATGTTAGCTAAATGTGTATCCACGTATTGGGCTTAGTGAGAAGATTACAAAATATGAGAATCATGCTAGTCAAAGCAAGAGTCAAGCATGGTTATAGAAGACCATTCTTATGTAGAATTTTAAGGACTCAATCTTATCACCAAGCAAGCATGGAGAATTCAAGCAAGAGATATCTAGAGTTTAGAATTTTTAGTGATGATGTGTCAATCAAAAGTGCTCTCATGATTCAACCTTCTAGTAGCGAATCATGCAAGGAAATTTCTTATTTGGGTTTTAGAACCTAGTTATCAAATGAAGGTTTTACTTCTTGGAATTTATCTATTTAGTTTTTATATCTTGAAAAAATATAAATTGTTTCAAGTTTGAAGAGAGAGGATCATTTATTAAGCTTGTACTTATTGTTACTTATCGCTACTCTTAGACAGAAGTCTCTGTTTATAGTTAATGCAATTACTATGTTTATGGTGCAACTATGGATGTGATTGATGATTTAATCTAGTGATTTGAGTTTCTATTTCCCCATGTTCACCAAGAGGGCCCCCTTTGGAGTTGTGAGATAACGTAGTCATTGTTTCAATATCTTCCATTTTATCATTCATTTCAATTAAGCTTTTGAATAGTTAGATCTTCAATACTCTATTTTCAAGCATAGCTTGCTTACTTTTATTTTGTTCGTAATAGGTTGAGTGCTTGACGGTAATACAATAACCTCAAAAACTATTATTTCATGTTTAATATCATGCTTAGTCTCATATTTACCCTTCATGCTATGATAGGTCCCTATAATACTAGTGATTCCCCCATTACTATTGTCTTTGTATTCATTATTGTTATTATTGTGCCCCTATTGTCCCCATGTTGTTATTATTGTGCCCCATAGAATCCCACTATTGTTATTTTTGTGCCTTTATATTATTCTTGTTAGGTCAACTTCATTATATTGTGACCCCTTAGACTCCTATTTATAGAAAGGAGGCTTTGTCATTTGAATCATCCAAGAATTGTTCATTTGTGACATGTAAAGGAGGTTGCCCCCTCGAAGAGGCTGAATTCTAAGGTGTTGATCTATCTTTTCTATCTTTTTATGAATTGGTTGCACAACATTTGGTATCAGAGCTTTGGATTCTAGGGTTTCTCTGCTCCAAATAGGTTATCGTAGAAAATTTTCTATAACGGTTTTTCTACGATGTTGCAAAAGCTAAAAAGAAACCCATTTGAGAAGAAACCTCATTGAACCTCGGGTCCGAATTTCAGATCTTGTATCACTATATTTTCAGAGATATGATGTGAGGAAGTTAGGGTTTTTGAAAGCTCCATAATTTCATCTAAAGAAAGTCATCGTTGAAGCTAAGATGGATGATTTAAAGAAAGGCATGGAAGATTTGAAGACAGATTTGTCAAAGTTTCTAAAATGAATGCTTACTAATGGCGAAAGGGTAGTAAAGGAAACTCACGATGAGAACAAAATAAATGTTAATCATGATTTCATGGACTCTAACATTCGATCAAAAAACCACCATGTTCCGGGGACATGGTTACTATAGATGGAGCAATTTTTCAATCACCATAATGTGGAAAACACACAAAAGGTACGCATTGCAACTTTACATTTTGAACCAAATCAGTTTGTATGGCATCGATGGCTTTGCTCTCATAAAAAAATTGTGACGGGCTATTTTACAGATGAAATGATAGTACATTATGAGGATACAAAAGGCAACCATTTTTAAACCAATTGATAAATCTCAAACAAAAGGGTTCAATGATAGAGCACATTGAGTACTTCCAAAAGTTAAATATAAGGGTAAAAGGTATTCCAGAGGAGCATAGGGTTGATGTGTCCATAGGGAATTTAAATGATATAATGCAACATGAGGTTCACCTTTGGGAACCAGATTCATTGGTGAAGGCATTCAGGTTGGCAAGAAAAATGGAAAGAAAAATTATGGCAACAAGGAAGCCTACCAGTCACAATCATAACAATGGAAGTCTTTTTGCCACTAGCCATCCACAACCTACAAGGTTGACACCACAAAAATTGGAAGAAAAAGAGCAAAAGGGACTTGTTACAATTGTTATAGCAAAAACACTAAAGGTCATAAGTGTGTCGAGAAGAAATTGCGTTACATAAATTGTGAAGAGGAGGAAGAAAAGGAACAAAAATTCTCAAAAGAAGAAGATATACACTAGGAACAAACCCTAGAAAAAGAAGAAATGAATATGACCATATCTTATAATGCATTGGCTGGAATTACCACTCCTCAAACTATGAAGATAGAAGGCCATATCAAGAAGAAAAATGTAATAGAGTTGATTTATTGAGGAAGTACCCATCATTTTATTCATTGTAAGATAGCCAAGGTATTGAATTGCTTCCTATATATAGCACCATAGTTTCAAGTGATGGCTTCAAGTGGAGGAACCATAAATTTCTCAATAATGTGCCATATATCAAGCTATCCATGACAGAATATGTATTGAATAGCCCAATTCTTTCCATTCCAATGGGCGGTGTTGATGTTGTACTAGGAGTCCAATGGCTACAACCCTTGGGTTAGCCAATCCTTGGGTACAATAGCTTTTAATTTTCAAGAAACTTTCATGAAATTCTCTTCAGAAGGAAAGGAAGTTGAATTAAGGGGTATTGCAGGGAAACTGAGAAAGATAATCAACTCTAACACAATGACAAAGCTTCTAAAGAAAAAAAAACAAGGCATAATTTAACAATTATGTTCACTAGAGGTTCCCACATTGAAATTATCCATTTCTCCATATCTCCACAAATTCTTGGATAATCATTCCAAGGTATTTGGGACTCCCAAAGGCCTCCCACCTATTCATGATCATGATCATGCTATTAATTTGATTCCAGGAAGTGCTCCTCCAAACATCAGGCCTTACATATATACCTATGTCCAAAATAGTGAAATTGAACGTATGGTTGCATAAATGCTAGAGGATAGTATAATTCAACCTAGTCAAAGTTATTTCTTTGCTCCAGTAGTATTGGTTCACAAGAAGGATGGATCATGGCACATTTTTTGAGATTATAGGGAGCTGAACAAGCTCACTATTAAAGATAAATTTCCCATTCCCATCATTGATGAATTATTGGATCAATTGCATGGATCAATTTACTTCACCAAGTTGTATCTTCGTTTAGGATATCATCAAATCAGAATGAATACTAAGGACATTCCAAAAACAAAATTTAGAACTCATGAGGGTTGTTATGAATTTTTGGTCATAACTTTTAGCCTTACTAAGGCACCTTCTACGTTTCAAGGTTGGATGAATTCTATTTTCAAACCCTTCCTTAGAAAATTTGTTTTGATTATTTTTTGATGATATACTAATCTACAACAAGTCTTGGAAGGATAATGCCCAACATGTCGACATGGTTCTCAAACTGTTGGAGGAGAAACAATTATATGCAAAATCTCAAAATGTTTATTTCGAGTACAAGAGGTGGAATATTTGGGTCATATTGTATCTGATGAAGGCGTTAAGGTAGACCCTAGAAAAATTAAAACCATTAAGGAATGGAAAATCCCCACATCCATAAAGCATCTACGATTATTTCTCGAGTCGACAAGGTATTATTGCAAGTTTCTTAAGAATTATGGAAGAATAGGAGCACCTCTAACAACATTATTGAAGAAAGATGCATTTTCATGGACTCCAAAAACAATGAAGGCCTTTGAACATCTTAAAGAGGAAATGTGCCAAGCACCAGTATCAGTTACACTGGACTTCACAAAAACCTTTATTATATAATGTGATGCCTCAGGAAATGGAATCAGTGTTGTTTTAATGCAAGAAGAAAGACCCATTGCTTTCGAAAGTCATCCAACCAATGGAAAGTATTTACACAAAGCTATTTATGAGAAGGAGATGTTTGTAATACTACATGCACTTAAGAAATGATGACCCTACCTAAAGGGAACACACTTCAAGGTAAAAACAAAACATGATAGTCTTGAATACCTTTTAGAGCAAAGATTATCTTTAGAAGAGCAACAAAAATGGCTGACAAAGATGTTGGGTTATGACTTTGAAATCGTCTACAAAAAAGGGAAGCAAAATGTTGTGGTAGATGCACTCTCAAAGAAGGATGAGGATGTGGAAGCATTTCTTTGTGCCATTTCTATTATCCAACCAGATTGGATAAACGCAGTAAGGGATGAATGGAAGAATTACGAGGAAGTGTGGGCACTCATTAAAAATATACAACAAGATCCTAGTGCATCTAATACATTTAGCTCGAAAAATGATTCGTTATGGTACAAGGATTGGTTATACCTATGTAAGAATTCACAATTCAAACAAAAGATTCTTAGCAAATTGCACACCTCTCCCTTAGGAGGGCAATCAAGAATATTCAAAATCGGATATTCAAAATTTTGTGGTGGAATGTTTGGTTTGCCAACAAAATAAAGTTGAAACAATTAAGACCCTAGGACTATTAAAACATTTATCCATTCGAAGCCAACACTGATAGGAGGTTTCATTGGATATTATCAGAGGATTACACAAGTTCGAAGGAAAGAGTGTTATCATGGTCGTAGTTGACAGACTTACCAAGTATGCACACTTTTATGCATTATCTCATCCATTTACAGCGAGTACAATTTCTACTGCATTTATGGAAACAACTCAAAAGCTTCTACATGGAAACCAAAAGATTATTGTAAGCGAAAAAGATCCCATTTTCCCTGGAAATTTTTGGATAGAATTATTTTCTTGTCTTGGTACTCAGTTGGCTCATAGCTCATCTTATCATCCTGAATCGCATGGGGAAACTGAGATAGTAAACAAATGTTTGGAAGGATATATTCATTACTTTATATATGATAAATAGACACAATGGGTCAAATGGTTACCTCTGGTTGAATGGTGGTATAACACTTCCTTCCATATTGCAACAAAAATGACCCCATTCATGGAACTTTATGGATATCATCCACCATCCATCACATCATATTTAAGAGAAAATTATAAGGTTCAAGGAGTGGAAGATCACATCGAGCATCGACAACAAGTTCTCCAACTCTTAAAGGATAACCTCAGCTTGGTGCAAAATAGAATGAAACAACAAGCAGATCAACATCACAGTGAAAGAAGTTGTGATGTAGGTGATTGGGTATCCTATGGCTACAACCATATAAAAGAATGTCCCTCAAGCAAGCTAGAAAGGATAATAAATTATCACCAAAGTGTTATGGTTCGTACAAGGTGTTGCAAAAGATAGGTACTATGGCATACAAATTGGAGCTTCCTATAGCTTCCTGAGTGCACCCAGTTTTCCATGTTTCATGCTTAAAGAAGGTTATAGCTAATAAGCTTCCATTTCAAACAATATTTCCAGAACTTGATGAAGAAGGAAAAATCATATTGGAAACTGAAGCAATCAAAGAAACAAGAACTCAATAGCTACGAAATCGATCAATTTTAGAGTATTCATCAAGTGGAAGAACTTAGCCATTGAAGATTCCACATGGGAGGATGAGAATTTTATATAGAAGCATCCAGAACTTCTCAAGCATTGAGGACAACACTTTTTTGAAGGAGATGGGCATGTTAGGTCCCTATAATACTAGTGATCCCCCATTACTATTGTCATTGTATCCTTTATTGTCATTGTCGTGCCCCTATTGTCCCCATATTGTTATTATTGTGCCCCATAGAATCCAACTACTATTATTTTTGTGTTTTTTTATTATTATTGTTAGGTCGAATTGGTTATATTGTGACCCCTTAGACTCCTATATATACAAAGGAGGATTTGTCATTTGAATCATCTAAGAATTTTTCATTTGTGTGACGTAAAGGAGGTTTCCCCATCAAAGAGGCTGAATTCTAAGGTGTTGATCTATCTTTTCTATCTTTTTGCGAGTTGGTTTCATAACATGCTAATATTAATTCCAATTACGAATACACACATCAATAATATGTAAAGGTCCTTTCATTTTGAGCTTAGCTTATACTCTTTTATACTTCTCTTAAAGTTATCAATAACTAGATTTTGTTTCATGTTGTTAGATAGAATTGATCTCAAGTTATTTAGAATAGAGTTATTTATTTCTTGTCACATAGATTAGACTTTCATTTCTTGTTCTATAGACTAGAATTAGATTAGAACCTATTCCAAAATATTTGTAGAATAATTATTCTTTTCTAGTCAATTAAATTAGATTTATCTATATTGTCTAATAGAATAAGATTTTCATTTCCTTTCAATTAGAATAGATTTAAATTAATGGTCACACAAAAAACTTTGAGGTTGTTTTAAAATATAATTATTGTTCATTATAATAGTTTTGTTTGAAGTTGATTTAAAATTAGAATTCCTTATAGGCAGAACATGGGAATCTAATTAATAACAATAAGTAAAAGATAGACTGAATTTAGATTACCTATTTATTCCCTTTGATCCAAAATGGATTCCTAGCATATATGGTGCACTTACACTTCACAAGTTAAAAAACCTAGGTTGATAATTTAATGAAGTGATTTAACTAAGAATTAAATTACCCAACACATATAGGGAAATAGTCTACAAGTAACATCCTTGTACTAAACATTCATCAATATCAAAGATAAGTAAGGGGTCCCCCTTAGACCGATAGTTAATACTATTGGCTCCCCAACCTATGAGCTTGCTAAATACGTTGCTAAAATTCTAAAACCTCTTGTCGGAAATACTGATTCCTTCATCAAAGACTCCCAGGACTTTGTGAATCTTATTAAAAATGAAAGGATGAAAAGTGATGACATCCTTGTAAGCTTTGACGTGGTTTCCTTATTCACGAAGATTACTCTTGATGAAGCCATTCAGGTTATAAAAGATGTTACTGATCCAGGGACTGCAAAGCTGGCTGAAGTCTACTTAAGGTCAATTGTGTTCACCTTCCAAGGAACATTTTATGAGCAGACATCTGGTGTAGGAATGGGATCACCCCTCTCGCCAATCGTGGCCAACCTAGACATGGAATATTTTGAGAAGAAGGTCCTGGAATCATATCCTTTAAAGCCAGCCTGGTGGAAGCGTTTTGTCGATGACACCAATATAAAGTGGACACATGGTAAAGCAGAACTTGACAAGTTTTTCATTCACCTAAATTCCATCTCCCCTGAAATAAAATTCACAATGGAGCTTGAAGAAAACATGAGCATCCCATTCTTGGACATTCTTATCATCAGAAAGGAGGGTGGCCCTTTGGGCCATAAGGCTTTCAGGAAGTCAACCCACACAGAAAGTTACCTCCATGCGGATTCCCACCATCACCCAGCCCAAAAGTTTGGCGTTCTAAACACTCTTTCCATTAGAGCCCTTCGAATTTCTGACACAGAGCATATAAACGAAGAAAAGAGGCATTTAGTTTTAACTTTTAAGAATATAGGCTACAAAGATCATGAGATTAAAAAAGCCATGGAGAAAGCTGAAAGAAGGTTGTCATCTCCCAAGCCTAAGGATCAAGACCAACCTCAATGTTGTAAGGTTTTTCTACCTTATATCCATGGGGTTACACACAAAATCGCTAAAATCCTAAGAAAGAAAAACATTATTACTCAATTCTCAGCTCCTGGTACTATCAGACAAAGTTTGAAGTCTGTAAAAGATGATATTGACAAGCATCAACTTAAAGGTGTCTATAAAATAGACTGTTCTTGTGGAAAAAGCTACATAGGTGAAATAGGTCTCTCCCTCCAGACAAGACTCAAGGAACATGGCTCTGACATCAGGAATGGAAGATCTCGTACCTCAGCATTGGCAGAACACTCCTCGAAGACTAAGCACCTCATCTACCTGGATAACGCATCAATTATCGCAAGGGAGGAGCAACATCAGAGACGAAAGATCAGAGAAGCACTTGAAATTATTAAGCATCCTTGTAATCTGAACAGAGACAATGGTATGGAGATTAGCGGGAGTTGGCTTCCCCTGATCAGGGAAATCAAAAAGCGTCAACCCATCCCCAGGTAAGCCTTCAGCAGGTAAGTTATCCCTATCCTATCCTATTCTATTGGTCAGTGCTTTTTATTTATATCATAATTAGAATTATTAACATTAAAATACTTTAATATATTAAATTTTTTTCATAACTATTAATTATTATATTAATTAATTATAAATATTAATTATTTATAATTAATTAATATAATTTGGTTCAAATATTTTAATTTAATTTTTATATAGAAATTGATTCTTATGCTAGAATATAATAATTTCTATATAACTAATAATTAATATATTAATTATTATATTGATAAATTATAAATATTATTTATAATTATTAATATGAATTGATATATTAAATTAATTTATAGAAATTAATATATTTTAGTTCAATCTATTATCGAAATAAAAAAAATTTAATATCAATTCTATCTTTAGGTTATAAAGCTAATTATTAAAAATTTTAATAAAATTTCAATAAAGCATAAGAAAATTTATTAAAATGAAAAATAAATTAAAAATAAAAATAGAAAAATAAATTAAAAATAAAAATAAAAATAAAATAAAAATAAATTTAGATTCAAGCCGACCTGTGCTTTTCCTTAAAAATTTTATCCTCATGGGTATTTATTCTATCCATTCTGTTGTTCCTTTATCATCATTCTCAAACCCTGATGATGGATCCCATTTGGGATTTGAAACATTGGTATAAAAATGTTCATACTGTGGATTCTTCGGTCAATGGTTCATAAGTAATAGTTGTTAACATCATCTTCTGTAGTAGGGGAATTATTTAGATCAAACTTTGTAATGAACTTATACAAATAATATGGATATGGATGTATATATGGATGAAGAATACATGGAACGTTTAATGTCCCTTGGGCCATCCCTACCAGTTTTTCATTACCAACCATATCATTGTTAAAATATTCCTCATCACTTTTAGAATCAATACCTTCTTTATTTCAAGATGTTCACTAGTTATCCATTCTTCCAATTTTTCACCGGTTATTAGACATTCCATATTTTCACTAGTTGATGGTCGTTCATCTTTTTTTTCATAAACTCCTTCCACTAATTCTACCAAACCAACTAAAGAATCATTAACCAAACTTTCAATATAACCAACTAACACTCTGTGATGAGTTATTTATCATCCAATTATATGCTTATGAGGCAAGATAGGAGTGACTGGAATAATTCCAAGCTTCCTAGTGCATTCTCAAGTAAAATGTCTAAGAGCTCTTAACTCCTCTTAAGTTACCTCATACAACCACTCGGGAATTTTGGGAGATGTTTGTTCTTCGATATTGGAGTTTTCAAACAGTTGAGGTTTTTTTTGAGGGGAAACCAATCTATTTCTACATTGCTTAGATATTTTAGGATGAGAGAGAAAATTTTCTAGCCATACAATGGAAACCCTTACTATACTCCCAAACTCTGTTTACAGGGAAAATTATATCGTCAACATTATGGGGATGACCCTAGTGAAAAATCCTAATTAGAAATCACATTGTTTGGAATAGGAGTATCTTGTGGTATGTGGTCCTCACTGCCACCATGTTTGTTTGAAAATGGTTTTGGATGAAATGAGAAAGAGTAAAGAAACTCGATAAAAATTATAACAAAAAACAAGTTAGAACAATTTTATGAAGTATTTTTATATCAACAATGAATGAAAGGGAACATGAATCATACAAAAATATTGTGAGAAAAAATCAATTAAGATACATGAATATAAATAAAATATACATTATCCATTGAAAATTAACAATTATCATGGAAGCATAGATCAACAAATAATATTAGTAAAGATGTGAGCCTAAAATCAACAAAGCAATTCATTAATTTCCAACATATGAATATGAATCACATACGATTAAATCATCGTAACATAAGTCTTATGGTTTTAACCAATACATGATGAAACTTGCTTGCCAAGGCTTAAAGAGAATCTCAAAATTAACTGAGATATTCATTAAATCATTGCACCAAGTATTCATGAGATCTACTAGTGGAAATACCAAATTGTCACTTGATCTCTCCAAAATAATGTACAATATTATCCTCTACGAATTGTTCGACTCAGAAAATTAAAATCATTTCTAGCTAGTTGTGAGTTTATATTCATACAAAATTGGGTGACTCATCACCTCCCATGACCTTTCATTTTCCCTCATGAATTTTCATCTCCTATGTGTCTTTTATTTTTTTTTATTTCATTTCTAATTACATTATTACTGCAATTAAAAATTACATGAAAAATGAACGAAAGAAAAACAAATATCATTATGCTAATTTCATGGTGGACAAATGAGGAACCTCAACTTTGAGCTCTTTTAATATGTATATGTTTCATTCATTTTACTTAAATTAAATAGATTATACGTTTCTTGATAGTATTCTCTTCGATCTAATTTCACATTTGAGAAATTCCGATAGTATACAGAAAGGGAAGGTAGGCCATGGATGTTTTTTTCCTTTATCAACATGTAGGTCAATCTTGTTGTAAGCTAGTATGCTACTTATTGCAATAATATTTTGTCATTGAAAAATAAAGGAAACTAATGAGGGTGCCTATAAAATCCAAATACTCTTATGTATGTCGATTACATTGGATTAAATCAATTACAAACATCTTGTAATGACATCCGTTCCCTGTCCGATATGTAGGGTGATTCTGTATCAAAGATATTTTCATCTAATTATGAGATAAAATGCTGAAATGGAATCATACATCCGATGTATCCTATATCCCATAGTTTCTTGTAGTAAGTGTGCATAGGTGGGATCTCTTGAGTAAACTCGCCCTTCCATTCTAATGCCTCAAATTTTCATCTTGTGCATATGGTATCCAATATATATAATTCCTTGTAGAACTATGGTTATTCTATTGTATAGGTATTCCTTGCTCTTTTGACATAGACTCTATGGATGTTTCCAAAATATTTTCCCATCTAAAAATAGTTCATTCACTCACACGCTTACATCATATGCAACGATTCATCTTCAAGTTACTTTGTGTCTAGTCTCCCATATATGTTATAGCACATCTCTTCCAATATTTGATATACTTTTGTCAACATCTTAGTTTTGTATTCCATTAGATAGATATCTAAAATTTCCAAGCTTTTACCACTAAGTTAAAGTATCTCCCTGGTTGACTTGGAAAAATTGCAATACCATTTTGCACTAAGAACAAATGATATTTTGTTATCTTATAATATTCAATAACATTAGATGATGTGCATGCTACTATATATCCGTATACCATGGGTATTCCTAACTATCATTTATTTCTCATCAGTCTGTTGGATAATCCACTCAATGATCTTTCACCATGGTAGAATAGTTAGATGTGTTCTAACTTATGAGATTGTGACTGCATAATATTCATATATACTTCACAGTATTACTTGTCCTTAGGTGCCTATTTCCTGGGTAATTTTTGATGTATTCATTTCCACATCATAGGTGCTAATTTATCCACATACTAGGAAATGTCAGAAAATGGGCACTCTGGTAATAGGGCTTTTGAAAACTCCTTTAATGCTACTTTCCACTATCTCCTTGCTATGCCTTTCTTTGGTTAGGGGATTTGTACCTCCTGTGGATGAGGGCATGATAAAAGGCTAAAGATGAGTGGTACCTGACATTTTTAAACTATTCGTGATAAGACAAAATGTTAGGAAAAATAAAAGAAATCATTATTTTAGCATGTGTCTCAAATTGTAAAATTATAGTGTGATATGTTAACTCACAAACCTCAAGGACAAGTTGCGATAAGGGGTAGTCACGGCATAATAGATTCTTATCATAGTTTGGGGAGATAAATATCTCAACAAGTTATATCGATAATGATAAAATATGATAGGATGTGATTACGAGAGGTGTAAGTATTTTGTAGTTGCAACTTTAAGAGTCAGTGTGTAATGAAGCAGGAATAAAATTTTCGTAGCGAAAGGAAGGATAGGTGATAAGAAGAAATGATTTAATTGCACCATTATTGCAATGAAAGGGAAGGATGGCTATTTTTAAAGGCTTTTCCACTACAGGAGAGTGAGGAGTGGGCCATAGAACTAACTTTTGTGATTTTCTACATGTGTGAGGAAATGACTAAGTTTGGGATAAGGGAAAGTTTCAAATATAGGGAAAGAAGAGGAATGCGAAGAAAGGTTCTATCTATATATATAGATCTATGGATAGTCAGAGTGTTAAAGGTTACGGGAAGGCAAAATGTTAAAGGTAAGACAAAGTGACAAAAGGAATACAAACAAAAATAGTTGCAAACAAAAGAGGGAGGATGCAGTGACTTTCCTTATTCCAAACACGATGGTAATTAGCGCAATCTACAAAGACATATTTCAATAGGATAAGTCTCCTTGAGCTATGCTATCAATAAATTAAAATAAATAATGTGGTGTCAAATGGTATGGGACATGACACTTATATATATTTTCTATTACACATGTGAGGGTATCAACACAATAAATGTACTCTCACCAAAAAAATCAAGAAGACCAGTAAGATGGTATGGTCGACACATGTAGTCACATTATGGCAAGATAGATTGTGATATTGGGATTTAAGTTGTGAAAATGAATTTTTATCAAAAAACTAACTTGAAGACTTTTGATACACAAAGATGAACTGTGATACAATTAAAGGGAAGGAATGAATTTTTGCAGATTGATAAGTCAATACGTGATGTGAGAATGCATGGAATCTATGGTAGGATCATCTTTAGAATTTGGAAATGGAAATTAGACTTAGAGAAAAATTTGAGAATTCACACTTTAAACTAGAAGTAGGAGACTCCAAATTTTGGAAAATGTCAAAAATTTGGTGTTCTTGTAGTAGATAAGATATCATATTTTCATTGGTGCATTTTATTTCCTATAATATTGTAATCCTAGGTTTTTACACGTGAACATGAATTTTAAGGAGAACTTTCTTTCTTTTGTTATTAATTACCCTTATGTTCTTATAGAGGAGCTTCACTTAGAAAGTGAGGGGCCTGGAGAGAATGTCTCTAAGATAAAATTTATCTTACCCAATCTATTCAAGAATATACTTGCTTGTTGAATGAACTAAACAAGTGTGATTTTGTAAGCCCTTCTAGTGGAACTAGGATTTTCTAAGGGTAAGCATGTTATTTTGGGAAAGGACAATGGTATTTCTGAAGTGGATCATTTTTTGTTCTAGAATAACCCTTGGATCTTCATTGTTGAGTTCCTCCAACATTACAAAAAATATTTGGTGACCTACATCATGATTTTCAGCTCCCTCAAGTTTTTTTGATCATTGGGTATCATTGGCAGCTTCTATATTTGTATGATTGGGATTAATTCCTTGATCTTTATGTTTTCCCACTTTGGGAGGGTGTTGGTGTTATCATCATAGTCCTTTCATATTTTTTTTTTCTTTACTAATGGATTTGGATTAGCGGGTCCTTGAATGTTGACATTCTCATGGGTTATTCCACTATTCTCCATAGACTCTTCCATGTTGATAAGCAAGCATATTTATTGTTGGACTAATGGTGCTCGTAAGTTTTGATCAAAGGATTCCTCTAGGATTTTTTGCATCCATTCTAGGGGCATAATCCATCTACATATACCACTATAGTAGGAGCTGGGGGTAATGGCGGTTGAAAAGGGGATAATCCCAAAAAGAATTCCCATGGTCATCATAGTATAGATAATGAATTGGCAACACGATGACCTCATCATACAAGGAGATCTCGATGGATTCTAGAAGATGATAAGAGACATTCATATACACACATAATGAGGCAAAGGTAGTATATATTATTTTCTTCATGATCTCATATTTTTTTATATGGGATACAAGGTTGTTACCAATGCTAGATATTATGTCTTCTTGCCAATATTCAATAGGTAGGGCATACAAGCAGAGCTAGATAGTAGCAGGAATGAACTTCTCATCTTCTAGATTGTATCACATGGCCTAAAAGCAAATGAAAATCATGGAGCTATTGAATAAATATGGTCCTCCTTCGAGAAATAGCTTGTGATCTTCTAAGTTATTGAAATCCATCGTAAAAAATCTGTTGGCACCAAATTATAGCTGAATGTGGCATTTAGGTTTCCATTTGTTTTTTATCTAGAGGTTTGGGTCCTTATCCATGGGTTGAACACCTAAGAACTTGAAAAGGAGAGGAAGGTCATACATGTGTCCAATGTAGCTCAGGAGAAAGTCTAGTTTGACCTTGTAACAAGGTATTTAGCCACTTTTGGGAGCCATCTATTTTGGGTCTTGCTTTACTAGGATGCTCCAAGAGTGGTAGGACTTCATAGGTCACCTATCGAAACTACCCCTAGAATGCTAGAAAGTGAGTTGGATGAAGTCTCTCAATGACTGACGTCATAAGCTTCACCTACAATGTAATCATGGTAGGACGGGTTTGGGAACCCCCTCCAGACAAAGATGTCATGGTGCAACAGATTAGAATGTGAAGAGAAGATTCAATGATCTAGTGAGGAGATTGACCATTACAAAACCACCACCAAAACTAGTCAATTTCATTGTATATACCAAGCTTTAAGGAAACCACTCCCCTTCTAAAACTCAAACTTTCATTATAAGTTCATATTAAAACTTTGGTTATACAATAATTTATTAAATTAATTCCCATCTAAAACTTTGGTTTATAAAATTTTGGTAGCGAGAGAGTATAGTGGAGAAAATTACCACAATTATTTATAAAAACATTATGGTAAATATTCCAAGAATAATTATCATTCAACTTTGGCCAAAGTAACAACACTAAGGAACAATCAAATGCATTTGTTTCTGATTATTTACTTTAAGAAAAAAATGATGAACGTGGAAGGAGAATCAATCACTCGGCCTCATGGTTCTCCACTACCTATGTATTTTATTTGCGATCAATTGTGCTCATCATGTGATTTTTCATAACTCATCGAGCTACTACTGCAAATACATTCCTCAACCCTTATGTCTAATACTGGGTCCACTTCATGTATTGACCATGCATGCATTCTCTCACTACTCCATGTGATAGGTGTGAGGTAGAGGATTAGGATATGGTTGGAATTTTTTTTCAACCATGGAAATAGTTCATATTATTTCTTTGATTTACATGCCCTAAGGGATGTGAAACAACTACCACCCAAACCCCTGCTTTCAATTATCATTTTTTCACTTTAAAACTTTGCAACCATCCATGAAGGTTAGCTTTGAAACCCCCATTATCACTCAATGGTGTAAATTGAAGATCAAATTATAAACTTTTAATTCCTCTTAATCTTTGTCAATACTCCCTAGTAGAATGGTAAGAAAAGGTTATGAATTACCACTTTATTTTACAAAATTATTTAATTAGATAGTCCATAGAGTTTTTGGATGATCAAAGTTTGGTGCCTATATTTGTTATTAGGTATTCCTTAGAACCCTTGCATATATTTGTGGGATACCTAGCTCTACAATCAGGAACTAGTTTACATAGTCAGTAAGTTATTATTTCTTTTAAATAATTAGTTATGGGTTGTTTTAGTTTAATGTTTAGTTCCCTTCTATTATACCCTAGGTTAACATTCTTTGTTTTTTCCCAAGGTTTTATCTTGGAATGAGTTTGATGGTGAAATTCACTTATCAGGTCCAATATATTAAACAATTATGGACGTGGACTTCCTAAAATAGGTAAGAAAATTTAACTTCTCGCCTTTCTTTGTGAGTCCTTTGTATATCGAGATAAGGGATTTAATTCATTATTTTTTTTTAAACCATAACACATATCTTTCTTAATGCGTAACTCTTTGACCATTGTTTGGAATAATTCCTATAACTTTATTTTCATTTCCTCACTTAAAATTCGATGTCTATGTATTTGGTTATTTATCTTGTCATTTTATTTTCAAAACCCTGTGGTTTCATTTCCCAAATAAATACGCCTTGGTAACATAATACCGAAAGAGGATTTTTTGGTTTCTTCCTCCAAATTAAGAATTTATGTGCTCATTATCCAATGTCAGAAATACATTGACAAAAATATTTTGTAACTCTATCATGTATGGGTTGATGGTGTTTAATAGACAATTTTTTCTTTCATGGGTATCCTCTTTAACAAGACTTTGGGATTTACATTTGTATTATTCTACATTTTGTGATTATTTTAACTATCTAATTTACATATAAGGGTTTTGATTGACCTTTTGTAGGTTACAGTTCAAACCCTACTCCAACAGCTGGGAAATAAAAAAGTTCTTCACAACAAAGAGTCAAAGTAATTTCCTGCATACAAGTCCAAGTATGGTTCATCTCTAATTTCTTCTTAGTTTTACATGGTTTTGTGATAGCATGATGTCAAAACCAATGTTTTCCAAATTCAGCTAATTCCATAAGTTATTTCTCCTTTTATGTAATTAGTTTATCTGTAAGTCTATTCCAACTATCTCTACTATACCTATATTTTATTTTAAATATATCTAATATCCTATACAGTTTTTCCCATCACGGGTTATTTAGGCAAGAAATAAATTTCAATTTGTTATAATGGTTTGGTCACTGAGTAAACAAACAATGGCTTATGCAGAAACATGTTTATAATGTTATAAATAACATTCCAAGGTCACCTACTCATGTGCCTATATCTTACTCTACTTTATGACATAATCTAATGCTCATGTTTGTCATTCTTGTACTCCTTTCTTACTATTCTATCTCGTTATCATTTATTAGATTATAATTAAATTTCTTTCTTATTTATTTTTTGAGCTTATTTGTATGTTATTTTACTATTGAGAAACCAAGTGAGATAGAGAACAATTCTTGATTCCTCTTCTTGATAATTACTTGTGAATGTTAGCTTGCCTTGTTATTACTACTTCTGTCTTCTTCATCAAGAAATTATACAAATGTGAAAAATATAAAGATCACAAAGAGACGAGAGACACCAAAGGTTAAGCTACTAGCTAGGGAGAAACCCCATAAGGGGCGAAACCCATCAGTCATTCTCTTATAGAATTAGATCAAGATGATATATCTAAGGCTAGGACCAAGATCAAGTCTTCCATAAATATTCTGAGTCGAAACCATCCTCTAAGTTCCCTCCAATAGTCAATTCCAGGATTGGTGAATTTTTTCTAAATCTAGTCAAAACAACGGTTTTCAGTCCTATAATAGAGATCAAAATTCAATCGTGAAATACCTAGGTCAATGACTCAAAAATTTCACATGTGTGGGTTGGTTTAGGGTAGAAAGATTTGATTTCTCTCTCTCCTTTGACTTTTTTTTCTTTCCTTCTTGTCTTGGTGCAAAAACAGATAGATGATTTGTAGATGAATTGTGCCTCTAAGTGATCAAACTTTACTCTAATATAGAACTATATTGGATGGTTGAATATGTGCCATTAGGCTAACTTGTCTAAGGAGGGATTACTTGAATACCTTATGATATTATGACAGAAAAATAAAAATTGAATTATATTTCTTTCAAATGTCCAAATGGGACATGACTCAAATACATTATTTTTTATTCTTTTCTCTCTAATCACGAAGAACATGCTTTAACAAAATAAATATAATAAAGTCACTAATGAAAATATTTATCTTATGAACTCCAAATCTAGTTGTAATTTCAACACTCCCTCTTAACTAGGGAGGTATTCATAATAAATCAATAGGATATTCTCAAGTTAAAATATCCATATAATAAAGAATCAAAATTGATAAGGAAAAACAATGATAACATCATCATGACCAACATTGTCAAACTAGTAACTGCTTGAAAAGTACACGCTATCTCTCTACTAGATTGGAGCACAATTCTAGGAGGCATTCAATTGGACACCACCGCCTCTCAAGGAACATACCCCACGTAGGTGTCCTAAGGGATTTCCTCACAAGAAAATTTCCTAATCCAAGGAAAATTGTGTCCTCTAGACCCTTCTTTACCAAGTCCATATATCCAACATAGGATGTTAATGCTAATCAACCACAAAACATGATTCAAGAATTTTCATCGAAGATGTTGATCTAATCCACCATTCTCCCTATCAATGTTCATGTATAAGAATTACAACAGTTAGTCTTGACCATAGTACATGACACATGGAGAATATGGTGTTCATCCTCACTCCCTCCAAATCTGGGAGGAGATATCCAGAAGCTCGAGATTTTGTCAAAAGTACCCAAGGTTTCCCTTAGGAATAGGATTTATCAGTACATCAATTTCCTTCTTGTTAGTTAAGATATAATGTCGCTTCATGGCTCCATCTTGCACCATGATTCAAATGTAGTGGTATCTGATCTTACTGTGTTTTAGCCTCACATAAAGGACTAAGTACTAGAGTCAAACTACTTCAAGGAAAACCTCATTGGCCACCATATATTAATATTTACTAGTACTTAGTGTAATTGAAGCTTATTTTCTACTCATCCAAGAAACCATAATAGAACCCAAACAAAAGAAACCACCAATGGTACTTTTCCTATCTTCAACACTACCTATCCAATCCAAATCAATATAACTTAATAATAAAATCTCATTTCTTACAAAAGATATCAAACAATAATGTTTGGTTCCATGAAGATATCTCAAAATGTGTTGTGTTCCTACCCAATGATCATGTCTAGTCTCCACCTGGAGTTAAATTATGGTATTTAGTGCGTAGCATATATCTCATCGGGTGTTCACTAACAATATTAGAGAAAAAATCAACTACATATATGATGATACATCAACAAGGTTTGAGTTTGAAATTTTCAAGTCTTTCAAATTTGTGATCATTGGTGTTGCTATAGGTTTACAATCCATCATTCCAAATTTTTGTAGGATCTTGTTCACATATTTTCGCTAACCAAGAAGGATCTCACCTAGTTTCTACCAAACCTAAATTACCAAGTAATGTTGCATTAGTATAAGTTATTTAATATCGAACTAAGCTATTAGACCATTCTTATATTCAAGAATAAGATGCTCCACACTTTTTATTAATAACTCGTCCACATATAGAAAAATGATTACTAGTTCATTCTTTACTATTTTGATGTAGATTTGGATATGCAACACGTCTAATAAAGCAATGCCTTATTGGATAAGTACATATACAAGAATACCCAGCTCTAGGTGGTTGTTTTAAGCCATATATATCCTCTTTTGATCTACAATCATGAGTTTCCTTTCAATGCACTTCAAATTCGGTTGTTGAATGTAAAATTGTTCATCAATTGTGCCATTAAGAAAAGTTGTCTTCATGTCCATTTAGTGTATATTATATCACATTAAAGCTGTAATGGAGATAAGAGTTCTAATAGTTATGTATTTTGTTGTAGGAGAAATTTTTTCATCATAATCAATTCCCTCTTATTGAGAGAATCCTCTAGCCACAAATCTAAATTTATATTTTTCAATGTTTCCATTAGTCGCAAGCTTAATTTTATAAATCCACTTGGAAGTCATAATAGTTTTATCCTTTAGTCTATGAATTATTTCCCAAACATCATTCTTCATTATTTATTGGTATTCTTCGATCATTGCAATCTTCCATACTTGTTTTTTACACCTTTATCCTACGTAGAGTGTTCCGATTCAATGAGTTTGGTCATATAAGCTACAGAAATAGAGTATATTTTGGGTATTTTTCATTCTTTGAATGCTCCTTTTGAAGTTGCATATCCTTCAACTTCTTGTAATTTTTTTCTTAGTGAAAATGGCCTCTTTCGAGTTTCTAGAATGTAGATAGGTTATACTCATTCACTTGGTTCTTCTAGTTCTTCATGATGGTCGGTTGTAGGTTCTTAAGAGTTGATGTGTTTTGGAGTGTTTTCATTGGGAATGTCCAGTTCTTTTTCTCCATCAACAACAATAGGGATAAATTTTTACTTCTTGAATCTAACACATTCATCAAATGTGGCATATATACTTACTTCAATATGACATTGTTCTTTGATGTAGATTCTATATGCTTTTAATGAGTTTCTATAAGCAGAAAAGATTCCTTTGATACCTACAAGATCCAACTTCCTTCTTTTCTCATTGGAAATTCGAATTTAGATTGGACATCCATAGATTCAGAGATGATCAACATTAGGCTTATTTCTAGTAAAATATTTTTCTAGACTTATATCACCAAGAATTATTTGAGGGCTTTACATTGAATTTATAATTCACTCATAATGGCTTCTCCCCATGAGAATTTGGGAATATCTTGATAATGTAACATAAATCTTACACATTGTTTGATAAATCAATCTGTTATGAAACCATCTCAAGAAAAGATAGAAAAGATAGATGAACGCCTTAGAATTCAGCCTCTTCGAGGGGGCAACCTCATTTACATTACATAAATGAACAATTTTTGGATGATACAAATGACAAAACCTCCTTTCTATATATAGGAGTCTAAGGAGTCACAATATAATCCAGCCGACCTAACAATAATAATATAAAGCCACAAAAATAACAATAGAGGGATTCTATGGGGCACAGAAATAACAATATGGGGGTAATAGGGGCACAACAATATAAATAAGGGGTATAAATACAATAGTAATGGGGTAATCACTAGTATTATAGGGACCCAACATGCCCCTCTCCTTCAAAAAAGTGTTTTCCTCAACGCTTGAGTATTTCTGGATACTTCTGCATAAAATTCTCATCCTCCCATGTGGAATCTTCAGCGGATAAGTTCTTCCACTTGATAAGATACTCTGAAATTGATCGATTTCATAGCTGTCGAGTTCTTGTTTCTGTGATTGCTTCCAGTTCCAATATAATTTTTCCTTCCTCGTCAAGTTCTGACAATATTGTTTGAATTGGGAGCTTGTCACCTATAACCTTCTTTAAACATGAAACATGGAAAAATGGGTGCAATCGAGAAGCTGCAGGAAGCTCCAATTTGTATGCCATAGTACCAATCTTTTGCAAAACCTTGTGCGGACCATAATACTTTGGTGATAATTTATTATCCTTCTTAGCTTGCTTTAGGAACATTAGCGTATATGGTTGTAGCCGTAGGAATATCCAATCACCTACATCAAAACTTCTTTCACTGCGATGTTGATCTGCCTATTATTTCATTCTATTTTATGCCAACATGAGGTTATCCTTTAAGAGTTGGAGGACTTGTTGTTGATGTTCGATGTGATGTTCCACGTCCTGAACCTTAAAATTTTCTCTTAAATATGATGTGATGGATGGTGGTTGGTACCCATAAAGTTCGATAAATGGGGTCATTTTTGTTGCTGTATGGAAGGAAGTGTTATACCACCATTCAGCCAGAGGCAACCATTTGACCCATTTTGTCTGTTTATCAGATACAAAGCAACGAATATATCCTTCCAAACATTTGTTTACTATCTCATTTTGCCCATCAGATTGAGTATGATAAGATGAGCTATGAGCTAACTGAGTACCAAGACAAGAAAATAATTCTGTCCAAAAATTTCGAGTGAAAATGGGATCTTTGTCACTTACAATAATCTTTGGGTTTCCATGTAGCTTTTGAGCTATTTCCATAAATGCAGTAGAAACTGTACTCGCTTTAAATGGATGTGATAATGCACAAAAGTGTGCATACTTAGTAAGTCTGTCAACTACCTCCATGATGACACTCTTTCCCTCAGACTTGGGTAAACCTGTGATAAAATCCATTGAAACCTCCTCCCAACGTTGGCTTGGAATGGATAAAGGTTGTAATAGACTCGGTGTCTTAATTGTTTCAACTTTATTTTGCTAGAAAACCAAACATTCCGCCACAAACTTTTGAATATCTGATTTAAGGCCATCCCAAAAAAATTCCTTCTTAACCCGGTGGTAAGTTTTTAAAAATCCTGAGTGCTCTCCTAAGGGAGAAGTGTGCAATTCCATAAGAATCTTTTGTTTTAGCTGGGAATTCTTACAGAGGTATAAGCGATCTTTGTACCATAATGAATCATTTTGCCAGCTAAATGTATTAGAAGTACTGGAATCTTGTTGTAGCTTTCGAATAAGTGCCCACACTTCTTCGTCATTCTTCCATTCCTCTCTTGCTTCATTTATCCAATCTGGTTGGATAATAGAAATGGCACACAACAATGCTTCCACATCCTCATCCTTTCTTGAGAGTGCATCTGCCACCACATTTTGCTTCCCTTTTTTGTAGATGATTTCAAAGTCATAACCCAACATCTTTGTGACCCACTTTTGTTGCTCTTCAGAAGATAATCTTTGTTCTAAAAAGTATTTAAGGCTATCATGATCCGTTTTTACCTTGGAGTGTCTTCCCATTAGGTAGGGCCGCCATTTCTTAAGTGCATGGAGTATTGCCAACATTTCCTTCTCATAAATAGCTTTTCTTAAAAACTTTCCCTTGATTGGACGACTTTCAAAGGCAATGGGTCTTTCATCTTTCATTAGAACAACACCAATTCCATTTCCTGAAGCATCACATTCCACAATAAAGGTTTTTGTGAAGTCCGGTGTAGCTAAGACCGGTGCTTGGCACATTGCCCCTTTAAGATGTTCAAAGTCCTTTCTTGCTTCCGGAGTCCATGAAAATGAATCTTTCTTCAATAATGTTGTTAGAGGTGCTGCTATTCTCCCATAATTCTTAACAAACTTGCGATAACCCTGTCAACCCAAGAAATCCTCGCAGATGCTTTATGGATGTGGGAATTTTCCATTCCTTAATGGCTTTAATTTTGCTAGGGTCTACCTTAACTCCTTCATGAGATACAATATGACCCAAATATTCCACCTCCTGGACTCCAAAGAAACATTTGGATCTTTTTGCATATAATTGTTTCTCCTCCAATAGTTGTAGCACCCTGTCAACATGTTCAACATGATCCTTCCAAGACTTGTTGTAGATTAGTATATCATCAAAAAATACTAACACAAATTTTCTAAGAAATGGTTTGAAAATTGAATTCATCAAACCTTGAAATGTTGAAGGTGCATTGGTAAGGCCAAAAGGCATGACCAAAATTTCTTAATGACCCTCATGAGTTCTAAATGCCGTTTTCGGAATGTCTTCAATCTTCATTCTGATTTGATGATATCCCGAACGAAGATCAAACTTGGTGAAGTAAATTGATCCATGCAATTCATCCAGTAATTCATCAATAACACGAATGGGGAACTTATCTTTAATAGTGAGCTTGTTGAGCTCCCTATAATCCGGACACATGCGCCATGATCCATCCTTCTTGTGCACCAATACTACTGGAGCTGAGAAAGAACTTTGACTTGGTTGAATTATACCCGCCTCTAGCATTTCTGCAACCATACATTAAATTTCACTCTTTTGGGCATAGGGATATCTGTACGGCCTGATGTTTGGAGGAACACTTCCTGGAATCAGATGAATAGCATGATAATGATCACGCATAGGTGGGAGACCTTTTGGAGTCTCAAATACCTTGGAATGATTGTCCAGGACTTTTTGGAGATCTGGAGAAATAGATGATTCCAATGTGGAAACATCTAGCGAACATAATTGTGCAATTACACCTCTTTGCTCCTTTTTTAGAAGCTTCGTCATGCCATTAGAGCTGATTATCTTTCCTGGTTTCCCTGCAATACCCCTTAATTCAACTTCCTTTCCTTTTGTAGAAAATTTGATGAAAAGTTCTTGAAAATTAAAAGCTATTGTACCCAAGGATTGTAGCCATTGGACTCCTAGTACAACATCAGCACCTCCTATTGGAATGGAAAGCATTGGGCTAGTCAATACATATTCTCCCATGGATAGCTTGATATTATGGCACTTTCCAGAGCAATTTATTGTTCCTCCATTTGCAATCATCACTTGACACTCTGGTGCTGGATATAGGAAGCAATTCAATTCTTTTGCTACCCTACAATGAATAAAATTGTGGGTGCTTCCTGAATCAATCAACACTATTACCTTTTTCTTCTTGATTTGTCCTTCTATCTTGATGGTTTGAGGAGTGGTAATTCCCGCCAATGCATTACAAGATATGGTTGGATTTATTTTTTCTTCATCTAGGCTTTGTTCCTGGAGTATATCTTCTTCTTTTGACCTTTCTTGCTCCTTTTCTTCTTCCTCTTCACAATCTATGTAGAATAATTTCTTCTCAGCACACTTATGACCTTTAGTGTATTTGCTATCACAACTGTAACAAAGCCCTTTTTCTCTTTTTTCTTCCAATTTTTGTGGTGTCAACCTTATAGGTTGTGGAAGAATAGGGGCAACAACACTTCCGTCTTTATAGTTGTGAGTGGTATGCTTCCTGGTTGCCATAATTTTGCTTTCCATTTTTCTTGCTAACCTGAATGCCTTCTCTAATGAATCAGGTTCCCAAAGGTGAACATCATGTTGGATATTATCCTTTAAAAACCCTATGAACACATCAATCCTATGCTCCTCTGGAATATCTTTTACCCTTATGTTCAATTTTTGGAACTCCTCAATGTGCTCCATTATTGAACCCTTTTGTTTGAGACTTATCAATTGGCTAAAAAAAGTGTTTCTTTTTGTATCTTCATAATGTGCTATCAATTCTTCCGTAAAAATTGCCCAAGTGATAAATTGTTTACAAGAGCAAAGCCATTGATACCATACAAACTAATTTGGTTCCAAATATACAGTTGCCATACGTACCTTTTGTGCGTTTTGCACATTATTGAGATCGAAGAATTGCTCCATCTGTAATATCCATGTGGCGGGATCCTTGCCATCAAACTTCCTCATATTGATTTTTGGAATATGGTGATTCTTTGATCCAACATTAGCGTCTATGGAATCATGATTAACATTTCTTTTGTTCTCATCATGAGTTTCCTTTACTACCTTTTCACCATTAGTGACCCTTTCTTGTAGCAACTTCTTCAATTCTTCCATGTCTGTCTTCAAATCTATCTTCAAATCTGCCATGTCTCCATTTAAAGTTGTCTTCGAGTCATCCATCTTAGCTTCCATGCCCTTTATCTTAGATTCCACGCCACTTATCTTAGCTTTTGTTAGCTTTTGTGAGCGCGACATTTGTTGCACTTGTTCTTGTAATTTTGATATATCATGTAGCATTTCTTCCTCTTCTTCATGATTCATGCTAGAGCTTTTAGGTTCCTTACTAGGTGTATTGCATTTTCTTTCCTTGGTGCATCAGTTACCGATAATAATGCTTTACTATGACCTTTGAATTCCGTTAAACCAAGTTTACACAAAAGTTTAAAAACAAAACTACACACCTTTTTTCACTTTATAGAAGCCTGATATTGAATCTGATGTATCTCTGTAATTTCAGATCATCCAATTTTGAAATTGCTACCTATAGTAGCCTTCTGCGTCCTCTTTCCAATGCCACAAGTTTGAGCCAAATTGGATTCTCCAAGGAAGAGTTATGTGAAATATCCCACAGTGACTTTCTTTTAGACTGGTTCAGTAGAGTGAACTTGTACGACGTGCCACACATCACTGTTTCAACCTTTGAATCTGAAACACACATACAAGAAACTACAGTCCGTCCTCTTTCTATACCTTCTTATGCAATTTCAATCTGATCCCCAGAGAGAAAGTTATGACGATTTTCCCGAGGTCACCTGTTTTGAATGTAATTCAGGAGTCTGCAAAAAGACCAACTTCCTCATATCATATCTCCGCAAATATCATGCAAAACGCTCTAAAATTCGGATCCAAGGTTCAGGGAAATTTCTTCTCAAATGGGTTTTTTCTTGTGACTTCTGAAACATCACAGAAAAAGAGTTATAGTGAAAATTCCACGATGCCCTGTTTGGAGCAGCGAAACCCTAGAATCCAAAGTTGTGATACCAAATGTTATGAAACCAGCTCAAGAAAATATAGAAAAGATAGATCAACGCCTTAGAATTCAGCCTCTTCGAGGGGGTAACCTCCTTTACATTACATAAATCAGCAATTTTTGGATGATACAAATGACAAAACCTCCTTTCTATATATAGGAGTCTAAGGAGTCACAATATAATCCAGCCGACCTAACAATAATAATATAAAGCCACAAAAATAACAATAGAGGGATTCTATGGGGCACAGAAATAACAATATTGGGGTAATAGGGGCACAACAATATAAATAAGGGGTATAACTACAATAGTAATGGGGTAATCACTAGTATTATACGGACCCAACACGATCCTTCCTTTGAGATACATAATTCTATTGGGGATTATATGGAACTATAAGCTACCTCTTAATCCCATCTTATTTACAAAAGGCCACAAGTTATCAATTCTTAATGTCTTGATCTTTATTTATATCAAATTCTCAACTCGTTCTTTGAAGACTTGGATTTTTTCAAATACTTCATCTTTAGACTTCAAGAAATATATCTAGTCTCTCTAGAATAATCATGAATAAATGTTACATAGTATTAATGTCCACCAAGTGATTTTTCAGACATGGAACCACAAACAAAAAAATTAATTATGTCAAGTATATCTTTGGATCCTCAGTCACTACTATAAAATAGCTTCCTCACATTTTTTCTAAGGGCAAACCCTTTACAAACTCCTTCATATTCTTGTTTCAATTAGGGCATACCTATAACCATTTGACTGAAAGATGGAAATATTTTGTAATGGACATGGCCATATATTCTATGCCACAATTCGCATGGATTGATTTCAATTTGTGCTAAATCTTAATGAGGAGGAGTTAGATGACTATACAATCTCTCCTCATGAATCTCAATTAACTTAGCATTATCTATACTACATCTCATATCCCAAACAAACTTTTTTACATCAATAAATGTTGTCCTGGACCCTTTATCTTCCAAATAATAATTATAAAGTAAATTCTTTTTCAAATCTGAAACATAGAGGATTATGTTGAGATGAATGTTCCTGCTATATTCTAGCTCATTGGAAGTAGATCTAATTCCTTTGACTAGATAGCTAGCTAGTTTTTTCTTAAAGTTTAGCTTTGTGAGAAGAAATTCCTTTTGATAGAGTATTAAGATATCCAATTTGACCTATCATATTCCTTGAATATCCATTATTGATTGCCCAAGTGTTTTCATTTTCATTCGAAGCTATAACAACAGAGTATAAATTCCCATCCTTCAGTCTTTTAGATAATTTAAAAACAACAACGATGATATATCCTTTTATATATTTAAGCAGAATACTTAGTTCCTTGAGAAATTTCTTAATGTACATATAAGTTAAGGGAGAGAAAGAGTTGTTACAAAGATGTCTTCAATTAACAGTACAAGAAAAATGTGATCTTCAAGCTTGTTTCCTTCACCTTATCTCTGATATCATGTTGAGAAACCAAGTGCAATAGAGATTAATTCTTGATTCCTCTTCTTTATAATTACTTGTGAATGTCAGGTTGTATTCTTCATCAATAAATTATACAAATGTACAAAATATAAGGATCATAAAGAGAAAAGAGCCACCAAAATTTTGGTTACCAGCCAAGGAAAAACATGACAATGGGGAAAGCCCAATAATCCTTCTCTTGTATAATCATATCAAGATGAGATATCCAAGACCCAACTTTCCATAAATATTCCATGTGAAAACCATCCTGCATGTCCCCTCCAATAGTCAAAGTCAATGTTGGTTATCTTGCTCCAACTCTAGTCTAAACAAAGATTTTCAGCCATGGAATAGTGGTCGAATTTAAACCCTACAATACGTCATAAATTTTTCACATGTGAGTTGGCTTAGGGAGGAAAACTTCAGTTTTTATTTCTCCTTTGACTTCATCCCTTTTCCATCTTGTCTTGGTGCAATAATAGATCTGTAATGTGTTGATGAATTATGTCTCCAAGAGGTTTAACTTGACACACATATATAACTTTCCAAAAGGGCTGAATAGGTGCCACTAGGCCTACTTAAAGATGTTGTGGGCTTATGACATAAAAATAAAAATTGATTTCTTTTTCTTTCAACTGTCCAAATTGGACATGACTAAATTAAATATTTTCTTGAATCAAGTAAATTATATTTTACTCCTTTTACTATAAGCATGAAGAACATGCTTTAACAAAATAAATATAATAAATACATTAATGAATATCTATATTATGAAAACTGACACTAGATACAATTTCATAATTTACCACTATACAAGTAGTCCCTTGGAATTTAGACCTAAGACACTTGTGCCTTTGTAAGGTCCAAATCGAACTATCCTAAGAAAATTTTTCATATAGTGACTTATGCTCATATATTACTACATGATTTTGTGTAACGTTTTAGTTCTCAAAGCTATTATTGACCAGGGTTCTAAGCCTAGAGTAATGCTTGTTGGCATTATGTTTCTAGTATGGTTATATATATGTTACAGATGTTGTACTTGATGGCAACCCCCATGGCAAGGCTCTCAATACATTGAAAATTAAGAATTACGCAGGAGATCAGTTCAGAAAGTGCGTACCCGCAAGTACACCGTGAAGTGACCGTGGCCTGATACGTAGATAGGCCGTCCAGGAGGTGCGTACCCCCAGTGCACTCATTTCAAGGCAGAGAAAAGCACACGTGGGGTTTTCTTATGTTTAATCTTTGATATTTAGCCGACGGTATTTGTGTTATTATGGTGTCGGCCCGTGGTATTGATCCATGATTTGAGGAAGAGCTTTCCTATATAAAGCAAAGGAGATCATTTGGCTTGGGCATGTGCTTGGGTTGAACATCTTATGAGAGCTAGACCTGAAATATTATGATCTCTTGGGAGTAATATCTAGATCTAAATAAGGCGAATCTACTGATGGATTGAGATCTCTTCGGCGCATGATCAGATCTGTAGATCTGACTGTCTGGGTTATTCTTGAAGTCTTGAAATCATCTATGCCCGAAGGTACACAGGTACAGTGAAAGAAAAGTGCGTATATACGCTGGAACGAAGCGTTTCAGGTGTGCCGGTACGCAGGCACAGAAGGGTTGCAGGTGCGGAGATCCGCAGGTAGATCAATGGACACAGAGCGTAGGTAAGCAGGTGAGAAGTCGACTACTGTGCGGACGTAAGCAGGCGAGCAGTTGAGCATGGTGCTTACTGTAAGCAGGCAGTACATGGGTGAAGCTGCTTACTTCTCTTGAAATCTCTGTTTATCATTGCTGTGTTCTGGGTTTGGTTCTATTATTGTTGATCTGGTTACTACAGTTGACTGGTTGATTCTCTTATACTTGATGATCATTTGATTCTTATGGATCCAGTTTGAAAATTTATGAAAAGTGGTCCTTGTAAGAAAAGAAGTAGGGGGTTGTAGCTCCCTTCCAGGAGAGACTGGAAAACGAGAGAGAGTTGTAGCTCTCTGCAGGTTGCAGCCTGCGTACTGGTAAAGGACTGCACCAGTACAAAACCATTGTAAAAGGAGTTTCTAATTTGAAAGAAGATAGAGACATATTGCAGCAGGTGGTTTTCACCCACATTGGGTTTCCACCTTACATCTTGTGTTCTTGGGTGTGACTATCTGTTTTCTTTGTTCATGCTCATTATTTTATGGTACTGACATGCAAAAATAATTCAAAGAACAAATAAGGAAGATTTATTAAAAGAATTAGATAATACTGATTCACCCCCCCTCTAAGTGTTATTTCCAACAATGCCATGTTACTAAATAATGTATATTTAGGTGATGTTACATTATATAGATAAATTTTGTAATTATTAGACTATTTGTCCCTCTATATACCAATACATAGATGCTGCATTTTTCCTCTCACACATACTTTTATATCAAATACATAGGAATTAATAAAATCATAATAACAACTTGACTCTCTTTTCTGATGGATTATATAAATACTATTCTAAATTTTCTATAAATACATCTTGTTCAACAATTAATTGGATATAATATTTTAATACATATAAACTGCATAAATATCATTCTTACTACCGTGCATGTTTTTTAGAATGAACTTTGATTTCCTTGTATACTTATCCAGATAGAAAATAAATATTACATATTCATCTACCATATTTTTGTTCAAGAATCAACATAATTTGACCACCTCCATAAGGAATCTTCCTAAGTTATTCATAGACACTTTACAATATCACTTGAATCCTTTCCAAATTCCTCAATATGCATGCATGTAGAACAATTTTTTTTGTTCCTATTCACATAGTACCTTTTTCCAGACACAAGTAGTTACAAAGAATATATTGGACTTGGTGCCCCTAATTAACTATATTTTACACATAATACATTCAATTTATAGAAAACATATGAAATGTATCTCTCACATATAATATAAAAATTACACAAAAAAACATATATGTATATGAGTGAGGCTTGTAAATGTAATGTAGCTGGCACGCTCCTCCCTACCAAATGAGTTGTTGTAGCTTCTACAGTCCAGCAATCCTTGTGCCTTAGGTTTTCATGGTGTCAGTAATATTTTGTCTTCTACTGTCTCTTCATATGTTGTATTTTCCTTCTGTTTTTTCTTCCATGGGACCCTCTTTCTCGTAGTTCCCTACACACGTGGAAACATCTTGCCCCTGTTGTGTGCTATCATTAATTCTTATGACTTTTCATCAACCGAGCATGCATTTCTCTCATGTATAGTCTTTACATTTAGTTTTTGTTTGTCTATTATGGAGAACATGAAAGTAAATAGGTAAAAATGTGGTTACTGGCACGTGACTTGTTTGTTCATGATAGACACTACTAGAATCAACTCTCACCTTCAATTTTTGACACTTACTTGATACACTTGTCCTCTTTTGGGACTGTAACCACCACATTAACTAAAACTATATCGACTTGATCAGTCACGTGTTGTTTATATAACATTACCAAGCTTCAAAAAGAAAATATTGTATTTATTACTACATATTTAAGTGTACATCATTCAAATATCCAAGTATAGTCTTAGCCCTCCTAACCCTTGTCTCAATAGTTAAATAATTACAAATCACAATAAAGTTCCACAAATAATGTCATCAAACACAATCAATAGGGGTATTATATTTCACCTCCTCTTAATTTGAACATCGTTCTTAATGTTCTCTTTGCACTCATCACTTTTGGGAGAGTGAAAAAGGTTCTTCTCACATTTTCTCTTCTATCTCCCAAGTGGCCTCATTAGGCTCAAACTGCATCCATTTCACTTTAACATGGGTGATCGCTCAATTCTAGAATAAAGTTTCACTCTTATCTAAAATTGTTATGGTCTTGAATTGAAACTAACCTTTTGGTTTGACTTGTATCACATTTCAATCAATCATGTGAGTTGGATCATAAGCATAATTCTCCAAAATATATACCTAAAACACATTATGAACCTTTATATGGGATGGTAGTTATAGCTAGTTCACCACTAGTCCTACTCTTGATAGTATTTCAAATCCCCGATGGAATGTAGATTCCAGTTTAGCACAAGTTTTGAGACTCAAGGTACTCTTCTTTGGTCTAACTTTGATATAAACATGCTCTCCCACATTGTAGTCATGGTTAAACCATTTCTTATCTACATAATGCTTTTCAATATTGAGTGGTTTTTAAGTTTTGTCTTACCCACTTAACCGCTTCGTCCATACCTCTTAAGAGATTAGGTCCTAAAATATATCTCTCCTTTAGATGACTCTAGGTCGACGGAGAATATCATTTATGTCAATATAAAACTTCAAAATGATTCATCTTTAAATATTATTGATAATTTTTATTATATGAAAACTCAACCAAATGTATGTATTCTTCTCATTTAGTGGGTTGGGCCATTGCATACATTTGAATCACGTCTTGAAGGATCTGATTAATTATTTTAGTATTTCCATTGGTTTAAGGATGGAGGGAAGTACTAGGATTTCGTTGAGTGCATAACCCTCTAAAAATAACATTCCAAAAATTTGATGTGAAATTTTCATCTTTGTCATAAATTAGTATTTTTGGCACTCCATGGGCTCTAGATGTTTCCTTCATGAATATTTCTACTAGGTGAAGAACATTAAATGTTGATTGGACATGTATGGAATGGGCTTATTTATTTATATTATCAACCACAACCATGATAGAATCATGATTCCTTGTGATTCTTGGTATCCCTGATATAAAATCTAAGAAAAAAATCCTATTTCCGCTGAGGGATAGGTAATGGATTTGGTAGTTCAACAAGAGATTGTTTCACTAGTTTAACCTTTTGACACTCATGACATTTAGCTAAGTACTTTTCTACATATTCCTTCATCCATGGCTAATAAAATTCATTTCTAAGTGATGTTATAAGCCTTAGGTAGGCTCGATGAGTAGAAAATGGCTTCTTATGATTTTCATCTAGAAACATTTTCTTGTCTATGCAAATTTGGAATATAAATTTCTTTTTTAAAGGTTAATAACCCATCATTATTTAGAGAATAATTTGGTTTTTATTTTGGAGAATTTTCATTCACCAAGTTTTCTTGTATTTGTATGTATTATTGATCATATAAGGTTGTTGTCATAACATATTCAATGAAATTTGTTTTGATACTAATGGCAGAAACTCTAACAATCTGTTTCAGAATTTGACGAATTGCATGTTCTATTTCTTTTCCATCCCTGTGATATGTTTTATTCAAAATCGAATTCAGTAAGTAAATCCATCCAAATTTCTTTCCTTGCATTTAAATCTGGTTGGCTAAACAAATGTTTCCTACAACTAACTCTAATTCATAAGCATTATAGTTCTTTTAATGCTCCTTTATCTTTCTAGATTCATAAACAATAAGATGATTATCTTTCATTCGAGCTCCTCCTAACCATTCCAAATGACATTCTTTGCACAATCTATAGTGTTTATTAGGGTCAACAATTCTAAATGTGGGAGCTATAATGAACAAATATTGTATCCAGTCAAAACTCTCTAGATATTTTGGGATCCATGTAAATTTACCTCCCTTCTTCTGTAGCGATGTTATATGATAAGGGAACTAAGAAAAACCATATATGAACATGTCATAATATTCTATAATTCCCATAAATGATCAAATATTATCCATGTCCTTAGGAATAGGCCCATTACAGATTGCTTTGATCTTTGCAAGGTTTATCACAAATCCCTCTTTAGATATAAAATGACCCAAATACTAAGTCTGATCTAGATAAATAGCACATTCACTAAAATTTACATACAACTGATGCTCTTTGAGTATTTAGAACACTATTCTTAAGTGATGTTCATGTTCCTCTTGGGTTTTTGTGAAAATTAAAATATCACCAATAAAGATTTGTACACACTTATCTAATTCCTAGTCAAAAACTTATTTGTTAAATACATAAATTTGGCTACGGAACTGGTAATTCTGAAAGGAAGGACAACAAACTCATAATGGCCATATCTATTTTTGAAATAAGCCTTATGAATATCCTCATCCTTAGCTTTGATTTGGTGGTAACCAAATCTCAAGTCTACCTTAAATAACATTGTCTCCCCTCTTACCTAATCGAAAAAGTCATCAATTCTAGGTAGAGGGTATTTAATGTTAATTTCCAATATGTTTATTTTCCTATAATCAACACATAGCCTAAAAGTACCATCTTTTCTCTCAAAAATAGTACCAGTGTTCCCCAATGTGAGACACTTTATCAAACATACTTCTTGTCCAACAAATCCTAAAGTTATATCGTTGATTTAATCAACTCTATAACACTCATATTATAGGATTCTCTTAAAACCGATGTTTCTCCACATACAAATTCAATGGTAAAATAAATGTCTCTCTTTGGTGGAAACCTAGAAATTTCAACTAAAAAAATATCCTCGAATTCCCACACCTCTTCAAAGTCATTCAAAGTAGTTTCTCTATTTTCTTTTGTTAAATATTCCATCAATATCGGAGACAACTTATACTCATTCCTTATGCGTATCATTAACTACAATGTTGATATTTATCTTATTATTTTCGACTTGGGTATGTCTGAGATTATCTCTTCTACTACCTCATCATTAGTACAAGTAACTATCTTTTTCAGGCATTTTGTAATTTTCATATGACCTTCTAGCCAATCCATGCCCACTAAAACATCATATCACCCTAAAAGTAGGATGTTTAAGTTCATTTTTGAATTTATGCCATTTAAATTGACAAATCAATTTCTGATCAGAATAGTAATTTTCCTTTTAATAATAGTAGCTAATTGTACTAGCTAATATTTTTTATTCTTTAAAATTTTTAAACTATATTTCTCTACTATTATTGTACTGATGTAACTCAAACTAGGTCCTTGAACTATTAGAATTGAAATAGCTTGATATACAGTCCTACCCTCTATTTCAATCATGCTATATTGATGTTCGACTTGTCAATCATCTAATGCTACATTAATTTTTGGGATACTCCTCTCCACGTCATTTACAGTATAATCTTCTTGTACATCATGGAGTTCTTTATTAGATTTAACATTGTATAGACATGACTGAATCAAATGAGTGTCCCCAAAACCTTAACAGTTCAAGGGTTCTGTTTCATTTTCATTGGCTCTTTTTTTATTTAGATAAATTGTTAGGTCCCTATAATACTAGTGATTACCCCATTACTATTGTAATTTTATCCCTTATTAATATTGTTGTGCCTCTATTGGCCCCATATTTTTATTATTGTGCCCCATAGAGTCCCTCCATTGTTATTTTTGTGCCTTTATATTATTATTGTTAGGTCGGCTGGGCTATATTGTGACTCCTTAGACTCCTATATATAGAAAGGAGGTTTTGTTATTTGAATCATCAAAGGATCATTCATTGTGTAATGTAAAGGAGGTTTCCCCCTCGAAGGGGCTGAATTCTAAGGCATTGATCTATATTTTTATCTTTTTGTGAGTTGGTTTCATAACATTTGGTATGAGAGCTTTGGATTCTAAGGTTTCACTGCTCCAAATAGGTCATCGTGTCATTTTCACTATAATTTTTTTCTGCGACATTTCAGAAACGAAAAAACCCATTTGAGATGAGATTTCACTAAACCTCAGGTCCAAATTTTAGAGTTTTTCACGCTATATTTGCGGAGATATGATCTGAGGAAGTTGGTCTTTTTGCAGACTCCTGAGTTACATTCCAAACAGGTGACCTAGGAAAAATCGTCATAACATTCTCTCTGTGAATCTGATTGAAGTTTCATAAGAAGTTACAAAAGGAGGATGGACTGTAGTTTCGTGTATATATTTTTTGGAGCCAAAGGTTGAAACGGGGACATGTGGCATGCCATACAAGTTCGCTCTATTGAACTAGTCTATAATAAGGTCATTGTGGGAGATTTGGTATAGCTCTTCCTTGGAAAATCAAATTTGGATCAGACTGGTGGCATTGGAAAGAAGACACAGAGGGCTATTGTAGGTCACAATTTCACAACTAGATGATCTGAAATTACAGAGATACATCAGAGGCAATATCGAGCTCCTACAAAAGAAAAAAAGGTGTGTAGATTTTTTAGAGTTTTTTCTTAAGCTTGGTTTGAAAAAATAGTTTGAAGAATTCAAAGGGCATAGTAGAGCATTAGTATCGGTAACTAATGCCCAGAGGAAAGAAAATGAAAACACCTAGTAAGCAACCTAAAAGCGCTAGCATGACTCATGAAGAAGAGGAATAAATGCTACATGATATATCATAATTACAAGACCAAGTGCAACAAATGTCACTCTCACAAAAGCTAACAAAAGCTAAGATAAATGGCGTGGAATCTAAGAAAAAGGGCATGGAAGATAAGATGAATGGCATGGAAGCTAAGATGGACAATTTGAAGATAGATTTGAAGACAAACATGGCAGATTTGAAGACAGATTTGAAGACAAACATGGTAGATTTGAAGACAGATTTGACAAATATTCTACAAGAAATACTTAGTAAAGGTGAAAGGGTAGTAAAGGAAACTCATGATGTGAACAAGAGAAATGTTAATCATGATTTCATGGACTCTAATGTTAGATTGAAGACCCACCATATTCCAAAAATCGATATGAGGAAGTTTGATGGCAAGGATCCCGCAACATGGATATTACAGATGGAGCAATTTTTCGATCTCAATAATGTGCAAAACACACAAAAGGTACATATTGAAAATTTATATTTGGAACCAAATCAATTTGTATGGTATCAATGGCTTTGCTCTCGTAAACAAATTATCACTTGGGAAATTTTTACGGAAGAATTGATAGCACATTTTGAGGATACAAAAAGCAACACTTTTTTTAGCCAATTGATAAGTCTCAAACAAAAGGGTTCAATAATGGAGCACATTGAGGAGTTCCAAAAATTGAACATAAGGGTAAAAAATATTCTAGAGGAGCACAGGATTGATGTGTTCATAGGAACTTTAAAAGATAATATCCAACATGACGTTTGCCTTTGGGAACCTGATTCATTAGAGAAGGCACTCAAGTTAGCAAGAAAAATGGAAAGAAAAATTATGGCAACCAGGAAGCATACCATTCACAACTATAAAGATGGAAGTGTTGTTGCCCATAGTCTTCCACAACCTATAAGGTTGACACCACAAAAATTGGGAGAAAAAAGAGCAAAAAGGCTTTGTTATAGTTGTGATAGAAAATACACTAAAGGTCATAAGTGTGCCGAGAAGAGATTATTCTACATAGATTGTGAAGAGGAAGAAGAAAAGGAGCAAGAAGGGTCAAAAGAAGAGGATATACTCCAGGAACAAAGCCTAGAAGAAATGAATCCGACCATAAATTGTAATGCATTGGTGGGAATTACCACTCCTCAAACCATCAAGATAGAAGGACAAATCAAGAAGGAAAAGGTAATAGTGTTGATTCATTCAGGAAGTACCCACAATTTTATTCATTGTAAGGTAGCAAAAGAATTGAATTGCTTCCTATATCCAGCACCAAAGTGTCAAGTGATGGTTGCAAATGGAGGAATAATAAATTTCTATAGAAAGTGCCACAATATCAAGCTATCCATGGGAGAATATGTATTGACTAGGCCAATGCTTTCCATTCTAATGGGAGGGGATGATGTTGTACTAGGAGTCCAATGGCTACAATCCTTGGGGTACAATAGCTTTAAATTTTCAAGAACTTTTCGTGAAATTTTCTGTAGATGCAAAGGAAGTTGAATTAAAGGGTATTGCCGGGAGACCAGGAAAGATAATCAACTCTAACAGTATGACAAAGCTTATGAAAAAGGAACAAAGATGTGTAACTGCACAATTATGTTCGCTAGATGTTTCCACATCGAAATCATCTATTTATCCAAATCTCCCAAAAGTCTTGGACAACTGTTCCAAGGTATTTGAGACTCCCAAAGGTGTCCCACCTATTCATGATCATGATCATGGTATTCATCTGATTCCAGTAAGTGTTCCTCCAAACATCAAGCCGTACAGATATCCCTATGCCCAAAAGAGTGAGATTGAACATATGGTTGTAGAAATGCTAGAGGTTGGTATAATTCAACATAGTCAAAGTTCCTTCTCTGCTCCAGTAGTATTGGTGAACAAGAAGGATGGATCATGGCTCATATGTCGAAATTATAGGGAGCTCAACAAGCTCACTATTAAAGATAAGTTTCCCATTCCTATCATTGATGAATTACTGGATGAATTACATGAATCAATTTATTTCACCAAGTTGGATATTCATTCAAGATATCATCAAATCAAAATGAAGACTAAAGAGATTCCGAAAACAACATTTAGAACTCATGAGGGTCATTATGAATTTTTGGTCATGCCTTTTGGCCTTACCAATGCACTTTTTACATTTTGTTAAATACACATGGACAACACAAGAGATATGAAAGATAAAACATGCAATAAATTTTTTATTAACATGAGATATACATTTATAGTACATTATGTGACTCTTGGGTTTCAGATCCCAAGGTCTCTTGGACTGCTTTGTCCATTCAACTTCCACACTAACCATTTAGGATTAGGTGTCCAACATTCCCCCCCTTAATCCGAAGGGTTATGTATGAGTCCAAGAAGAGAGCTGTAGTACAACATGTGCAAAAAATGCATGGCAGCACTAGGCTGAATGTGCTCTATGAAATGTTGGTAAAAAGGGCGGTGGTTTAAGGATGACCACCAACACTGGAACGCTTAGTGCAGTTCCCGGAACTCTTCCAAAACTGACAAGAAACTGAAGTGTTTTGCTAGAGGAAGTGATCCTATTGTTTTAAAGAGGGAAACCTTCAACCATAAAAGGGAGGTCTCACCCCGCATAAAAGGTAAAACTTCAACCTAAAAAGGGAAGTCTCAACCTATGATGGTTTAAGGATAACCAACAACTCTGGAATGCTTAATGCAATTCCTGGAACTCTTCCAAAACTGGCAAGAAGCTGGAGTCTTCTGCTAGAGGAAGTGTTCTCAATTTTGTTCCTGGAACTCTTCCAAAACTGGCAAGAAGCTGAAGTCTTCTGCTAGAGGAAGTGTCTCAGATTGCCAACTGAAGGCATGTTCACGGGCATCTTTGTCTTTGGCTACAACTCTGAAACTGGTGTGGTAGGTTGTGGCTCAGGCTCGCTTGATGTGACTTTGAAGCTTGTAGATGACCATCATTTCCCCCCCTGTCAGGTACAAGGTGAGAAGATGGAGAAAACTCAACTGCAAGACTATTCAATACTCTGGAACAAGTTCTGACATGTGTTTGGAATATCTTCTTAGCTATGGATGCCCATTGCCAAGAAGCGATCCATCCAAGATGAATCTTTGTTCTTGCAGGACGTTTATTTCTTAAGCATATGTGTGAAGAATGGATGGTTTTATGACAGTGCTTACATGGATGAAGATCAAAACAATGTTCTTTCAAATGGCCAACTCGGTCACAGTGTTGGCATTTCACGATCTGTTGTTGTTGTTGTTGTTGTTGCTGTGGAAGAGGGGCAGAATCTAGAACAGCTATAGGTGAACTGTCATGAGGAGCAAGTGAACTGTCACGAATGAATCCAGCACTCTGAAACTGAATGGGCTTGGCATAGTCTAGAATATGAAAGGACAAGTCCTTGTCATATCCAAGACCAGTTTTGTGCTTGTTGTGGACAAGCTGTTCCCAAGGTCTGATGATGGGCTTGGGGAGTCCAGACTGAGTTTCTGCATCTGCATATACAATTGTTGCTTTATTTGAATGAACTATACCATTATTAACATGCTGCTGATGGGTGGTTGTCTCAATGTTCTAAACAAAAACAGGTTCAGAATGGTGTCTATTTTGATGTAGCTCTTCTTGCTGTAGCTTTGTTTCAAGCTGCAAAAAATCAATTTTCTCTTGTGCATATTGTAGACATGTCTGAATTTCTGAGAGAGATCCTTTGATGACTTGGAATGTTTCATGATTAGAGGAATATATCAGAGTTTTTAAGAACTCTAATATTTCAGTAATTCAAGGCATATTCTTCATTGTCAAAATTACAACCCTTTAAAAGATTGATTCCAACTATGACCCAATGAGTAAAAGTAACACCCACTCACAGTACAAAGACACAGAAAAATCCTTTGTAAATGTGCAGCAAATGAATCAAGCCAAATTTACTTTTGTATCACAAACTCTTAGCAACATCATTAATATCCAATCACTAGGTCAGTCATAATGACCAGGCATTATTTGATTGGTACACATTCACTCAGCACATTAGCAACATTAACAACAGTATCTTCATATTCTTAGTAGAAAACCCTACATAAGTAAAACTGCCAAATACATCTCTGTCAAATCATGTCAGTGGCATATATATTCCTCTCATCAATCAACATCAATCTGATTACCAAACCAAACATAACTTCTGCTCAACACCAGCACATAATTATGATCTCATCCTGTAGAACAAACTGTCCAGACCCTAGCAGCAGCACAACAACTTGGATATATATATATATATGCTTTATGACAGACTCAATGAGCAACAACCGAACTCCACTTATTAAATCACTCTCTGCTTGGAAACCTTAAACTTATCAATCTCGCTTTCTGCTCAGCTATAAGCTCATCACCATGAAAATCCCTAGTAGCCAACAATCAAGCATGCAAACTCAGGCTTAGCCACACAAGGTTACTCATCTGCACTACCTTCGTTTATTTTTATACATGAATCACTCGCAGCTGCATGATTTTTCATTCACACATACGCTAGCAACAAATGTTATCTTATAACAAGATTCTTACAAGGTCTGTGCCATACATATCTGGTTAGTAGCATTAGTACATCAAGTACCTGCCCATTCATATATCAACCTTTGCTCGCAAATGTCAGCATACATTAATTCTCAGCAAAGCATTCCATCATTAAGTTATATTGTATCATTAATCCAGCTAACTCAAAGGCGTAACAAACACTTAGCAATATATTCCTATTGAGTCTCATCCTTCAAAGCTTTCTGGAAACCTGGGTTCTAAGAACCGATACTCTGATTTTGATAAGCTAGGAGAGGTTACATCAATTATTACTCAAATCCGAATAAAATCATTGATGTGAACTACTATCCTGTGGAAACTTGAAAAGATCTACCTAAGATGCATTATTGGAATCATTGCCGGAAGAGTTCTTTCATCTCACCTACCTTAATCATTTGAGAATGTACGTAGGTGGGAAGTCGCTAACGCTGCCTGAGTCGTTCGGTAATCTTATGAACCTCCAAGATCTTCACTTGTCTGGGTGCTCGCAGTTGCAAGAATGGCCAAACTTGCTTGGGAGTCTTACAGCCCTCCAGAACTCATCTTTAGAACCTCGGACCTGTGGTTGGACTTCTATCTACATGGATATATAACCATCACAGTTTTACAAAATCCTTTCAAAACACTTCCACGCTATTGCAAAGCAGAATTGTTTAAATATACAGAAAGGCAACCTGAAGTCGTTAACTGGTTGAATGCTTAGCAATCAAAGGAGTGCTAATTAAAATCTGTATTGATTTTTCTTTGGGCATCGATTCTTTCAGTCAACCTAACAACAATCCATTTAATAGCGAAGGATCGAAACTTGTATCGAAGGGTTAGTTTGTCATTGATCGTCACAATTTCCAGTCCGGGCAACTTCGAAAGACGGGGTTCTATTTTTTCATTAATGGCGACCGTTGTCGTTGGCAGCAAGGGCTTGGCTTTGTCTGCAGAAGCGATTTACAGTGTCGCATACGAACTCTCTAAGCTACATATAGATTTGTCCGCCCTGGAGAGACTCTTTCAACTATCAGGTAATTCTTCTTCTAAACCAATCACTCCTACATATGTATATTCAAGCGAGAATCTCACTGAAAATGCGAACGGAAACGGCCCGTATTTAACCTGCGTGGAAGCCAGAGCTGCACTCGTTGTGCTTGTAAACAAGCTGCTGAAGCGCTAAAAGGCTCTAATCACAGGTGAGCTACACCTGTCGTTTCTCGTTTAGATGAGCAGAAAAAAAAGTTGAACCTCCTAATTCTTCCAACGACCACAATTGGGTCCTTTCCTCAGACAGTAGAACTTCGCAGAGTTCGCCATGAATACAAATCAAACAAGATTTCAGAAGCAGATTACATTCAGTCCATTCAGCAGGAAATTGCAAAAGTCGTTAAACTGCAGGAACATCTGGACTCGGTGATGGATTTGAGTTTTTACTTGACAAGAATGCTAAACAAGCCACGTTGGGATGAGCAAGTAAGGGGCGTTACAAACACTCAATGCACCAAGGTTTGCAATAATTATTGTCCTGAGGAAATTCACGATCATTCAAATTGCCATTTTATTGCAGCTCACAATGTAACCGTCATGTAACAACTTCTTAACCAGTCCCATAAAGGGAACCGACCGGACGCAAGAAGAAATGCTTAACCAGTCCACCTGAATGCTTTGACCAGCATATTAGTAGCATTCAACCAACGCATATGAACCAAGGAGTTGTTGCGGGAATTTGTATATGTCAATCATGGGTTGGCCGATAAACTGTTTCAAAGGCGTGAATTGTTATCTGACAGGACAGAGCAGCGCATGCGCAGGGATTAGGATTCTTCTGTTTGCCTCTGACAATTCCTCCAACGCCTCTGGCAACGTCCAGAAGGTATTATACAAGGAAGATATTATAGCAGAGCAGAGAAGAGGGCACAATTTTTCTTTTTTATGGCAGAGAGCAGTTACATGGAGCGTTGGGAGGCAAAGGAATCAACAGAGGCGTTATAACACAGTAGCGCATCAGCGTTGAAACACTTCTGACAGAAATTTCAGAACTAATTATTTATGACATAATGCATGCCAGCCCAAATAAAGGAATACAACCCCTTCAAGTTTCAGTTTTTAATGCACAGGAAACATGCACTGTATACAGTTCCACTCTCAACACAATACGCCACTTAATGATTTTTATATACCATAAAAACTTCCAAACATATACGAGTTCAACGACTTCCAACTAATTTGCAGAGATGAACCATAAAAAACTCATTAAGACATAGAAGCGTTGGTTTACACAGGCCACAAAAACAAGTGGTTTACACAATATTGAGATGGTTATGAACATACCAACTCTGATACCATGTTAAATACACATGGACAACACAAGAGATATGAAAGATAAAACATGCAATACATTTTTTATTAACATGAGATATACATTTATAGTACATTATGTGACTCTTGTGTTTCAGATCCGAAGGTCTCTTAGACTGCTTTGTCCATTCAACTTCCACACTAACCATTTAGGATTAGGTGTCCAACACATTTCAAGGTTTGATGAATTCCATTTTCAAACCCTTCCTTAGAAAATTTGTTTTAGTATTTTTTGTTGATATACTAATCTACAGCAAGTCTTGGAAGGATCATGTTGAACATGTTGACAAGGTGCTACAACTATTGGAGGAGAAATAATTATATGCAAAAAGATCCAAATGTTTCTTTGGAGTACAAGAGGTGGAATATCTGGGTCATATTGTATCTCATGCAGGAGTTAAGGTAGACCTTAGCAAAATTAAAGCCATTGAGGAATGGAAAATCCGCACATCCATAAAGCATCTCTGAGGATTTCTCGCGTTGATAGGGTATTATCGCAAGCTTGTTAAGAATTATGGGAGAATAGCAGCACCTCTAATAACATTATTGAATAAAGATGCATTTTCGTGGACTCCAGAAGAAGTAAAGGCCTTTGAACATCCTAAAGAGGTAATGTGCCAAGCATTGGTCTTAGCTACACCGGATTTCACAAAAACCTTTATTGTGGAATGTGATGCCTCTAGAAATGGAATTGGTGTTGTTTTAATGCAAGATGAAAGACCCATTACTTTTGAAAGTTGTCCAACCATTGGTCTTCTTGCTATCCATCGATAGTCAGTGCCATAATGGTAAGACAAAGGTTATGAACTACAATTTGTTTTGTTGCAAACTATTTATTTAGTTTGTCCTTCGACTTTTAGAATGATTAATTGTTGGTGATTATATTTGTTATCAGGTATTTTTTGGAACCCTTTCATAGTTTTATGAGCTACTCAAATCAACAATGAGTCACTACTTTACACATTTCTAAGTTTTCGTTCCTTGTCAAGAACTCATTCCTAGTTGTGTTAGTTTAAGATTGAGTTCCTTTCTATTAAAGCCAAGGCCAACAATTCCTTCGTTTTTCCTAAGGTTTCTACTTAGCACAAGTTTGATGTTTGAATTTACTTACTTAGTTTACAGTATGAGACAATCCTGGATGAAACGTCCTCAAATACATAAGAAACTTTAACTTATATTCTTTCTTTGTGAACCCTCTATATACCAAGATTAGGGATTTAATTCATTATATGTTATGAGATTGGATGCTTCTGTGATTCATGATATAATCATTAAGATCTTTTGGAAAGTCACATTAAGAATTATTGGTCGACTCGTTTCGAACGTCAATCTAGCTTCATCACCTTAGCAGGTTGAGGAGCAAGATCAATAGGTTGCTAAAATACATCTCAAAGATGCAATTATCATATCCAACGTTCAAAAGAATAATTAATAAAAAAGAGTGTTAAAGGATAAAAAATGATTTCGTCAATAGTTATACTTGACTTTTGAAAATTAATTAATTAATTAATTTTTTATTTTTTAATAAAAATATATAATAATAGCTTAATATTAACAATACTACCATTATATGTTTCTGAAACCCTAATACATACTTTTCTTTGAGGATGTAACCCTCTAACCATTATTTGGAAGAATTCCTACATTTTTCTTTTTTTCCCTCCCTTATGATTTCATCTATGTTTCTTTGGTTATTTACTCCTAATGTTTTGTTTTTTCATCTATGCTTCTTTGGTTATTTACTCATAGTGTTCTCTTTTAAAAAACCTGTAGTTCCATTTTCCAAAGAACTATGCCTAGTTATTATAACACTGAAGCATGGTTTTATGACATCATCCTCTAGCCTAAGAAGTTATGTTTTTGTTATCCATAGACAAAAATTTTCCAAGGATTACCAATATTTTATAACTTTGTCATGTAGGCTTTGATGGCCTCTAAAGGAATAATTTTTTTATTTCCTGGGTAACCAATTCAACAAGACTTCGAATTTTATATTAGTATTATTCCAGAGAGTTACTAATAATTCATAACATCATTATAGTGTTGTTTATATGAAAATATATATATTTTAACTACTGATCTAACATGAGACCAGAGGGATTAAATTCCTTCACGTGCAAAATTTGGATATAAATTACTAATCTAACATGAGTCGAGAGGGATCAAATTTCTTCACATGCAAATTTTTTTAGAGTGGAAAATACAATGTGTTATTTTTCGTTATTTAAATTGTATTTTTGAATGCTAAATAGAGTATATAGTATATATAAGACCAAATAAATAATTTAACCATTTTTTCTACATATAGATATACATGAAGAGTATGTATAAGACAAAACAAAATTATTAATCATAAAAACATAATTTTTTTCTATATATAGATATATATGATGTTGATATCGACATAAATTAGTTAACATAGATCTTCAAATAGATCTTCAAATAGTTTATTTAAATTTCTAGATGAAATATTTTTTATAAGTATAAGATTTAAAAATCTCATTCACACATTTCTTTTATTCCAGTTACTTTAAATCATATTAATTTTTTCTAACTAAAGAAGACATTGTTTTTTAATTTAGAACATAATTTTGATTTTCCCTTTTTATGTACTTACAAACTTAAACATCCCCTCAAACTTGGTTGTAGAAGCCTCTCAACCCTTTGGCATTATCAAACTTAAAATAGAAAACATTTTATTTATTAATACAAATCCATTTTAAATACAGATCTAATATGAGACTCTAGATATCCAATTTCTTCAAGTGCAAATTTTACATTATCAAACTTAAAATAGAAATTATTTATTTATTAATACATATCCATTTTAAATACAGATCTAAATTTAACATGAGGTGAGAAGGATCCAATTTCTTCAGGTGTAATTTTTTTTATCAACCTACATTAATTAAAAGTTTTGTATAATTATTTAATTTTTTTAATTTTTATATTTATTTAGATTTTTATTTAATTCTTATTTTATGATAGATTTTGAAACATGACACATCATATTGCACAGTAAAATTAACTCTTTAACATTATCAAACTTCAAATAGAAAATATTTTATTTATTACTACACACTTAAATATACATTATTCAAATACCTATATATAATATTTTCCCTGTGGCCTTTATCTCAAGAGTTGAATAATTACAAATCACATTAAAGTTCCACAAACTATGTCATCAGACATAGGCATAACGGGTATTCTAATCTAGGTCCGTTGAAGGAAAATGCATTAACTAAGTTGGAGTTCACCATCAAACTAATTTTTTTTTTAGCCCTGTAGCTGTTAATTGGCATTGACAAACATATTTTCCTCTTTATTTCTTGATTCTTGAAAAATGATTTCTCATTTTGTAAGTGCAACTTTAATGTGGTTAAGCTTGAAGGGATTTAGTTCATTAAATTTATACCATATTTCCAGCCTAGATGGAGATGAACTTGTTGGCATCAAACCGCAGTTGGGAAAAGTAGCTTTACAGAGGTTTCGTTTAATGGAAGTTTTTGACTTTCATCATCTACATCTTGATTTGACTAAATAATTTGATAACATTTCATTATTTTAATTCAGGATTTCTAAGAAGCAATCCGGTCGTGGATTATGTGAAAGAAAACGGTTGCTATTAAAGATGATTTCACCAAAACGGTATACCTCGATTTTCCTCATAATCATGTCCTTTTTCATTGATTTCTCCCACTTCAATAATATGTATTTTCTTCCCTATAATCATGGCTTATTTTATTGATTTTCCCTACTTCAATAATTATTTGAATTATATTTATAATTTATTTTTTTAGTTTTTAGTTTTCATTTATTTATTGGAGTTCACTCTCTCGAATTTATTAAATTTTTTTTTTTTTTTTTTGGTTTCTGAGTGAATGTTATTGAGGGTTCCAAAGATTGGCCCCCTAAATCACTATTATGATTAATCTCTAAGAGTCATCATTTTCAATACTAATCACAAAATTCTGATTTCTGAAATATTTAATTTTTTGAAAATATTTTTAATTATTTTTTCTCCATTAACTTTTTTTTATTGATTTCTTTAACTTTTACCATTTTTGATCAAGGAATTTTTTAATTTTTTTTCCTGGCACTTATATAATTCCATTGGCACACTTTTCTAATTACTCTTCTCTTTTGCCTCTAAGGATAGGTGGTGTAGCCGGTCCACATTAAGAAAAGAGATATTTAGAAATATCAATAATTTTCATAATTATAAATTATTTTTAAGAAATAGCATTAAATTTTAAATTATTTTGATCATATTATTAGTTTTTAAGTTAAATATTTCTTATTATTCTCTAAGATTGTCTAACTAAAATGACTAATAATGTCATTCAAATTAATCTTGGATTAATTTGAAAGACATTATTATTCCCAATATGGATCACAAAAGTCTACAAGATAAAATCACTCTTTTTTTTTGTCATTTCTAGAGTGAATTTTGCCAGAATATAGTATAGATTTTTAAAAATAATAAGTTTAAGTTGTTTAAGTTATAAATTTACAGTTATCTAGGCTTTCTCAAAAGGTTAATCCATTTATGCATTCAAAAATGCATTTTAAAGAACAAGAAATCACATTGTTACATGAAATTATATCATTAATTTACGAGAAAAAAAAAATGTATTTATTATTTATCTTGTGATAATTAATAAATTACAATATTTAAAAAATTTGTTTATATTTATAATATTTAATAAATATAATTAATAAATTTTATTTTTTATTTATATTTTATTAAATTAATAATTATTAATAAAATAAAACATTTGATATCTACTGTATTATTATTATTATTTTAAAATTATTTTAATGTTATTAATACATTTCAATAATGTAAAATTAATGATTAATGAGAAAGAAAACCATTGAACTTTAAATCGTCAACGTTTATACTAGAAATACCTTAATATAATTGTCCTCCACAATCTTATATTGCTTGGATTTTAATAATATAAAATTGATTCAATTTATTTATTTTGAAACAGTAATGACCGAATTGACCACAATGGCATTGCCTACTCCTTGAGATCCTTCAGCCTAACTAATACAACGCAAGTATGTCATTTCAAGGAATTGAACATGGGTGCTGAGGGAGTTAACAACCCATCTCAACCACTTAGTCTACCCTTAATTATTCAAATATGTCCATCCCTATCAATAATATAAAGGAAATTCAATTTGTTATATAACCAATAAAAAGATAATTTAAATTTGTTTCATAATGGATTTGGATTTCATAAGTGATATTCTTATATCAGATATTTCTAAAATGAAATTTTGATATTAAAATAGTTTGTTTAAAACCTTGATTGTAAATATAATATAAGAGTTGTGGTTTTTCTAAGTGAGGGTTTATGGCTTTCCTCTTTATGTGGTTTACATTTTCTCCTGTACACATCCCTTTGAAGAATAGCTCATAGATTACTCCTCTGGCCCCTTAGAAGGAATTAACATTTGGATATCCCATTATCCTCAAGTTCATTTGTGTCCTCGTGTCAAGTGTTGCACTTTTCATTTGGTTTATTCTTACTTATGAAAACCTCCCATTTGTGGCCTAAATCTCCACCATCATTCTTCGATAAGGGTTCTGAGCCCTATAATTCATTCCAATATGTTGAACAACAGGCTGGTACAACCCTCTTAGACATTAGAGCTAGCAATGTCCAATGAGCAGATTAGCAATATGGCTACAAAGTTATATCAAAGTATTCATCCTCCTCTGATATCTTCGACATCACTTACCACCTTTAGATCATTTCCCACGAGAATCCATTGCATTCTTTTTTTAGTACCCCTATGGCTTCGTCACAATTAGGGTCTATCAAAGAGTCATTTCCAGAAAAATATTTGAGTGGTAGAGATCTAGCAAAGTAGCTATCTACCTAACTTTCGCCATAAACTACTTTGGTTAATGTTATGATCAATAATATTCATAAGTGAATAGGAGAAAGATGGTAGTGTAATATCCCTTCGGGAATATTTGGCTAAAATAATGGTGATTTCGTCACAACAAAATCAGAGCAGAAAGTACATGCATAAAACACCATAAATTTACAGTATTTTTTGCTAGCAATATTTTTAATCTACAATAGAGCCTAGAAAATAAATAGTATTGATACTATGACAAGTTCATGAATTTTTTGTGGCATTGTAAATAACTAGAACTGTCGAACACAAGAAAAATATAGTTAATCTCAGTTTCATTATATTAACGATAAATAGGAGTACATGGAATGTTATGAAACTAGCTCACTTAAAGATTGAAAAGATAGATGAATGCCTTAGAATTCAGCCTCTTCGAGGGGGAAACCTCTTTTATATTATATAAATGAACAATTCTTTGATGATACAAATGACAAAACCTCCTTTCTACATATAGGAGTCTAAGGGGTCATAATATAACCAAGCCGACCTAACAATAATAATATAAAGGCACAAAAATAACAATAGAGGGATTCTATGGGGCCCAATAATAACAATATGGGGACAATAAGGGCACAACAATATTAATAAGGGATACAACTACAATAGTAATGGGGTAATCACTAGTATTATAGGGACCTAACATGCCCCTCTCCTTCAAAAAAAGTGTTGTCCTCAACGGTTGAGTAGTTCTGGATGCTTCTGTATAAAATTCTCATCCTCCCATGTGGAATCTTCAGCGGATCAATTCTTCCACTTGATGAGATACTCCGAAATTGATCGATTTCGTAGCGGTCAAGTTCTTTTTTCTGTGACTACTTCCGGTTCCAATATAATTTTTCCTTCCTTCTCAAGTTCTAGAAATATTATTTGAACTAGGAGCTTGTCACCTATAACCTTGTTTAAACATGAAACATGGAAAACCGGGTGCACTCGAGAAGCTGCAGGAAGCTCCAATTTGCATGCCATAGTACCAATCTTTTGCAATGCCTTGTACAAACCATAATACTTTGGTGATAATTTATTATTCTTCTTAGCTTTCTTAAGGGAAATTTGTTTATATGGTTGTAGCCACAGGAATACCCAGTCACCTACATCAAAACTTCTTTCGCTGCGATGTTGATATGCGTGATGTTTCATTCTATTTTGCGCCAACATGAGGTTATCGTTTAAGTCTTGGAGAACTTTTTATTGATGCTCGATGTGATTTTCCACTACTTGAACATTAGAATTTTCTCTTAAATATGATGTGATGGATGGTGGCTGATATCGATAAAGTGCCATAAATGGGGTCATTTTTGTTACAGTATGATAGGAAGTGTTATACCACCATTCAGCCAGAGGAAACCATTTGACCCATTGTGTCTGTTTATTAGATACAAAGCAACAAATATATCCTTCCAAACATTTGTTTACTATCTTAGTTTTCCCATCAGATTGAGGATGATTAGATGATCTATGAGCTAACTGAGTAGCAAGACAAGAAAATAATTCTGTCCAAAAATTTCCAGTGAAAATGGGATCTCTGTCACTTACAATAATATTTGGGTTTGCATGTAGCTTTTGAATTGTTTCCATAAATGCAGTAGAAACTGTACTGGCTTTAAATGGATGTGATAATGCACAAAGTTGTGCATAAAAATTGCCCAAGTGACAATTTGTTTACGAGAGCAAAGCTATCGATACCATACAAACTGATTTGGCTCCAAATATAAAGTTGCAATATGTACCTTTTGTGTGTTCTACACATTATGGAGATCGAAAAATTACTCCATATGTAGTATCCATGTTGTGGGATCCTTGCCATCAAACTTCCTCATATCGATTTTTCGAATATGGTGGTTCTTTGATCCAATGTTAGAGTCTATGAAATCATTATTAACCTTTATTTTGTTCTCATCATGAGTTTCCTTCACTACCCTTTCACCATTAGTAAGAATTTCTTGTAGAAACTTTGTCAAATGTATCTCCAAATCTGTCTTCAAATATTCCATGCCTGTCTCCAAATCTTCCTTGGCTGTCTTCAAATATGTCTTCAAATATATCTTCAAATCATCCATCTTAGCTTCCATCTCATTCATCTTAGATTCTACATCTTTCTTTAAACCATCCATCTTAGATTCTATTACTTTTTGTGCGAGTGACATTTGTTGCACTTGGTCTCATAATTTTGATATATCATGTTGCATTTCTTCTTCATCTTCAGGAATCATGCTAGAGCTTTTAGGTTGCTTACTAGGTGTTTGCATTTTCTTTCCTCGGGGCATCAGTTACCAATAATAATGCTTCACTATCCCCTTTGAATTTATTCAAACTAATTTTTCAAACCAAGCTTATGCAAAAAGTTAAAAAATCTATACACCTTTTTTAACTTTGTAGGAGCTCAATATTGCATATGATGTATCTCTGTAATTTTGGATCTTCCAGTTCTAAAATTGCGATCTGCATTAGTCCTCTAAGTCCTCTTTCCAATTCTACCAGTCTGATTGAATTTAGATTCTCTAAGAAAGAGTTATGCACAATATCCCAAGGTGACCTGACTATATACCTTTTTAGAAGAGCAAACTTGTATCAAGTGCCACGTTTCATTGTTTTGACCTTAGGATATGAAAGATATACACAAGAAAGCACTTTTCATATTCTTTCTATAACTTCTTACAAAATTTCAATCTGATGCTCAAAACAAAAGTTATGAGTATTTTCCCCACGTCACCTATTTCGAATGTAATTTGGGAGTCTACAAAAACGCCAACTTCCTCGTATCATATCTTCACCAATATAGCACCAAAAGCTCTAAAATTTGGATATGAGGTTGAGAATGATTTCAACCCAAATGGGTTTTTTTGTAGTGTCTGAAAAATCATAGAAAATGTGTTATAGCAAAAATTCCGCAATGACTTGTTTGGAGTAGCAAAACCCTAGAATCCAAAGCTTTAATACGAAATGTTATGAAACCAGCTCACAAAAAGATAGAAAAGATAGCTGAACACCTTAGAATTTAGCCTCTTCGAGGGGGCAGCCTCCTTTACATTACATAAATGAATAATTATTTTATGATACAAATGAAAAAACCTCCTTTCTATATATAGGAGTCTAAGGGGTCACAATATAAACAAGCCAACCTAACAATAATAATATAAAGGCACAAAAATAACAATAGGGGGATTATATGGGGCACAGTAATAATAATATGGGGACAATAGGGGAACAATAATATTAATAAGGGAAACAACTACAATAGTAATGGGGTAGTCACTAGTATTATAGGGACCTAACATGGAAATATGAAATAGGTGGAAATAGTTGAGAATCTTGAACAACTACTGCAAACTAGGTCTACCATAAAAATATATTTGTTGTAGCACTAGACCTAGCCTCTCAAATGAAACTGCAAGCAATAAGCACTCTTGTGAATTCTGAATGAATTCACCAAGGGGAGAGAATTATTCTCACCCACTCTCACTGAAATCACCCAAAGGTTTCCATCCTAGGGCTACTGCTAAAGTTGGGAACTCTCGGTTCCACAAACCTCTCCACAAGAAGAAAAATACTCAACTCAAGGATGTCCCAAATGTCTCCTCATCCTCCTTTTATAGACTCCTTAGATTGATCTTCAAGTCTCTAAAAGAATCTTATTTTGATTATTTAAGATTAGTATAGAAACTCCTTTTTTACTCAATCTAAGTGACTTTTATTTTATTTTATTTCACTAAGTCACTTTTGACCATTTTTCTTTCAATTAATTATTTTCCCCTATTTTAATTCAATTAAATAACTAGTTAAAGTCGCTTTTAATGTGGGAAAATGGTCAACCACCCACCATACTCTCTATGTCCACTTGAAGTTAGTTATAAACATCAAGTCATCTATATATTCTCATTCTTGTTCCAACAAGATATTACACCAAGGTATTATACCAAATATTCCTCCCCGAATGCCACCTCAAGAATAATTAATTAAGTCAGACCCATTAATAATTCTTCCTTTTGAAAGTTGTTGGAATGCAATGAACAAAATGAAAATTGTGTGAATGGTATATATGTCTCTAACACCGCCTCCTAGGTCTACCCAAAGAAACCATGGCAACCTGGGTAAACATGAGGAGTGATGCCATTACAATCAGATTCAGCCTACTATGTCACCTTAAGGAAGTGGAATCGATGGAACATCACATACAACCATCCAACATCATGTACAAAACCCTCGGGAGACAAGTCAGCCACTCATATAGCCTGTCCCTGGGACACACTATTATTTTGTAGCTCTTAGGCCATAATCGCTCTCATGCTATGGGAAAGGGAGGAACTAGAAACCCAAAGTCACTCTCACAAGCCTAGCTTCCAGCGAATATATAACAAAATTGTTAGTTTTGTGAGAGTGACCTCGGGAATTATGCCACTATTTTAGCCCAAAATCATGGCCTCTACCCAGAACTTGTCGTAACTTCCATAATTCATTAAAAACATGATAACTATGCTTATCAATCAAAAATAACCCTCAAGACTAAGCTTGAGCATCCCCAATCGGCACTAACACTTTGTCAAACACTTGGCATCAATATAACCTGTTGGAAATAATACTTAGAAGAGGGGGGTTGACTCAGTATTAGTCAACTCAATAACTTTGCGTTTCATACTCAAATTTATATACGCTACTTTGATGAAGGTAACTCACGTGTACATGCAACTGTCTTTAAAGAAACCATTGTATATCCAATAAACTTATGATTCAGTTAATTCACCATATGTTGATCTTTAATCAGTGCATGAGTACTTCATTAACCATATTAACAATAACCATGTCTAGCAATAATATAATAAACCATCACACAGAAGCAACACACATGAACACCAAGATTTAAGGTGGAAACCCAATGTGGTACAAAAACCACCTGCTGTTGTCTTCTTTTAATATAAGAAAAACCTGTTTACAATCTTGTACTTGTGTACACTCATACTGGTACACAGGCACCCACCTGTAGAAGGCTACAACATTCTCTCATTATCCAGCTACTACTAGAAAGGAGCTACAGCACCCTAGCTCTTATACTAGCCAATCCGTTTACTAATATGTAGGTATTGAGCTACAGAAGGCTCCAACCTTCACTCATTTTCTAGCTACTATTAGAAGGGATCTCCAACCCCCTAGCTCTTGTACTGGCTATTCCATTTACTAGTACGTAGGTGCTAGCCTAGAGAAGGCTCCAAACTTCACTCGTTTTCCAGCTTCTAGTGGAAGGGAGCTCTAACCCCCTGGCTCTTATACTGGTTGATATGTTTACCAATACGTAGGCACCGACCTACATATGGCTACCATATTCTCTCTTCCTCGAGGCACTACGTTTCATAAATTTTAAGACTAGATACTCCTGGAACACAACACTACAATATAAAGGCCCCGCTTCCTCCAATTTTCATACTGGAAACATCAACAACACTAAATTTCAAAATCAATCACCATTGCAATATAATAAATGACTAAAAACCCATCATGACTGAAGCAAATAACAATTAATCAATATGAAGACTCAAAACATTGCCACCAAAACACAGTCACAAGAACATAGAGGAGAACCCAAAATTCTGCATCAACGACCATAACCAACTGCAACTTCAAATATCATATTTCATAATGTATATGCTACTTGGATGTGATGAACCAGCGTGTATACATGCTTTTATCAAAGCCAACCAACCTACAAATCTGGAAATACTAACTTAAAAACTTTACAGCTATTCCAGACTTTAGTCATACCTAGATCATAACATTTACAGAGTAAAACATGTGTCGGTATTCAAATATAGACTAACCCTGATCAGGCCACATAATGATAATTCATTTCAGGTCTTATGATCGTGATCCATCATCCATCATCAACGACATATGTGCATCCTTAGTTCAGATCAAGAAAAGCATCAAAAGCCCATAACCTGCATATTTTCTTTTGATCTCACTCTTCATAAGATATTCATTACTTGCACACATTGGCCTAATGATATTTTCTTCCTTATATAGTTAGATCCTATGTTAATACCTCCGACCAAAACCACTTAGGACCAATACGTTGGACCAAATACCTAGGGTCAATACCTCGGACCAAATACCGTTGACCAATTCCTTGGACCAAAATACCTTGGATCAAAACCTTGGTTTTCCAATGAAGTATGTTATTTTCCTCCTCTGTGAGTGTATGTATATGTATACTCTCCTTTTGTTCTGTTAACCCTCGTGGATATCCTGCTTGCGCAAGGTGAACTTGCATATACTTATTAAACCACTCTCTTTCTTCAATCTCTGGAGTTTGATCTATAAGTTAACATGCTGCACTACGGACTGTCATCTGAGTGAGTTGTCATCAAGGAAAACACCCGTATCATAATGCCAACAATCTCCCCCTTTTGACTTGATGGCAACAACAACACCAAGACACTCTCCCCCTTTGACATCAAGGGAAAAGGGTGGACCAAAATATTGTCCCCCTTTGATATACATTATGTTTTCCATGCTCCCCATGAGTACATGATAAATTCTCTAATTAAGCTCCCCATTTGTACATTTTGAGATGCACTAAACCATCCATGCTACCCCTCAGCACATGCAAAGACTGCAAAAAATATTTTTCAAAAGAAGAACATGACTCTAGAACTCAACTGAGTATGACCTTCATATCACCAATGACTCATACATACATCAATCTCCTAACCAAGTGGGGATACACCAATTTTGACTCATCCACCCAACCAAGTGGAGATATACCAAATTTTTATATATGACTGAAATAGAAATTATTACATCATCCTTCCCATCCATAGTGGGGTTATAAATTACGTATTTTCATGACCTTCATGTCAAATAATATACATGACATTTATAACAAGTAGCAATAATATAAACGAGACCATGATAGTCATCAACAACTATCATATATGAACTACACCATCAGCATATTCCAATAGCATCAATATGAACAACCTATATATGTCCATCATCAAAAGAGTCACCTGAATCAAAACAAAGATGTGGATCAAGCAATATAAGCATCTTCATGTACCAAGATCTTCTAACATAATGCCAACAATGCATTATTAGAAGCATATGCTCCCCCTGAACTTGTGCCAAATGTTCATTGTCGGATATGATCATTGTAAATATTAGTAACAATCATCTAGGAATTACCATCAATTAGATATACATCAAATTTTTAACAACTTATGAGCACCAACACATTTCCACATATCATCAGCAGATTGTAACCATCATCAAACATAGCAGATAATTGACTGAACCATATCAGACCCCTTTTCCTGAGTTTGTCCCACTGCTTTCTCCTCAAACCAACATATACATGTCTGTGCGGCTTCGAACTCACATATATACATGACTTGTCTTCATGAAACTTGCGTATGACATTTAGAACACTAAAGTTTCACACTTTTAGCTCCCTCTGAGTCTGTTATGTCTGTACACTGTGCTATGCCACATTTTTCTAACTGTACTTCCTTCTTCTTCCATATCTTCGAGTGTGATTATGTTTTGTCCTTTTGGTATGGTTCCAAAAATTTTCTCCTTCATTCCTTATCTATATGTCTAAACTTGTCATGCATAACATATTACATGTTTCATATCCCTTCTATAGCAGTCAATGGCTTTGTGAACAAACATATTGCAAGAAAAACAATATCCCTTAAAATACTTGGAAATTGATGATCTTTCTATGTGATGGTCTTGAACCATTCTACTTCTGCATCTTGCTGCAACATGTCCAAAATTATGACATATAAATCATTTAACGTTATTCATCAGAGGAAATAACCGACTATCACTTCCACAGTTAGGAGTAAATGATTTTCTTTGAAGAATTTCTTTCCTTGGTTTTTGATGGGGTTGACCTCTCATCTCCTTGTTGAGCATTTTAGATTTCACATTAGAGTTCCTTGCCTCATCTTATGAGCTAGATTCACGTTCAACAGCTTCATGAAAGCCAAGACTAGTTTTGATGGTAGGAGACCTTTGACTACTAAGAATATTATCCAGAATCTTAGTAATGCCTTGAAATCGTAACAGTTTATCCTTTTCTTAAAATTTACCTTTTAAGATATTTTCCTCAACCTGGTATTGCTCTTCCTTTTCCATATACTACTTCCTCAAGATTTCTTCAGCCTTTCTTCCTTCTTCCAATTGATGCCTTAATGTAAGAATCTCATTTTCTTGTTCTTCATCTACTTGAGGTAGTTCTTCATTCTACTTATTTTCAATATCTTCTTTTAGAGAGAGGATCTTAGCTTCAATACTTACACAGTAACTGGATCTATCTTTAAGTCTCTCGATTGTCATACTCTTTCCATTTACTTCATTTCTTAATGATGACACTTCATCCTGTAGCTTTTCACATTGATCTTCTTTTTCCTTGTACTTCTTTCTTATCTTGTTTCCTTCCCCCATCTGAGCTTTTAAACTAGTAACTTCTTATTTGAAGGCACACTCCCTTCTGTTAAATAGATCTTGTTGATCTTTGATTTCATCTGCGAGTCTTTTAACTTCTGCCTCTATGTTTATTTCATGATCACTTCCAATATCTTCAATATTGCATGACCAAAGGAAAGTATCACTAGAAGACCAAAGGTTTGTACCTGATACTTCTTTTGCTTGTTCATCTTCAATCTGAGGTGATTCTGAATCTGAATACTTTCTTCCACCTAATGGCCAATTGTCTCTCCTGTTGTCACTTTTCCTTTGAGATGTCTTCTTCTTTTGAGGTGCGTTCTTCTTCAGTTTCTTCCACATTACTTCTACGAGTCTCCTTCAAGAGATTAAGCTTTTGCCAAAGGACTAGCTCCGATACCAATTGTTGGAAATAATACTAAGGGGGGGGGGTGAATCAATATTAGTAAACTCAATAAATTTTCATTTCATACTTATATTTATATACACTACTTTCATGAAGGTAACTCGCGTGCACAAGCAATTGTATTTAAAGAAACCAGTGTATATCCAACAAGCTTACAAGTCAGTTAATTCACCTTATGTTGATCTTTAATTAGTGCATCAGTACTTAATTAACCATATAAATTGTAACCATGTGCATTAATAACAAAATAAACCATCACACACAAGCAACACACATGAAAACTAAGATTTAAGGTGGAAACCCCCTGGCTCTTGTACTAGTTGATCCATTTACTAGTAAGTAGGAGCCAACCTATAGAAGGCTCCAAACTTCACAAGTTTCCTAGCTACTACTGGAAGGGAACTCCAACTCTCCGTCTCTTGTACCAGCCGATATGTTTACCAGTACGTAAGCGTCGGCCTACATAAGGCTATGACCTTCTCTCTTCCTCTAGGGACCATGTTTCACAAATTTTCAGACTGGATACTCCTGGAAGACAACACCACAATCTAAAGGCCTTGTTTCATCCAATTTTGATACTAGACCCATCAATAACATTGAAGCTCAAAATCAATCACCACTGCAATACAACAAATCACTGAAAACGCATAATCGTTGAAGGAAATCACAATCAATCAGTCTGAAGATTCAGAACACTGTCACCAAAACAGAGTCACTAGAATACAGAGCAGAACCGAGAATTCTTCATCAACAACCATAACCAACTGCAACATCCAATATCATATTTCATAATGTATATTCTACTTGGATGTGATGAGCCAATGTGTATAAGCACTTTTATCAAAGCGAACCAACGTACAGATCTGCAAATACTAGCTTAAAAACTTTATAGCTATTCAACACTTCAGTCATACCTAGATCATAACATTTACAGAACAAAACATGCGTCAATATTCAGATCTAGACTATCCATGATCAAACCACATAATTATAATTAATTTCAGGGCTTATGATTGTGATCCATCATCCATCATCAACCACATAGGTTCATCCTTAGCTTAGATCAAGCAAAGCATCAGAAGCCCATAACCTTCATATTTTCTTTTCATCTCACTCTTCATAAGATATTCATTACTTGCACACCTTAGCCTAATGATCTTTTCCTCCTTATATAGTTAGATCCTTTGTCAATATGTTGGACGAAAACCACATAGTACCAATACCTTGGACCAAATACCTAGGGTCAATACCTCAGACCAAATACCTTAGACCAATACCTCAGACCAAAATACCTTCGACCAAATACCTCGAACCAAAACCTTTATTTTCCAACATGTATGCGCTTTTCCTCCTGTGGGAGTGTATGTATACTTATATAGTCCTTTTGTTCTATTAACCCATGTCTATATGATGCTTGGACAAATTGAACCAACACATACTTCTTAAACCACTCTCTTTCTTCAATCTCTGGAGTTTGATTTCTAAGTTAACATGTTGCTTTGTGAACTATCATCTAAGTGAGTTGCCATCAAGGACAATACATGTATCATAATGCCAACAATCTACAGGTCTAGGATACAAGAAAAATCATAAACAACTGAAACAACTTATGAAACATAACCAATAGGATCACCTCCTTCTCCATTGAGCTACTACACCATCAATTAGGTCTTGCATCTATCAATTTAACAATTACAAGTAAATATATGAAATAACCATGACATAAACTAATAATTCAACAATGTTTATAACCAACATAAAACCATATAAATATCAGATATATGGTAGTCGTTAAATCCACATATAAAGCAATGTAAAAATAAGAGAACTTGGATTTTATTAATCATAGACAAATTCGACTAGGTTCGGGACCTCCACATACCACCCAACCATAGAGATGGCTTAACCAAATCTATCTTTCATCGAGTCACACCCTTTCCATATTTCAAGCATGAACGTTGGATCTCATAGAATAAACAATCCAGGAAGAAACTAAGGAATTCAGAGGTTAAACTACCTCCACCCGCACCAAACCTTGATAATAGGAAAATTGATGCTCCAATCACAAGTGGATAGAATTTTGAATGCCATTTGGAATCCATCACTATCCTTGAGTGAATTTCCATCTCCTTGTCACTCAGGCTTTACCAAAATCCGAACCGGATCACTAGACTATAAACCAATACCAGTCTCTCAGGCTTTACCATAATCCAAAACCAGATCACTAGGCCCTAAACTAATACTTCTCCCTTGGGACTTACTATGTATCCCACCAAAACCAGTCAAGGGATTCCTAAGCCTTTTGGAATGGAACTTGAGACCACCTCCACCTAGGATTCTGAAATCCATCTATCAAACCAAAGATCAAAAAAGGATATAAACATCCCAAAATACCATGGCATCCTAAAAACTTCTAGGCTATGCTGAAAGCCGCTAATAGTAAGAGAACCATACACCAACATGAAAATCCATGCATGTTCAAACCAGATAAGAAATCACACATGCAAATGGTTACCTACAAGTGTTTATGCGGAAGATGATTCATCTTGCTTTCCTTTCCTTGCTCCTTTCTTTCTTTTCCTTTCTTTTTCTTGCTTTCCCTTTCCTTTTATCCAAACTAAAGTGCTTCAAGGAAACTCTAAGTGACCAAGAATGAGAGAGAGAGAGAGAGAGAGGATAATGAAAGAGGTCCAAACTTGAACTGACAAAAGGTCAACATTGAGAAACCTACCAACTAATCCTCATAAGATTTTATATCATTGAGGCCTCTAATTTCTTCATTTTCGTCCTCACATGCAACTTGTGAACTTTTAACTTCCTTTTCTGCTAATTTTCATTATTTTCATAAATAAATCTACCATCAAGTCATTTTTTCCTTTTAATGTCTTTTCTTTAGCCTTTGAAAACTTTCCTTAGCCAAAACACACATCCATTGATGCCCACTAGGATATATTTTCCCAACATTCATCTTAGAATGCATGTCCCTTCCTTGTGGTCTTATTTTACCTTTATTTACATTATTAAAATAATTCTCACCGGGGCTGTTACAGGATGCTCCCCCTTGGGGAACACCATCCTTGGTGTTAAACCACACCAAGGCCTCAACAAAACTGTTGAAAAGCAAACATACTACTCAAGTAGCTTTATAAGTTATATGCTTGCAGTATTTAGAATGAATGACTTGCTCAAAAGTAAACATCCTGACAACATGACTAGATAACAACCATACCACATATAGTTGCTTTATAACAAAATTCATTACAATATTGATAATAGCCACATATACACATAAGCACAATTTATAAATGAGAAAATAAAGGGATACAATGCCTGTATCAATCAACAAGGGAATCCATAGGATCACACCTCCACCCTTAAAGTAATAACATGGTTCACCTACTTCCCAAGAAGTCTAGAACCCACTTTCATATTCAAGCTGCATCCAGTGTCCAACACAACAATCCTATGCTACTTGTCCTCTCAGTCAACAGTTATTGGTTCATTGTTCTAGGGCACACTCCTAATGTGCATCTGCTTCCATCTAGAAATTATAATGACTCCACGACCTTCCCTTATTTCCTACACAGTCCCTCAGGAAATTAGGTCACCTCCTTTCATGCAGTCACTCACATTCCAAGTTCCCTAGAATCCCTTATCGCAGGTGATCCATCCCTTTTCAAGGATTCCTCGCATGAGAAGATACAAAGCCAATGCAGATAATTTCCTCAAAACCATCTTACTAGTCATATAATGCTCCTGGAAATTAATGAATGCTACTGGGTACTAGTGTCCCACAATGGCCCTAATCCTGAAGGTTTTTGCCAACATACTACTAGATGTTCCAGTCCTTTTGTTGTTGCTGCCAATTCTTGCAGTCGGTTTTAGCCACTCAATTGGGCATGTTAATTCATTCCTGTCCCAAGCACATAACTTCCATTAGATTCAATAAATTGAAATAATCCTCAAATTGTACTTCATTGGTATTTTTTCAATAAGGTACACTTGTAATCTTTTTCACTTCCTGTAACAACATGTCAAACTAGAATACTTGACCAAATAAACATGTACAAATATATCACATTCAGTTAGATCAAAACAAAACCATCATAGACCAACATCATATATCTCATGTAACCATCATAAACCAGAATCATAGATCACATATAATCATCATATACCATAATCATAAATCAGATGCATAATAAAACTGAAACAAAATGTTTATACTTATCCTTTCATCAATCCTTAGCTTCTACCTTTGTCTTATTCAATATGCACTTCGGGTTAGTTCCCACACTGGAAAAAAACCCAGTGCCTTCTCCTCATCCATGTGCACATACAAAGAGTGTGCATCACACACATATAGCTACACACATCATGTGACCCCATGCAATACATGCATCTACACAAGTGCCATAGGTACCACATGTACACAATACCACCTATATAATCAAACCACCTTCACAACGTGTGCACTTCATCACATGTACACAACACCACCTTCAAAACATGTACACAACGCCATATCTACACAGCACCACTACACAACATGTATGCAATAATACATGTACACAACATCATGTGCACGACATGTGCACAACACCACATGCACATAGTTTCACATGCACGACATGTATAGAACACCACATACACATAGAACCATATGTACAACACGTAAAAGACACCACATACTCTCAACACCACTTGTACAATCATGCACACAACACCATATATACATAACACCATATGAACTCAGAACCATATGTACAACATGCATAGAACACCATATGTACATAGCACTATATATCCAGCATGTGGATATAATCATTTGTACACAAAACTACATATCCAATAAGTGCACACCACCATATGCATATAAGCCCTCATATCCATCATGTACATAACACCATCTATACCTAGCACTGCACATAAAATATTCACAGAACACTATTTGTGCCATCTTGTACAAAACATTGAATAAACAACATGTGCACATGCTATGTATACATAACACCTCATGCGCACAACATCCTATATGCAACATGTAAAACATATGCACAACAATAGTACTTCACATCCAAAAGCACACTATCTGTGCCAAGCAACCTCGCTTCCAGTATCTTATCCATGCTTGTCCCAGCATGTTGCATATCACACTACTTTAATTTCACTTATGTATCCTTCCACATTACTTGTCAAAAAATAGACATAATTAATCACGTAATATTGATGCATAACCATATGATATTGACCTTGTATATTTATCATGACTATCTGTCTCAATTGATTCCTCATAAGACCACAAACTTCTTCATGTCATTCGGTTGTATAAGCAATCATTCCTCCACAAGAATGATCCATAACAACCTTGTCAAATAGTAAAGTATATATATACATGCCTACATATATAATAATTATCATAAAACAATCATGATGATGTCAAACAATGACATACATACATACATGCATACATATATAAACATCAGCATAATCATAAAATAATTACCATATAAAGTAAGGTCTAGGTTAAGATAACTTCCTTTATTCATGCTGTTAGATAGCTATACCAATAGGTTTCATATTTCATGATTGGAAAAAGAAGTTCCAAATATGCTCTGCTTTGGTGATGCAAAGATCCCATATTTCCAAGAGAATGCAATATGTGTACATAGCTTGATGTTGACTGAATTTTGGATGGATGGTCAAACAGCCTAATCTGGATCATGTCATGTTTCAATTTCTCGTCATTAGAATAGAGAAAGAAGCCTGTCCAAACTGTTTTATCTTGGCAGGCTAGTAGTTAGGTAGAGAATTAAGGTTCCCAACTACTTAATCTGGGGCCTTGGAAGTAATAAGGTTAGTTGTAGATAGAAAATCAAAAGAAAAAGCCAAAGGAAAAGAAAAGGCACATAAGGGTTTGCAAGTCTAAGTGAACCCTCCTTGGAGTAACAAAAAATGCTAGTCAGTAGATGGGTTGGTAGATGGGGTTGCAGAAGTATGATTCCTTTGTCACTGGCTCAAGCAAAGGAAAAACATGGTGCCAGTGCAGGTCTCTTATTCAGCAGTTTTGCAACAGTACAATGAGGCATGTCTAACTCCCTGATTACCCCCCATTATACTCATTGCTAACATCCCAATGCTACCTATGTTCATGGAAGAAGTCAAGGTCTTATGTTGGTTCTTGGTTCTTTAAAAGCCACATTTCTTGTGTAAAATTCTTTTCATTTTGATCTACTTCCTAAACTAAGTTGATTTCATATAACTTAGTGGTTTTTCCCCCTTATCCACCTCTTCCACTCATATTAACTCCTAACTTCTTATTATCTAAATCCCCTACGTTCCCTTTTCCCCTAATATTATAAACACTATGGCGTATAAACCCCAAGCAATGTATAAATATTCCCTCCACCTGGCAATTATAGCCATATGCCCAAAAAAAAAACAGGGATTAAATTCACCTCTGGTCAGTTTAATAACCTAAGACCTACCCCTTTTTCACTCCACAACTCTTTGAAACCATTTACCCACTTCATGTGCAAAAGGCCTTGTAAAAACCCACTATTACTCCTAACTCGCGCTATTGCAAAATACACTAAAAAACCATTTTTTCTGCCTTATCCAAAGTTTTGTTGCCACATGCGCCTTTCCACAAAAAACATTGGAAAAACCCGCAAATCCGCCAAAACCCAAAGTTCCACCCGGGCGTGCATTTCAAAGAATATATTAAAATATTCCCGCTCGCTGTCGTATCGCCCTGACAACTTGCCCTCCCGCCAGCCGTCGAATCTGGGCTTTCCCATCCGACGACCCTTATCAATTTCGAAGCGGCCCCGATGTACTGCCGTTACCTCGCGAAATTTGTCAGAGGGTGACGTCAGGCCTCTGCCACGCGTCGCCCCCAAATCTTATCGGGTTGCCTTCTGACAATCCCGCTTCCGTATGAAGAGCGGTGCGATATCATACCGCTTACCACTCCCTGTTTTCAGCTGTCTTGTCATGCCAACGTCACGCTACTTCACCGCCGCGTCAGCACCATCGCCCGCCATCACTCCGAGCTGTCACTCCACCTACGCAGTCCCCGTGGACCACTCACAGACCGCCACGTCAACCGATGACATCATGCTGACGTCACCCGACCTTGACCCCACCTGATGACATCATGATGGCGTCATCCAAATTTTCGCGCCAACACCCAAAAGTCCATATTTGGCCGAATTTTGCCGTTTTTGCGCATTTTCATATGTTTTTCTGCTCTGCCTCCTGCATGCATTTTTACGTCCTTTGCTGCCGCCAACCTACCAAGACCATTCCAGAGCTGCTGCCACTCAGTGTTTGACTGCAACCAAGCTCCTCCATCGTTATAACACCAGGTATTTACCAATTCTCCGACTGCGCACTCTGTTTCGTCCTGCATTGTTAAGAAACCATTAAAAATTGACCATTTTCCCTAGAGAAATAGGCCTGCTACGCCTTAAAACCAATTTCATCACTTTCTAACCGGCCAATTGTGCCCAATTACACCCCTGTTGCTCTGAAACGGGCTGTAATTCAGCAAATTACCTAACCTACCGCGCAGGACGGTATTTCTTCCAGAAACAGTCGAAATTCAAGCCAAATTCACTTGTAAAACATTAATACACCAGTAGCACCTGTTGCCCTGAATGTTGCTCCATTGAATTCCCCCCAGAGAGAGTTGGAGTGGAAACCATTAGCAGATCAAGATTACCAAATATCAGAGGAAATGCTGATGCATAGCAAGTATCACATTCACTTGCTAAATGAATTGAAACTCAAGCATGATAGTGGAATGGATATATTAGGAATTTGGGACTCTTTCCTCCCCATCTTCAAGCTCCCTCAGGTCAACCAGTTCCCTGACCTAATCCACCAATGTGCTGACTGCTATGACCCCACTCAAAGGGTTGTGCTTGACCCTTCAGGCTGAGTTGTTTTTTATGTCACCCCTGAAGCCATCAGAGAGATGCTGAACTTCAAGACTGATAAGAAATTAGTCCCTTTGTCACTATTGGATCTGATAAAACAAGGAGCTAAACTGACAGATGCTCAAATCACTAAGATAAACTAATTGTTCATTGATTCAACCTCTAATACCATGAAGTACCCTCCCATTTCTCATGTATACCTGAATCAATTGGGCAGAGACCTTGCAGATATGATTAGTCCCATACTGGGCTATAATTCAATAGAATTTGTTGATGAAATTGTGCTGGTGATGATGGTCATGTTTTCCCGTGATAAGCCCCCAATCTGTTATGACTATTCCACTTACATCTCCAATAAAATACATGAGCAATTGATAAACTTGGCGAGAGAAAGGCTGTTCAGATACACCTCCTATATCTACCATTTAATCCTATACTATCAGCATGAGAAATTTCCTTTCCCTTTGAGAAGAGTGGATGCACAAGGCAATCCCAGGTCAGTGGTCTATTGTTCCTTTGCTTTCCACTGTAGATCTTATTCCCCATACACTTATTGTGAGTTTATAGACCTCTTCATCCACCCAGCCATGTCTCTGCTTATGAGCTCACCTCCTCCAAGACTGACTGATGAGATGCAGAGGATTCTTCAGTTGTCCAAAGTATACAGCATTGGGGATTGGTATTTTTACCAAAACCATATAGTTATTAGAATATATGGGTGTGAGTTGCCCCCATACAGATTGCCCAGATATGTGCCTATGAGATTGTTTGCCCTCGAGTACTTCAGGCAATTTGGGAATGCTGATGTGCTCCATTTCTCAAGCAGGGGCAAGAAATCACAGCTTAAAGTTAGAAATCAATTAGGCCACTTCATTTACAATAAAAGGGAGGAAGGTTGGCAAGAGGCAGATGGAATGCTAGAAAGCCTTGGCTTACAAACCAGTTTCCTTTGGAAACCATACGACCCAACTCATTTCATAAGCTTAAGAAGGATCAGATATAGGCTGGGCAGTTATGGTCACGTAAGGTTGCCTCACATAGAAAAATATGCAAATCAACTAGAATGGAGGGAAGGCACCTTAGAAGAAGCTACAACACAATAAGAACTAGCTCAAAGAGGAATAAGAAATCTCCAAAAGTTGGCTGACTTGGAGCTTTGTTCACAGGTATTTTCTCTTCCAGGCACTCAAGTGGGAGCATCTGCCTCATCATCTACAGCTCCACAAAAGACAGTCCAAGCCCAAATCACAGCAGAAACTTCAGCAAAGGATAAAGGCAAGGAAACAGAACAACAGGAGGCCCCTGAAGAGCAGCAATCAGCCCAAGATCAACAGCCTGAAAATCATCCTGAACAGCAGGAAGAAATGGCAGAGGCTCTTGGTCCTAATGATGAGAAAACGCAAGAAAAGGAGGCCTCAGTGCAGAATGTTACAGTGGAGACTTCAGTGCTCCAAACCCCTATAAATGAAGAGAGGGGTAAGAAGAGAGATAGAGAGGAATAGACACCCTTTAGCACCGCAACATCATAGCAAGGGGAAAAGAGACAAAGGCTCGATCCTTTCTTAGAGGAGGAGATGCCTTTCGGTCAAACGCAGATGGGTCCCCCCAGCACAGAGGTATCAGCTAGCTCATTACAGCAAGAGCAACAAAGAACATTTGGAGGAGAGGTCAGCTCCTCAGGGAAACAAAGAAAGTGTGAGTCTAGCATAAAGAAACAATTCATAGACATCAAGACTAGAAATGAGCCATTGAGGTTACAGCTATACAACCACTTGTTGAAAATGGCTCCTACAAACCAGCAGAGGTTGATGTCTTCATATGATGTGCAAGAGGGCAAAATGATAATGAGCCATTTCAAGCCCATAGCGCTGCAGCCACAGTCTGCAGCTGATTATATAAGAACAAACTTGGAAATCTTGTCCAAGGAAATCCACCCAATGGATCAAATTGAATTGCATAAACAGACGGGTGAGATGGTGTATGCTACCCTAGCAGATAATACATTGACAAATTATAGATTTCAGAATTGTCTGAATAATACCACTGCACAATTGGAGTTAGAAAAGGCATCCTCTCAGGCTAAAGACAACAGGATAACGTCTCTGGAGGATATAATCATAGAGCTTGGGCATGACCCAAAGGATCCCAAAGCTATGCAGGCACTGCTAAAGACAAGAGATGCAGACATTGTAGCTCTAAGGAAGATGATAAAGGTCCCAACAACTCTTCACCCTCAAACAGAGGAGATTGCCCAGCAAAGGAAGGACCAGGATACAGCAACACTGCTGGTAACACTGCACAAACAGTTGGTGCAAACTGAAGAAAAATTAATAGAAACAGAGGCTGCATTGCAGGTAGCCCTACAGCAGAAAGAAGGAGGCCAAACAGTTCAGCCCCCTCCACAAGTAATCAACCTTGAGGAACACCCTCAAATTGTCACTCCTCCTACAGTGCAAACAGTTGAGACAGCTCCATCAACATCAACACCAGCAACAACATCAAAGTAGGCTCCAAGCCTTGACATGCAGAAGCTGATGAATGAAATTCAAGCCCTGGAAGCCCAAATGGTAGAGATAAATGAGGCCAAGGAGAATTTAGCTAAGCTAAATGAAAAATATGACAAATCCAAACAAAGTGTAGCTGAAAAGGGAAGGGAAATAAAGGCTCTCAAGGAGAAGATAAAGGATCTGGAGAAAGAGCTCACCCTTGACAAAGTGGTGACTTAAATAAAAAAAGTCTTATGGGCCAACATTGGCCAATCCATAACAGATCAATGGCAGTATATAGAGATAATTCATGAGAAAATGGAGCTCATAGCCAAGGCACACAGGGAAGTCCAAAGGGCAAGGGCATCTCTAGGCAATATGCCTGAGATAGCCAATAGAATGATCAACGTTCTCAATAATCGTACAGGTCCTCAGCTGGCAGCAATAGGAATCCCCAATAGAACTGAAATCATCCTGCTGATAAAGAGGGTCCTTACATTGAGAAGCCTGGTACAAACACTGGATAGAAGAAGCCAGGACATGCAAACAGAAGTAAACAGATTCATGGATAAGTTTGCAGCATTACAGAGCAGAGGCCTTCCTGGCTTGCTGAACAACGCATGGAGGCTACTATCACATGAAAATTATGCCAAAAGGGTGAATACATTTGCCACTAACGAGATCACTGCAGGAGCAAGTACTTCAGAGGAAACAGGGCCAGCATCAGGGCAAAGTCTCTATGACAGAGTAGAGAACTTATTTTTTATTATGAATGAGATCAAACATTTGTTTGAAGTGCCTCCAAACTTCTACAAATATACAGAGGCAGATGAAAGCTTAGATGCAATTTTGAGGCATCAACTGCCTACACAGGAATGGTGGACCAAAATGATACAGTTGTTACTGTAAACAAAAGGCTTTCATCAAGTTTTCCATCAAAAAATATAAGTCATCATGTTCAGAAGAACTTGATGCATTCAGTATGTCTGGAGAAGAATGGACTGAGCCAGCTCAGCAAACCAATTCGGCCACTAAAGCAATACTGACAGCTGCAAATGACAGGGTCGAGAAAGCTAAAGCATGACAAAGCCATAGAGGCACATCCTTCAGCATTAATACAGAACGCTCAACCGACTCAGTGGCCTCTAAAGGTCAAAAAGGCTTCTGACAGCATTAAAGAGTATTCATTTTGTATTTAGAGCAGCAATAACTTCCTTATCTGCTATTTTGTAAAGTTTATGAGCGCATTTATTTATCAAGTGACTCAGCAGTTCAGATATTTTTGAATAACCGATTGTATATATTCCCCCTCGCATAAGCTTCCAGGGGTTGTTGATTTTCTCTTCAGGTGATACTATGCTGTAAATGTTCAGAGTTTTAATACAACAAAGCTGATGGAATTTCCAAAGTTCTGCGTTATCTGATGTGTTTTGGTGTGCTTGTTGAATGCTACAGGATTCCTGCGTATTTCATGGAAAAATAAGTTTCTTTAACCTGTTCATTTTGTTTGTTATTTCCTTCAGAATCCATTCATGCTCTGTGTTTCATAATTTAATGGCAAAGAAAAAGAATAGTTTCAGGATTTATTCATAGCATACCCTGAACTCAATCTAAGCTATTATGTATGTTTTCCTCAGTTATAGTTATAAGAGTGTAATTCTTAATTGCTGCACTTCTAAACTATACCTTTCACAGTGATTATTGTTCAGGAATTCAAACCTGCTCCTGGTCAATATATCTCTTTCTCACATCATCGACTTAGTGGAAATTTCTTAATTGCCTTCCACTGGTTAAACATACTTCATCATTACAATTTCAAGTTTGTTTCATGAAATACTTTAAATGGCCCTGTTTTTTCAATAATCACACTCGAACACTTCAAACAACCTGCAACCACAGACTCCATTGCCCAATGGTCTAAAACTATCTGAAGATATCACCTTAAGTACTGAAAGACATCATTCAACCAAAATTCTTAGACCAAACTTTCACGTCATATCTAGCCTAAGATTCTCAAGAACAAAGTTAAACAATTAAAGAGAGATCCCTCTCTGATTACAGGTTGGCTAGAACCTGTGATCCAAAGCTTGGTTAGTGGTTACCCTGGCCTTATTCCCTTGGGAGTCAAAGGGAACAACCTGGGTGATAACATAAATGGCGACTCCGCTGGGGACCAGGATTAACTTTGCAACCTCCTATCTGATTCTTAATGCTGTAGATAAAGCCTGAGTGACAGCCAGATAGCCTTAGAAATTGCCTCTGCTTTGCATTTGCAGGAATATATAAAATCTGCCTCAGTTAATCTTTATTCAGTATTAGGTTTCATATAGTTGTGCTATAATTGACCAGTCCTTGTCAAAAGATCACTACCTCCTTAGAAATTCTCAGAAAGAAAGTTATAGAAGCTGGCTCCTAAGAAGAAAACTCGTTACACAAGATCAAACCCAGATCCTGATCCAGCACCTGAGTTTCAAAATCGAAAATTGATTGCAAGAACCCTCAAGAGACACAAATCAGAAGGGACTTTATCAGATTCAAGTTCGGAAGCAGGTCGCCAAACTGACATTCCAACCCCTGCTAAGGCTTCTCTACATCCTCATACAACTGGCCCACAATCTCCTAGTTCTTCATCCACTTCACAAGGTATCCTTTCAACCACTCCATCAACTACACACATCCCTTTCATCCCATTTCCTCCACTTGTCCCATTCATCCCTGTTTTCCCTATTGTCCCACCAAACATGGCTAATAGATATGCCCCACTGCAGTTACCGGCCAATCCAGCTCCTATGCCTCAAGAGTACCAAAGCAAGATCTCATACTTCGATGGTACTGGCTCATATCCAGCCCTTCAACATACTAAGAAAATGCAGGACTACTTTGAAAACTACGAAATAGATGATGATGGGGTTAGGATGAAAATTTTTGTGCAAAGCTTAACAGGGGATGTAAGAACATGGTTTAGGTCACTTGCAGCAAACTCAATAGCTGACCCTGAAGCCCTCTATCAAACATTTATCAACAGATGGGAGAAGAATAAGGATCCACTTCATATTTTATCTGAATACAATACAATTAAAAGAGGTCCCCAAGAAACTGTCCTGGACTACTGTGCTCGGTTCAACAATGTCTACAATGCTATTCCCCAAAATCTTAGACCCCCACCGGATCTAGCCTTATATACCTTTCCTGATGGGTTTGATTCAGATATGGCATATCAATTAAGGGAAAGGACTCCCAGAACATTAGCTGAAATGCAAGATATAGCAGTGAGTGTGGAAGCCAACCTGATAGCCAAGAGAAATAGGACAAGAACTGAGAGAAAGACAACCTTTAAAGAAGAGCATTCAGGCTGGGATCAAAAACTGGATGCAATAATCACTGGTATGCAGAGATTAGGTGACAGAGTAGAATCAGTTGAGAGGAAGTCATCATGGGAAGCACCACAGAATAATCCTATTAGGAATCCCAATTTCAGAAGAAACCAAAATCCTAATGTTGGTAAAGAAAATTCTAAACCAGAGATTAGACCTCCGTTCCAAGAAAATTATACAGAAGCATCCACTTCTAATGAACAAATAGATGACACCCACATTAACCTAATGGGCCTGAATGATGATCAACAAGTTTTCCTGAGTTAAGAAGATCATAAGGATGATGATATCAAACAGTTTCAAACCAAGTCAAGTGAGTCATTCGACTTTAAACAAGGCTATGACACAGCTGTTTATGAAGTTCATAAACAATACAAGCTAACGAGAAGAACTATAAATGTGACACTGTTAGGCCCCTATACTACTAGTGTAACCCCTTATTTTTATTCGTATAACCCACTTATTATATTGATGTACCCATGTAGTGCCCATATTGTTACTATTATGCCACATAGAAGCCCACCATTGTTACTGTTGTGCCCTACAATATTATTGTTATGTAGGCTTTCATTGTATTGGGACCACTTAGACTCCTATATATAGAAAGGAGGTATTTTCATTTGTATCATCCAAGAATTGTTCATTTATGTAATGTAAAGGAGGTTTCCCCCTCGAAGAGTCTGAATTCTAAGGCGTTGATCTATATTTTCTATCTTTTCTTGAGCTGGTTCCATAACATTTGGTATCAGAGCTTTGGATTCTAGGGTTTTGCTGCTCCAAATAGGTCATCGTGGAATTTTCGCTATAACTTTTTTTCTGTGATGTTTCAGAAGTTGCAAAAAAACCCATTTGAGAAGAATTGGCGCAGAACCTTGGGTCCGAATTTCAGATCTTTTCGCGCGATATTTTCGGAGATATGATCTGCAGAAGTTGATCTTTTTGCAGACTCCTGAATTACACTCAAAACAGGTGACCTGGGGAAAATCATCATAACTTTCTTTCTGAGCATCGGATTGAAATTTCGTAAGAAGGTACAGAAAGAGGACAGACTGTAGTTTCTGTTTATATATTTTTCAAAGTCAAAGGTTGAAACAGTGACACGTGGCACTTCATACAAGTTCGCTCTACTGAACTAGTCTATAATCAGGTCACTGCGGGAGATTGTGCATAACGTTTTCTTGGAGAATCCAATTTGGATCAGACTTGTGGCATTGGAAAGAGGACAAAGAGGGCTACTACAGGTCACAAGTTCAGAACTTAAAGATCTGAAAGTACAGAGTTACAGTCGTTTCAAGGTAGATCTCCTAAAATCAAGAAAAAGCAAGATGAGGAAGTTTGATGGCAAGGATCCGGTAAATTGGATACTTCAGATGGAGCAATATTTTGATATACATGGTGTACAACTGTTACAAAAGGTATGTATTGCATCTTCATATTTAGAACCAGATCAATTTTTATGGTACAAAGGGCTTTGTTCTCGTAAAAAACTTGTTACATGGCCAATTTTCACGGAGGAAATGATAGCACATTATGAGGATATAAAGAGCAACACATTCTTTAGAGCAACACCACAACAATTGGAAAGAGTAAAAGGGCTTTGTGACATAATGGAAAGCAAAATTATGGAAACCAGGAAGCATACCCCTCACAACTATAAATATGGAAGTGTTGTTTCTCCCAGCCTTCCACAACCTACAAGGGTTACACCACAACAATTGGAAGAAAAAAGAGAAAAAGGGCTTTGTTACAATTGTGATAGCAAATGCACTAAAGGTCATAGGTGTGCTGAGAAGAAATTATTTTACATAGAATATGAAGAGGAGGAAGAAAAGGATCAAGAAACATCAAAAGAAGATGATATACGTCAGGACACCACCCCAGAGAAAGAAGAAATGAATCAGACCATATCTTGTAAAGCATTGGCAAGAATTACCACTCCTCAAACTCTCAAGATAGAAGGACATATCAAGAAGAAAAAGGTGCAAGAAGTGAAAGATCACATCGAGAAAGAAGAAATGAATCCAACCATATCTTGTAATTCAATGGATGAAATTACCACTCCTCAAACTATCAAGATAGAAGGACACATCAAGAAGAAAAATGTTCAAGAAGTGAAAGATCACATCGAGCATCAAGAAATGAATCCGACCATATCTTGTAAAGGACTGGAAGAAATTACCACTCCTCAAAAGATAGAAGGACATATCAAGAAGAAAAAGGTTCAAGTAGAGAAAGATCATATCGAGCATCAACAACAAGTTCTCCAACTTTTAAAGGATAACGCCACTTCGGTACAAAATCAAATGAAACAACACGTAGATCAACATCGTAGTGAAAAATGTTTTGATGTGAGTGATTGGGTATTTTTACTACTACATCTCAAGCAAGCTATTTATGAGAAGGAAATGTTAGCAATACTACATGCACTTAAAAAATGGCGACCTTACCGAATGGGAAGACGCTTCAAGGATGAGGATGTGGAAGCATTGTTTTGTGCTATTTATATTATCCAACCAAATTGGATAAACGAAGCAACGGATGAATGGAAGAAGAACGAAGAAGTATGGCCACTTATTCAAAAGTTGCAAAAGATCCCAATTCAAGCAATATTGCTAGAAATTGAAGAGGAAGGAAAAATCATATTGGAACCTGGAGCAGTCACAGAAACAAGAACCCGACAGCTACGAAATCGATCAATTTCAGAGTATCTCATCAAGTGGAAGAACTTACCCGCTGAAAATTCCACATGGGAGGACAAGAATTTTATATAGAAGCATCAAGGACTACTCAAGCGTTGAGGACAACGCTTTTTGAAGGAGAGGGGCATGTTAGGCCCCTATACTACTAGTGTAACCCCTTATTGTTATTAGTATAACCCACTTATTATATTGATGTACCCATGTAGTGCCCATATTGTTACTATTATGCCACATAGAAGCCCACCATTGTTACTGTTGTGCCCTACAATATTATTGTTATGTAGGCTTTGATTGTATTGGGACCACTTAGACTCCTATATATAGAAAGGAGGTATTTTCATTTGTATCATCCAAGAATTGTTCATTTATGTAATGTAAAGGAGGTTTCCCCCTAGAAGAGGCTGAATTTTAAGGCGTTGATCTATATTTTCTATCTTTTCTTGAGCTGGTTCCATAACAGACACAGCCTGAGAAAACAAAGGACACTCCACTGCCTAAGAAAACCATTGTCGCAGAGCCAATTGACAAAAGTGATTCAATCACAAAAGAAGTAACAGTTGAAGAAATAACTCAAGCATCTTCCCCTAATCAACAATCAATGGCTACATCACCCTTGCAGCCTAATCCAAGCATTACTCCCCAGAAGATGAGTAAAAAGGACAAGCCTCAAGATCAGAGTGAAAACTAAGAAGAAAATTTCAACAACAAAGAAAGGGTGGTCAACCACAATACCAAGGTCCAATCTAAAAAACCCTTTGACTTAGAAGCTGAAATTGGCAAATTGAAGATAGCCATTCCTCTTTCAGAGCTAGCCAAGCATGACATTTACAAACAACAAATCAAAAAGTCCTTTCAACTTACCCATAATAAAGATGATGTCAATGTGTTGGATGATACCCCAGAACTACTTTTCGGTCCAGAGGTTGATGGAAAAACAGCAGTTACAGGGATCTTACCTTTTTATGTCAGCTTGCATGTTCATGATAAAATATTACACAATGCAATGTTTTATTCAGGTGCTTCTCATAACCTTATGCCTAAATCAGTGATGGAGAGACTTAACGTAGACATTACAAGACCTTATAAGAACCTATTTTCATTTGACTCCACCCAAGTTAAGTGTTCAGGTTTGATAAAAGATCTATGTGTGTCCCTTGTCCAGTATCCAAACAAAACAATCTTAATGGATGTGGTAGTTGCTGATATCCCACCCAAATATGGAATGTTGTTATCAAGATCATGGGGGGCTAAACTCCAAGGTTCCCTGCAATTAGACATGTCATATGCCACCATCTCAGTCTTTGGTCAACCCAAGAGGCTATATAGAGAGTCACTTATGAAATACATGGTGAGCAGTGAATAAAAACCTCAAAATTTCCCCATTTATGCAGTCCATTTAGATATGGATTCCTTTATTCTGTTCAATGATGATACAAGTCCTGAGAGTGATAATAAATCAGTCACACTTGAACAAAACATGCATAAGAGTAAGCAACCGAGTCCCCAAGAGATCCAAATTGAGAAACCAATTGATGAGTCACTCCTAAAAGATAAACCAGATGAAAAACAAGAACTCCAACTTATAATCCCAAATTATAGAAAGAATGTTGAAAATCCCTTAAAACAGGAGATCTTATGGTTCCTTGAGTTTGATGGATCAGTCAACAAATTAGGGGCAGGAGCTGGAGTGTGGATTCATAACAAACAAAGCAATCATGCACAAGGTCGGGCCTATAGGCTTAATTTCAGATGTACCAACAATATGGTAGAATATGAGGCTCTTTTGCTAGGCTTCAAACTGGTAAAATCATTAGAGGCCACAAAACTTTCAATCATGGGAGATTCAGACCTTATTATCCAACAAGTGAAAGGCAATTTTGTCACCAATGACAAAAGACTAAGGTCATATAGGTCTGTTGCTATTGAACTGCTTAAAACTTTCACTGAATTTCAGATAACCAAGATAGCTAGAGCCCACAATCTTCATGCACACAGTTTAGCCACATTTGCTAGTACATGCAAATTGCCTTTTGAACCTAACCATAGTTTTACAGCCGAGATAAAACACAGACCTTCTGTCCCAAACAATGTTAAAGATTGGCAAGTATTTGAGGATGACACACAGATAAGTAATTTCTTAACCTTGCAGCACGAATTTTCAGCTTTGAACATTGATGTGGATTCTGTAAAAGACATGCAACCATTGAGTGAACAGCACCAAATAGCTATATCACCCAAAACAGCAAGTCAAATGCTTTGTTCAAAAAGCTTTGACAGGCAACAAATACAAGAACTTGAACAACTGCATTTGGATGAAATAGCTGGTACAGAGGTTGAAATCATAGAGCTAAAGGATAACTTTCTGCCAACAGGCCTAACTCCATTGGAGGACATTTTTGATTTAATTGATGTCCCTAGAAAACCGAAAATGCAGCCCCTTAATGCTGCCATTGAAGAATGCAACATTGGGACTCCTGAAAAACCCAAAATAATAAAATTGTCTGCATCTTTACCTCCTGACCAAAAGCCTAAATACATTGACCTTTTTAAAAAGTTCCAAGATGTGTTTGCATGGAGTTATGAGGATTTGAAATCCTATGACACCTCTGTTATCCAACACACCATCCCTCTCAAGCCTAATCAAAAGCCATTCAAGCAGAAATTGAGAAGGATCAATCCTATGCTTCTCCCTTCAATTGAAAAAGAGGTACAAAAAATGTTTAAAGCTGCTATCATAGCCCAATCAGGTTCTCAGACTGGATTTCAAATTTGGTGCCCACAAGAAAGAAAACCGGTGAGATTAGGCTTTGCGTTGATCTAAGGAATTTAAACCAAGTATCCCTCAAAGACAATTATCCCTTACCTAAAATGGATCACATTCTCTAAAGAGTGGTGGGGGCTTCAAGAATATCATTACTTCATGGATTCTCAGGCTTCAATCAAATCCTAGTCCACCCTAATGATCAAGATAAAACATCATTCACAATCCCATGGGGAACTTTCAAATATGTTAAAATGCCTTTTGGATTGAAAAATGCAAGAGCTACATTTCAAAGAGCAATGGACATTGCTTTTGCTAAAGAGATCCATGACTTTCTTGTCATTTACTTAGATGACCTCACACCTTTCTCTAAATCTGACCAAGAACATCTGAAACACTTGAGACAGATATTCATAACATGTAGAAAATATGGGATTTCCTTAAATCCTAAGAAGTCTCTATTTGGTTTGGAAGAAGGTAAGTTGTTAGGTCACATCATTTCTAAATATGGCATTAGAATTGACCCGGACAGAATACAGGCCATTTTGCAAATACCCCATCCAGGAAACATCAAAGAATTACAAGCCTTCTTGGGAAAGATCAACTTTTTAAGGAGGTTCATCCCAAACTTAGCAGAATTAATCAGATTACTAAACAACATGCTAAAAAAGGATTCAAAAGTAAAGTGGACAGTAGAGGCAAATCAAGCTTTTGAAGGTATCAAATTGGCCCTTACCCAAACTCCAGTCTTAACAAATCCTCAATTTGAAAAAGAGTTTATCATTTTCTCTTTTGCCTCCCAGCATACCATTGCTGCTGTCTTATTGCAGAAAGATGACCAAGGAAATGAGAAACCTATTGCCTTCTTTAGTAGAGCTCTTAGAGATGCACCTCTGAAATATCAGATCATGGAGAAACAAGCTTATGCCTTGGTCAAAGCCATCAAAGATTTCAGGATCTACATCCTGTACTCCCATGTTATAGCTTATGTACCAAGTCCCATTGTGAAAGACATACTCACTCAAGAAAACTTAGAAGGCATAAGAGGAAAATGGATTGCCAACATTTTAGAATTTGATATTGAGATAAAACCTACAAAACTAATAAAAGGGCAAAGGTTTGGCTAAATTAATGTCTGAAAAAATTTTCAAGACTTGGACATTAACCAACTGGACAATGAACCGGAGCTGGCGACTCCAAAGATCAATGTAGCCTTTGAACAATCCCAGTGGTATTCTGATATCTGTTATATATTGCAAAACCTGTGTGCTCCCCCAGGATTGTCCAGAACCAAATCTAGATTTCTAAAAATGAAAGCTTCGAAATTCTGTGTTATAGATGGTAATTTACTATGGAAAAATCATGAAGGAATACTGCTAAACTGTTTGAATATGGATGAAACTGATAATGTGATGAAAGAATTTCATGCAGGTGATTGTGGTGGACATTTGTACTGGAAGTCCACTGTGGACAAGATACTAAGAGCAGGTTACTATTGGCCAACCCTGTTCTTTGATGTTAAAAAATTTACCACTTCATGTCACAAGTGTCAAGTATTTGAGGGAAAGAGAAAATTACTGCCCCTTCCTTTGAGGCCTATTGCAATAGAGAAGCCCTTTCAGCAGTGGGGCCTAGACTTCATTGGGGAAATTCATCCTTCTTCTTCAGGCCAACATAGATGGATTCTGACAGCCACAGATTACTTCACCAAATGGATTGAGGTTGTTCCATGTAGACAAGCTAATGATTCTACCATTATTCAGTTTCTCGAGACTAATATTCTTGCTAGGTTTGGCTGTCCTAACAAAATTATAACAGACAATGCTGCTGCTTTTAGATCCAAGAAGATGGTGAACTTCTGCCACAAATTTCATATTACTTTGGGCCATTCCACAGCATACTCCCCTCAAGGAAATGGCCTAGCTGAATCATCAAATAAAAGCCTTGTAAACATCATAAAGAAGGTGTTGGAAGAAAATAAGAAGAATTGGCATAAGAAGCTTGTGAATGCCTTATGGGCAGATAGACTAACAACCAAGAGATCCATTGGGGTCAGCCCATATGAGTTAGTCTATGGATTAGAAGCCAAATTCCCTTCATTCTTAGGGATCCCTGTCATGAAACTTCTTCAAGAAAGCCAGGCTGAACCAAATGATATGCAAAGAAGAGTAAATCAAATTATATGTTTGCAGCAAACTAGAGACCAAGTTTATCACAGAGTTCAAGTTTTACAAGAAAAGTTAAAGAAAGCTTTCGATAGAAGAACTAAGGATGAATATTTCAACATGGGTGACAAAGTCCTCAAGTGGGATGCAATAAGAGAAGACAAGGGAAAGCATGGTAAATTTGACTCCCTTTGGAGGGGGCCTTTTGTAGTTTAAGCAGTACAAGGAAACAACACTTACTTCCTAAAAAATCTGGATGAAACTGACTTGGATGAAGGTCCTGTGAATGGCAGGATGTTGAAGCACTATTTTGACTACTTCCCATGTATATAGTTTGACTTTCCCTTGTACATTATAGGGTGTATATATTACTTTCTGTTTACATGCGTAAAAGGCAGCTTTCCCCGTTTTGTAAGTTATCAGCAGAAGAAAATAAGTTCAGAGATCTACCAAGATGAAAAGGGCACAATTTTGAGATTTCAAGGAGGAAAACTCCAAGTTTTGGTAAAAGGAAGTCAAGGGCCAAGGCATTCTGACCTGTTGTTCTTGGTCTTTCAAGAAGAAAAACCATCCCCATGTGGAGCCACTGTTAGATACCTATACCAATAGGTTTCATATTTCATGATTGGCAAAAGAAGTTCCAAATATGCTCTGCTTTGGTGATGCAAAGATCCCATATTTCCAAGAGAATGCAATATGTGTACATAGCTTGATGTTGACTGAATTTTGGATGGATGGTCCAACAGCCTAATCTAGATCATGCCATGTTTCAATTTCTCGTCATTAGAATAGAGAAAGAAGCCTGTCCAAACTGTTTAATCTTGGCAGGCTAGTAGTTAGGTAGAGAATTAAGGTTCCCAACTGCTTAATCTGGGGCCTTGGAAGTAATAAGGTTAGTTGTAGATAGAAAATCAAAAGAAAAAGCCAAAGGAAAAGAAAAGGCACATAAGGGTTTGCAAGTCTAAGTGCACCCTCCTTGGAGTAACAAAAAATGCTAGGCAGTAGATGGGTAGGTAGATGGGGTTGCAGAAGTATGATTCCTTTGTCACTGGCTCAAGCAAAGGAAAAACATGGTGCCAGTGCATGTCTCTTATTCAGCAGTTTTGCAATAGTACAATGAGGCATGTCTAACTCCCTGATTACCCCCCATTATACTCATTGCTAACATCCCAATGCTACCTATGTTGATGGAGGAAGTCAAGGTCTTATGTTGGTTCTTGGTTCTTTAAAAGCCACATTTCTTGTGTAAAATTCTTTTCATTTTGATCTACTTCCTAAACTAAGTTGATTTCATATAACTTAGTGGTTTTTCCCCCTTATCCACCTCTTCCACTCATATTAACTCCTAACTTCTTATTATCTAAATCCCCTACATTCCCTTTTTCCCTACTATTATAAACACTATGGTGTATAAACCCCAAGCAATGTATAAATATTCCCTCCACCTGGCAATTATAGCCATATGCCCAAAAAAAAAAAGGGATTAAATTGACCTCTGGTCAGTTTAATAACCTAAGCCCTACCCCTTTTTCCCTCCACAACTCTTTGAAACCATTTACCCACTTCATGTGCAAAAGGCCTTGTAAAAACCCACTATTACTCCTAAGCTGCACTATTTGCAAAATACACTAAAAAACCATTTTTTCCGCCTTATCCAAAGTTTTGTTGCCATGCGCCTTTCCACAAAAAACATTGGAAAAACCCGCAAATCCGCCAAAACCCAAAGTTCCACCCAGGCGCGCATTTCAAAGAATATATTAAAATATTCCCGCCTGCTGCCGTATCGCCCTGACAACTTGCCCTCCCGCCAGCCGTCGGATCTGGGCTTTCCCATCCGACGGCCCTTATCAATTTCGGAGCGGCCCCGATGTACTGTCGTTACCTCCAGAAATTTGTCAGAGGGTGACGTCAGGCCTCTGCCACGCGTCGCACCCAAATCTTATCGGGCTGCCTTCTGACAATCCCGCTTCCGTAAGAAGAGCGGTGCGATATCATACCGCTTACCACTCCCGGTTTTCAGCTGTCCTGTCATGCCAACGTCACGCCACTTCACCGCCATGTCAGCACCACCGCCCGCCATCGCTCCGAGCTGTCACGCCACCTACGCAGTTCCCGTGGACCACTCACAGACCGCCACGTCAACCGATGACGTCATGTTGACGTCACCCGACCTTGACCCCACCTGATGATGTCATGCTGACGTCATCCAAATTTTCGCACCAACGCCTAAAAGTCCATATTTGGCCGAATTTTGCCGTTTTTGCGCATTTTCATATGTTTTTCTGCTCTGCCTCTTGCATGCATTTTTACGTCCTTTGCTGCCGCCAACCTACCAAGACCATTCCAGAGTTACTGCCACTCAGCGTTTGACTGCAACCAAGCTCCTCCATCGTTATAACACCAGGTATTTACCAATTCTCCGACTGCGCGCTCTGTTTCGTCCTGCATTGTTAAGAAACCATTAAAACTTGACCATTTTCCCTTGAGAAGTAGGCCTGCTACACCTTAAAACCAATTTCATCACTTTCTAACCGGCCAATTGTGCCCAATTACACCCCTGTTGCTCTGAAATGGGCTGTAATTCAGCAAATTACCTAACCTACCGCACAGGACGGTATTTCTTCCAGAAACAGTCGAAATTCAAGCCAAATTCACTTGTAAAACATGGATACACCAGTAGCACCTGTTTCCCTGAATGTTTCTCCATTGAATGCCCCCAGAGAGAGTTGGAGTGGAAACCATTAGCAGATCAAGATTACCAAATATCATAGGAAATGCTGATGCATAGCAAGTATCACATTCACTTGCTAAATGAATTGAAACTCAAGCATGATAGTGGAATGGATATATTGGGCATTTGGGACTCTTTCCTCCCCATCTTCAAGCTCCCTCAGGTCAACCAGTTCCCTGACCTAATCCACCAATGTGCTGACTGCTATGACCCCACTCAGAGGGTTGTGCTTGACCCTTCAGGCTGAGTTGTTTTTTATGTCACCCCTGAAGCCATCAGAGAGATGCTGAACTTCAATATTGATAAGAAATTAGTCCCTTTGTCACTATTGGATCTGATAAAACAAGGTGCTAAACTGACAGATGCTCAAGTCACTAAGATAAATCAATTGTTCATTGATTCAACCTCTAATACCATGAAGTACCCTCCCATTTCTCATGTATACCTGAATCAATTGGGCAGAGACGTTGCAGATATGATTAGTCCCATACTGGGCTATAATTCAATAGAATTTGTTGATGAAATTGTGCTGGTGATGATGGCCATGTTTTCCCCTGATAAGCCCCCAATCTGTTATGACTATGCCACTTACATCTCCAATAAAATACATGAGCAATTGATAAACTTGGCGAGAGAAAGGTTGTTCAGATACACCTCCTATATCTACCATTTAATCCTATACTATCAGCATGAGAAATTTGCTTTCCCTGTGAGAATAGTGGATGCACAAGACAATCCCAGGTCAGTGGTCTATTGGTCCTCTGCTTTCCACTATAGATCTTATTCCCCATACACTTATTGTGAGTTTATAGACCTCTTCATCCACCCAGCCATGTCTCTGCTTATGAGCTCACCTCCTCCAAGACTGACTGATGAGATGCAGAGGATTCTTCAGTTGTCCAATGTATACAGCATTGGGGATTGGTATTTTTACCAAAACCACACAGTTATTATAATATATGGGTGTGAGTTTCCCCCATACAGATTGCCCAGATATGTGCCTATGAGATTGTTTGCCCTCGAGTACTTCAGGCAATTTGGGAATGCTGATGTGCTCCATTTCTCAAGCAGGGGCAAGAAAGCACAGCTGAAAGTTAGAAATCAATTAGGCCACTTCATTTACAATAAAAGGGAGGAAGGTTGGCAAGAGGCAGATGGAATGCTAGAAAGCCTTGGCTTACAAACCAGTTTCCTTTGGAAACCATACGACCCAACTCATTTCATAAGCTTAAGAAGGATCAGATATAGGCTGGCCAATTATGGTCACGTATGGTTGCCTCACATAGAAAAATATGAAAATCAACTAGAATGGAGGGAAGGCACCTTAGAAGAAGCTACAGCACAAGAAGAACTAGCTCAAAGAGGAATAAGAAATCTCCAAAAGTTGGCTGACTTGGAGCTTTGTTCACAGGTATTTTCTCTTCCAGGCACTCAAGTGGGAGCATCTGCCTCATCATCTACAGCTCCACAAAAGACAGTCCAAGCCCAAATCACAGCAGAAACTTCAGCAAAGGATAAAGGCAAGGAAACAGAACAACAAGAGGCCCCTAAAGAGCAGCAATCAACCCAAGATCAACAGCCTGAAAATCATCCTGAACAGCAAGAAGAAATGGCAGAGGCTCCTGGTCCTAATGATGAGCAAACGCAAGAAAAGGAGGCCTCGGTGCAGAATGTTACAATGGAGACTTCAGTGCTCCAAACCCCTATAATGAAGAGAGAGGTAAGAAGAGAGATAGAGAGGAACAGACACCCTTTAGCACCGCAGCATCACAACAAGGGGAAAAGAGACAAAGGCTCGATCCTTTCTCAGAGGAGGAGATGCCTTTTGGTCAAACGCAGATGGGTCCCCCATCACAGAGGTATCAGCTAGCTCATTACAGCAAGAGCAGCAAAGAAAACTTGGAGGAGAGGTCAGCTCCTTAGGGAAACAAAGAAGGGGTGAGTCTAGCATAAAGAAACAATTCATAGACATCAAGACTAGAAATGAGCCATTGAGGTTACAGCTATACAACCACTTGTTGAAAATGGCTCCTACAAACCAGCAAAGGTTGATGTCTGCATATGATGTGCAAGAGGGCAAAATGATAATGAGCCATTTCAAGCCCACAGCGCTGCAGCCACAATCTGCAGCTGATTATATAAGAACAAACTTGGAAATCTTCTCCGAGGAAATCCACCCAATGGATCAAATTGAATTGCATAAACAGACGGGTGAGATGGTGTATGATACCCTAGCAGATAATACATTGAAAAATTATAGATTTCAGAATTCTCTGAATAATACCACTGCACAACTGGAGTTAGAAAAGGCATCCTCTCAGGCTAAAGACAACAGGATAAGGTCTCTGGAGGATATAATCATAGAGCTTGGGCATGACCCAAAGGATCCCAAAGCTGTGCAGGCACTGCTAAATACAAGAGATGCAAACATTGCAGCTCTAAGTAAGATGATAAAGGTCCCAGTAACTCTTCACCCTCAAACAGAGGAGATTTCCCAGCAAAGGAAGGACCAGGATACAGCAACACTGCTGGTAACACTGCACAAACAGTTGGTGCAGACTGAAGAAAAATTAATAGAAATAGAGGCTGCATTACAGGCAGCCCTACAGCATAAAGAAGGAGGCCAAACAGTTCAGCCCCCTCCACAAGTAATCAACCTTGAGGAACCCCCTCAAATTGTCACTCCTCCTACAGTGCAAACAGTTGATACAGCTCCATCAACATCAGCACCAGCAACAACATCAGAGCAGGCTCCAAGCCTTGACATGCAGAAGCTGATGAATGAATTTCAAGCCCTGGAAGCTCAAATGGCAGAGCTAAATGAGGCCAAGGAGAATTTAGCTAAGCTAAATGAAAAATATGACAAATCCAAACAAAGTGTAGCTGAAAAGGGAAGGGAAATAAAGGCTCTCAAGGAGAAGATAAAGGAGCTGGAGAAAGAGCTCACCCTTGACAAAGTGGTGACTGAAATCAAAAAAGTCTTATGGGCCAACATTGGCCAATCCATAACAGATCAATGGCAGTATATAGAGAGAATTCATGAGCAAATGAAGCTCATAGCCAAGGCACACAGGGAAGTCCAAAGGGCAAGGGCATCTCTAGGCAATATGCCTGAGATAGCCAATAGAATGATGAACGTTCTCAATAATCGTACAGGTCCTCAGCTGGCAGCAATAGGAATCCCCAATAGAACTGAAATCATCCTGCTGATAAAGAGGGTCCTTACATTGAGAAGCCTGGTACAAACACTGGATAAAAGAAGCCAGGACATGCAAACAGAAGTAGACAGATTCATGGATAAGTTTGCAGCATTACAGAGCAGAGGCCTTCCTGGCTTGCTGAACAACGCAGGGAGGCTACTATCACATGAAAATTATGCCAAAAGGGTGAATACATTTGCCACTAACGAGATCACTGCAGGAGCAAGTACTTCAGAGGAAACAGGGCCAGCATTAGGGCAAAGTCTCTATGATAGAGTAGAGAACTTATTTTTTATTATGAATGAGATCAAACATTTGTTTGAAGTGCCTCCAAACTTCTACAAATATACAGAGGCAGATGAAACCTTAGATGCAATTTTGAGGCATCAACTGCCTACACAGGAATGGTGGACCAAAATGATACAATTGTTACTGTAAACAAAAGGCTTTCATCAAGTTTTCCATCAGAAAATATAAGTCATCATGTTCAGAAGAACTTGATGCATTCAATATGTCTGGAGAAGAATGGACTGAGCCAGCTCAGCAAACCAATTCGGCCACTAAAGCAATACTGACAGCTGCAAATGACAGGGCTGAGAAAGCTACAGCATGACAAAGCCATAGAGGCACATCCTTCAGCATTAATACAGAACGCTCAACTGACTCAGTGGCCTCCAAAGGTCAAAAAGGCTTCTGACATCATTAAAGAGTATTCATTTTGTATTTAGAGCAGTAATAACTTCCTTATCTGCTATTTTGTAAAGTTGATGAGCACATTTATTTATCAAGTGACTCAGCGGTTCAGATATTTTTGTATAACCGATTGTATATATTCCCCCTCGCATAAGCTTGCAGGGGTTGTTGATTTTCTCTTCAGGAGATACTATGCTGTAAATGTTCAGAGTTCTAATACAACAAAGCTGATGGAATTTCCAAAGTTCTGTGTTATCTGATGTGTTTTGGTGTGCTTTCTGAATGCTACAGGATTCGTGCGTATTTCATGGAACAATAAGTTCTTTAACCTATTCATTTTGTTTGTTATTTCCTTTAGAATCCATTCATGCTCTGTGTTTCACAATTTAATGGCAAAGAAAAAGAATAGTTTCAGGATTTATTCATAGAATACCCTGAACTCAATCTAAGCTATTATGTATGTTTTCCTCAGTTATAGTTATAAGAGTGTAATTCTTAATTGCTGCACTTCTAAACTATACCTTTCACAGTGATTATTGTTCAGGAATTCAAACCTGCTCCTGGTCAATATATCTCTTTCTCACATCATCGACTTAGTGGAAATTTCTTAATTGTCTTCCACTGGTTAAACATACTTCATCATTACAATTTCAAGTTTGTTTCATGAAATACTTTAAATGGACCTATTGTTTCAATAATCACACTCAAACACTTCAAACAACCTGCAACCACAAACTCCATTGCCCAATGGTCTAAAACTATCTAAAGATATCACCTTAAGTACTGAAAGACATCATTCAACCAAAATTCTTAGACCAAACCTTCACCTCATATCTAGCCTAACATTGTCAAGAACAAAGTTAAACAATTAAAGAGAGAGCCCTCTCTGATAACAGGTTGGCTAGAACCTGTGATCCAAAGCTTGGTTAGTGGTTACCCCGGCCGTATTCCCTTGGGAGTCAAAGGGAACAACCTGGGTGATAACACATGCACAACATATAAAACATTGAGAACAACCATTCCCAACATATTCAAGGCATACGATACCCTAGATCCATTTAATTCACCTTTTCTATTTACCTTTAACATGTTCATACTACCATAATCCATTTACGATTGTGGACCAACCAGTGCAAACGACTATCATAGTCTTACCTTACATTGCACTTACTCTTAGTCTTACCTTACATGTTGGCTACCACATGGCTCTCTCAAGCTCCAATAACTTTACCCTTTCCCAATTAATTCCCAAGACTCAAAACATAAAAGGCATCCTAAGAAATAAACAATAAGAAGAGCATGAAAATCCATAAACAACAATATGGCACCATAAAAAGGTGGCATAGCTATGCACCGGACACATGCAAAATCATAAATCAAGTGCAACAATTGCAAAATACCAAAAGCACAAGACAAACAACAAACACCATCACTCAATCCTTATGGGTCCTAGTGCTTCCAAAGGAAATCTCAACTTGAGAATTTTTTAAGATTCATGGAAATATCTCTTTCCATGCAACACCCTTCTTATACAGCCACAAAAACATCATGCCAGTGCATAAATAAACATAGCAATACATCAGTTACCTTATATTTTCGTGCCAATCTTACTGCCTTGCAACTAAACACATCCACGCCATCTGTCAAGGGACTCCAATAATATTAACAAATCCAAATGTAACTAAAGGCTAGCTAATATACTTGTCGAGGACATGTTCATGAATCTAGCACATATCCACATAATGTCAACAAAATGAAGGTTAAGAAGATTCCCTCTATGTAAAGCACTCATTCATTTTGAATTATGGTTTCCAAACATAGTCGAACAAATTCGTATCCAATTCCTTCCTTTTACCCTTTTAACTTGTTGCAATTGAGGCTTATTATGTACTGTCATATCACCCAATTGTTAGTTATGTTAACACATCAACTATAACCTTATCACACTAATACCAAGCATGTTTCCTGCAAATTCTCACACATGTCAACGACATGTTCCACATATCAAAACAATCATATTTGATAAATTTGAAATTAACCTTTATCAAGATTAACAATCATGTCATAACCCATAGTCAACTGGTAGTCATCAGTCATAATGCTACAACTATCACTTACTACAATTCATGTACATATCAACTGTCTCAACACCTATGTATTTGTACAATCATATTAAAGCAATATTATTGGAACACATTCTCATATTATGGAAATCATCAAACATTCAATCGACTTGCAAACATATGATGTTAAATAAATTAACTAGATGACATATCAAACAGTCAAGCACCAAATATACGACATAAGCCAACTCATACCTTACTATATCTTAGGGGAGGCTATCATGTCTGCACAATCAATCTTGTTAGCACAATATAGCTTCACAACATATCAAATCAAACATAAATAAGATCATAATATCTGGAATAGTCACTAGCTAGCATGTTTACATTATAACTCATACATAATTATCATTCACACATATGCAAAGTCAATCTAGATTAGTAAAACACCATATCACAATCGAAACATACTTGAATTTCATAACGATAACCATATGAATAGGCTAATCCAATTTAGCATGATACATATAACATGAATGTATAAATTCTACAACCCTAATCATCAAGCTAACTATCATATAACAACAATTTTACCTACAACATACTCATCAACACATATAACATAATCATTAGGTTATCTAATATAAAAATTAATAGAAATGCATACAACTACATGTTACTATCATTTGTGACTATCCAACATGTACATATAACTACACTAATCAACTAACATCTAACATGAATGTAACCATAACATCAAAGCGCATGTGCATAACCCTAATGTATATAAACCTAATGCATATAACAATCACTCACTTACATACCTGCATGTCAAACATACAATACATGTATAATGATCTTCTCTTGCCTCGAGGTCCAATGCTCCAACTTCACTTTGATGATCTGGATCTTGTGCTTTACCTAATTTAACTCATTAGCATCATAACATACCAATAGCACTATGATGACATAAATTACATACCATGACTTCACAAGTCATGTTTGACCTATTATTAATGCCTAACTATAACCAATACCATACATGCATGACCACAACCATTACTCCATTGCACACATTGCCTCATGCAACTATCAACCTACATAAGAAATGTTTAATCAACTACAAATATGCATAACCTCATGTAGTCAAGCATAAGATATCAATTCTTGTAATCAACCTATATACTGATGCATGTAATCAAATAACCAAGAATGCAACCCAACATACACGAATGTAATCAAGTTGCATATACACATGTAATCGATCATATACTCTTGATGATGCATTCCATAAAATCAACATTAAGTTCCTCATGAAAACCTTACTACAACCATGATCAATCATTATGCAATGAAAAAAGCACATGGAATGCAAGTGTAAGAGAGACACATGCACCTAACATCCATGCACGATGAACACATTCACCCAAGGAGAGTGCAACCATGCTCTAATACCACTTTATACCACCCTCTCCCATGTCTACATAGAGTAACCATGCCAATCGGGTTAAACATGAGGAGAGATTCTACTACAATCAGACCTGACCTCCTATGTAAACTTACAGAAGTGGAATCGATGGAACATCATATACAGTCATCCAACATTATCCACAAAACCCTCAGGAGACATTTCAATGTAGGTTTTAACCCCGTACAAAAATTACTTGCATATGAATTCTAAGAACATAAAATAAACAATGTGAGAGCATAACACATCAAACACATATACACGCAAATTTTCCCTTGGATACCAAAACCAGGACTACCAGCTTGATTTTTCATTATGTTCCTTTCAATTTTAAAATACATATTTATATATGTCGAAGCATCCATTACCATGGATCAAAAACCATTGCGTCCCAAACCATGTGCGAAAACCATGCACAAAACCATAAGTAGGTCCGCCCAACCTAATATAGTGTCCAAAAAAAAATCTCTGAGGCGCTGCCCTAGACCATGTAGAGGGGGGGTAACTTCCCCCTGTGACCCCCTCGTTGTGCAGTCCGCACAACGAAGGGGGGGCACTGCCGCCCCTCTACCACCCAGTTAACTAGGGAGGCTAGTCATGGAAAGAATATAAAACAACCCAACATTCTCACACTTGTTATTTTCTTTCCACAGGGTGCCACAGGAGAGCTTAATCATTTATCTAGCCCTGAAACACAAATTGTTTCTCTACACCAAGAGATCTTCTCAAAGCTCGTAGATTTTTTCAATGCATCTGTAGTATTCTTCAAAGTGTCCATCTTTACCAACAACAACTTTTTTCTTCTATCATATCACTCATAAAGTGATACTGAACATCAATGTGCTTTGTGTTTCAATTGTAAGCAGGGTTCTTTGCTAATAAAATTTCACTTCATCTGTCACAATCTATCCTTATATCTCCCTGTACTAACCCCATACTTGAACATAATCTCTCCAGAAAGACTCCTTCCTTTCTTTCATGAGTGGCTGCCATGTATTCTACCTCTATAGTTTATAGCGCCACTACAGATTGTTTCTTAGTCATCAAACTCACTACACCTCCGAACAGGATAAACAAATACCCACTTGTAGATATTCTTTGATCCAGATCTCCAGCCGAGTCTGCATCAACAAAGCCACGAATATCCAACACTCTATCCAATCCTGGTCTTTCGTGGTAGCACAAGCCATAATCACTAGTGCCAAGAAAATACCTGAAAACCCACTTCAGTGCTGTCAAGTGCTCCTTCCTTGTTTTTGACATAAACCTACTCAATACTCCCACTCCATGTGCAATGTCTGGTCTAGTATAGACCATTGCATACATCAGGCTACCGACAACACTTGCATATGGAACATAGGACATGTCCTCTTCCTCTTCTTGTGTCTTGGGACACTGTTCAGTAGATAATTTCACACCTATAGGAATAGGAGCCTTCATCGATTTACTATCCCGCATATTAAACCTTTGCAGTATTGTGTCGACATACTTCCTTTGGTTTAACCAGAGCTTCCTCTTACGCGATCTCTTTAAATTTCCATGCCCAAAATATAGTTTGCAACACCAAGATCTTTCATGTCGAATTTGGAGGACAATTGGGTCTTCAAATCCTGGATAATTTCTTTGTTATTTCCAACCAGAAATATAAGACCAAATAAATAACATGGTCACCAATTAATTTAAAATACACACAATGATCTACTTTGCTTCTGGTGAATCCAAGTCCTCCAATATATGTATCAAATTTTTGATACCACATCCTTGGTGAATACTTTAACCCATAAAAAGAGTTCTTTAACTTGCATATTAGTTCTTGCTTACCCTTCACCGCAAATCCTTTAGGTTGCTTCATGTAGATCTCCTCTTCTAGATCCCCATGAAGAAATGTTGTCTTCACATCCATATTTTCTACCTCAAAATCAAAAGCAGCAGCAACAGATAAAATTAATATAAGAGAAGCTACCTTGGCAACAGGAGAAAAAATATCACCAAAATAAATTCCTGGCGCCTGGGAATAACGTTTTGCTACAAACCGAGCTTTCTATTTCTCCACCTTTCCTTATACATTTGTATTCTTCTTGAACACCAATTTGTTGGAAATGGGTTTCCTTCTAGCTGACAACTCCACCAGATCCCAAGCCTTATTTTCGTACAAAGATGCCATTTCATCAACCGTGGCCTCTTTCCAAAGTTTTCCATCCTCTAAATCTATTGCTTCCTTCACAGTTTTGTGATCAGCATTAGTAACAGATAAAGAAAAATTTGAACAAAAAGTAGATGGAATATACCTTTATGGCTGCCTTCTTTCTCGAATTGATCTTCTCTCACCTAGAGTTTGTCACTCTTCATCTTCTAATTCCTCCTTTGTTGTAGAGTTTGATACTTACTCCTTAAGCTCAAACATTATCTTCTCATGTTTCTTTGGTTGGAATTCATGTCTAATAACATCTTTCACCTCTTTGAACACCACATCTTGATTGTACATAAATTTCCTTGTTACTAAGTTCCAATGCTTATAACCCTTTAAACCATCCTTATACCCAATAAAGATGCACTTTTTAGATTTACTATCCAACTTGGTTCTTTTCTCCTTTCGAACATGTACATGTGCATCACATCCAAATACCCTCAGATGTGAAAGAGAGGGTTTATTAACAGTCCATACCTCTTATGGAGTCTTATCCTCCAACATTGATGAAGGTTATCTACTGACCAGGTAACATGCTATCTCCACCACCTCTTCCCAAAATTCTTGTCCTAACCCAACACCACTGGGCATGATTCTTGCCCTTTCCATCAACGTCTTGTTCATTCTTTCCACAACTCCATTTTTCTTAGGTGTGTATGGAGTACTCTTCTTCCATGCTATACCACACATCTTACAGAATTCTTCAAATTCCTTTCTGCAAAACTATCCATTGTTATCTGACCTCAACACCTTTATCTTCTTCTCTGTTTGGTTTTCCACCAGAGACTTAAATTCTTTAAACCTGTCAAAGACTTCAGATTTCTTCTTAAGGAAATATATCCATGTATTCCTTGAGAAGTTATCTATAAATGATACACAATACATAGAGTTACCCAGTGATGGAACCTTCACAGGTCCAAAAAACTCACTGTGCACAAGCTCTAATATATATTTTTCCCTCTTACCACCAAAGGGGAAACTCACTTGATTGTGCTTCCCATATACATAATTTTTACAGAAATCAAAATCCAAAGATCTATTAGTCATATCTTCTACCATACCTTTACCATGAACTATTTTACGGCCCTTCTCTCCAATATGTCCAAGCCTTTGATGCCACAACATGGTCTTCTCTCCAGAGACCACTAGATTTTCTGCTCCACTTTCAAGAACCACAAAACTATTGCACCATAAACAACAATTCCACCTTGCAGCTTATACAGAGTTCCAATCTGAACTCCCTGCATTAATACCAGTTCTTCCCAAACCATCTTGCAGGTATCCTTCTCGAACACTCTTTTTACACCCACATCATCTAGCCTGCTTACAGAAATCAGATTTTTGGCCAATGTAGGAATATGAAGAACTCCTGGAAGTGTTCTAACCCTTCCACCTTGCAACTTCAACTTTACTTTTCTATGACGAATGATTATGTCCCTCCTATCATCCCCTGAGAAGACATCACCACCATCATATTTCTCATACTAGCAAAACCACTCTCTATGGGGAGTGAAGTGAAACGATGCACCTGAGTCAATCAACCATGCCTCATGATCTACATGTGTACCTCAAGGAGCCAAGTACACATCCCCTCCTTCATCTGAGGTGGCTTTCACCTCTGCAGAAGCAGCGTTATGAGATCCCTTTCCTTTATCAGGAGATTTAGATTTACAGTCCCTTTTGTAGTGCCCTTCCTTTTCGCATTTCTAGCAAACCACCTTTACATGTTTTCCTAGAGATTTAGATCTCCCTCTAGATTTAGATCTCCCACTCCATGAATTTTTTTTTTTTCTACTCTAGGACCGTCGAACAGAAAAGGCATCATCATTATGGCTCTCCATATTTTTCCGTCTTGTCTCCTCCATCAGCATGGATTAGACTATTTCATTAAAACTACATGGCAGTTGCATTGTTACTTATTGCAATAACTAGACTATCCCATGAACCTGATAGAGAACACAACAAACTAATACACTTATATTCATAAGAAATTTTAATATCAATAGATGATAACTGACTTACTGCAGTATTAAATGCGTTCAAATTCTCTATCACCAAGTCTCCATCTTTCATTCCCAGGTTATACATCTTTTTCCATAGGAACAGTTTATTCACAAGAGACTTAGAATGGTACAAAGTCCCTAACTTTTCCCACAAAGCCTTAGCCATATGTTCCCCTAATACATTCAGTAATACTGAATCTAAGACACATAATTTTATTGTTCTCTTTTCCTTCTGATCCAACTTCTTCCATTCTTTGTCGAACACTCCAGCTGGTTGAGTACCCGGATCTACCACAATCCACTAATCTTTATCCATTAATAGATCCTCCATATTGAGTTTCAACAACTCAAAAATCTGAACATTAAATTTCTCGATCTCTATCTTTCCACTACTCGCCATCTTCTTTCACCACTAGAATCGATCATGCAGATCTCCCACTGAATAGGGTCTACCACATCGCTGAGCAAAACCCCTCAACAACAAAGGTATCCCCTTCAAGCCAAAACAAATCTGATACCAAATGTAGGTTTTAAGCTCATATAGAAATTATCTGCATATGAATTCTAAGAACATAAAATAAACAATGCGAGAGCATAACATGTAAAACACATATACACAAATATTTCCCCCAGATCACAAAATCGAGACTACCAGCTTGGCTTTTCATTATGTTCCTTTCAATGTCACAATACATATTTATACACGCGGAAGCATCCAATACCATGGACCCAAAACCATTGCATCCAAAACCATGTGCGAAAACCATGCACAAAACCATAGGTAGGTTCGCCCAACCTAATATAGGGTCCAAAAACATTTCCCTAGGCTATTTCCCCAGACAACGTACAGGGGGTCTAACCGCCCCCCTTAAAGCCCCCTTATAGTGGGGGATGTCAACCCCTTTGTGACCCCGTGTTGTACAATCGATGCAACAAAGGGGGGGTTTTGCCACCCCTCTAAGCCCCCAGTTAACTAGGCGGCTAGTCATGGAAAGAATATAACACAACCCAATAGTCAGCCACTCATACTACTTGTCCCAAGGTCCCACGCTATTCTGAAACACTTGGGCCATAGTCGCTATCATGGTATGAACACGGGACCGACCAGAACCCCAAAGTCACTCTCACAGGCCTACCTTCCAATGATTTTGGACCCAAATTACTAGTTCTTTGCTAGCGACCTTGGGAATTAAGCCACACTTCGAGCCCAAAATCCTAGCCCCTGCTCACAACTTGTTGTAACTTCCAAAATTCATTAAAAATATGACAAAAATGATGATCAATAAAAAACAACCCTCAAGAAAAGGCCTGAGCATCCCCAACCGGGACTAACATTCTACCAAACACTTGGCATCAATTCAACCTATAGGTCCAAGATACAAGATGAAGCATAAATGCGTGAAATAATTAATGAAACATAACTAGAAGGATCACCTTCTGCTCCATTTAACTAGTACATCATCAATTGGGTCTTGCATCCATGCATTTAATAGTTACAACTAAATGTATGAAATAACCATGAAATAAAATCGTCATTCAACCATGCTAATAAGCAGCATAAAACCATATAAATATCAGAGATATCAAAACCATTAAATCCACATATAAATCAGTGAAAAAATAAGAGAAATTAGCTTTTATTAATCGTAACCAAATCCGACCAGGTTCGATACTTTCACATACCACCCGACCATAGACATGGATGAATGAAATCTCTCTTTCAGCTAGTCACCCCCTTGCCATATTCCAACCATGAATGTGGGATCTCATAGAATAACCAATCGAAGAAAAACAAAATGAATCCAGAGGTTAAACCACATCCACCCTCACTAAACCAGGATCAAACTACAATCCAAATTGGATCACTAGGTTGTAAACCAAACTAGATCACTAAGCCATAAACCAAACTGGATCACTAGGACCTAAACCATGACCACTCTCTCATGCTTCTCTGTAATCCAAACCCGGATCACTAGGCAATAAAATGAGACTTCATTATCAGGATTTACCGTGTATCCCACCAAAACTGGTGAAGGGATTCCTAGGCCTTTGGGAATGGAACTTGAGACCACCTCTGCCCTAGATTTTGAAATGCATTTGGCAAACCAAAGCTCAAAAACCAAAATAGACATCCCAACATACCATGGCATTAGGAAAATGGCTAGGCTGGGAAAAAATCCACTTTCATAACATGAAAAAACCATGCCACTGGTAACATGAGAACCATACACTAACATTCAGAGCCATGCATGTCCAAACTAGCTAGGAAATCACACATGCGAAAGGTTACCTGAAAGTGTTCCTATTGATGTTGCTTGATCCATCTTTTCTTTCCTTTATCCTTGATTTCTTTTCCTTTCCTTTCCTTTTCGTCCCTTTCATTTTCTCCAGACTAGAGTGCTCAATGAAAATCTAAGTTACCAAGAGTTAGAGAGAGAGAATAATGAAAGAGCTCCAAACTTGAAATGATAAAAGCTTAACACTGAGAAATCTTAACACTAAGAATCCTACCAACTGATCCTGATAAGCATTTTTATTAATGAGGCCTTTAATTTCTTTATTTTTCTTGCCACATGAAACCTATGACATTTTACCTTCCTTTTATCCTAATTTCCTCTATTTTCATAAATAAATGTGTCAAAAATGATTTTTTTCCTTCCAATGCCTTTTCAAATTTTTATTATCCAAACCACACATCTAGTGATGACCACTAAGATATATTTGACCAATATTCAGCTTGGAATACATTTCCCTTTCCCATGGTCTTATATTTCCTTTATCTACATTATTACATAGAATTTTCACCAGGGTTGTTACAATGTCAAGCAATTTTCATGAGATCCCATAAAAATCCCTCAAAACTCCTCTGAGACCCCTGATGACATAATCTTTCTCTTGCGACTTTGCCATCACATACCTAGGAGACCCATCTTGCCTAGACTATATAGGAAAATAAAAATGGGCAATTACAAATCCTCCCGCCCTGAGATTGGTTTCCCTAAAGTAATCTCTAACTCTCCACTGTAGATGCGTCTATAAACTGATAACAAGATCCCAAATGAACCATTGTACCAGGACATTCCCCCAAGCTAACCAATAATGAATGGTTCCCTCAATACCTAAATCCCAAATAAACCACTGGCTCAACTTGTCATCCATGGATCCACTTTGATCCAAAAACCACAATAACCAATCATCCTCATCCATCCCCCATGGCTGTAGTTGTGCCATGTCTTTGACCATAGATGTTATTCCACCACTAGAATACCAACTCATCACCTCTCTCTAGTTCAACCCCTCGCATAAAGAAATGTCAATCCCACTATGTTGACGTTGTGTTGGAATGATAATAAGTTGATGGTTTTCATCCCACTGCCAAAAAAACATGAAATATCCCTCACACCTAAGGAATATCTCTACATTATATCCCTGAATAAAAATACATCTCCATCAATAGGATACCAACTCATGATCTCATGCCAATTTACCCTACGGGAAGGATTAAACACATGGGCTCCTTGTTGTTGAACAATTCTAATATGACGATGTTTGTCCATGCTTAGTTAATTAATGAGATTTGTCTAAGAAACACTGCCCCTCTCTCTATAATAAAAACGAGTGGATGATCCATGTTGCAAGCCCTATCTAGGTACTCCCAGAGAGGGCTCCTCTAAAACTTTCAAGTGTAATCCTCTTACTGCCTCGCTAGGTCCCTTAGTCAGCGCACAACGTTAGACAACCTATATGCTGATTCAACACACACACTTATAAGATCCTCAATTTTACTGTTTTGTTGAAAGATGGTTCCTTGGACTATCTAGATCTTCTACTTCAATGCCATAAAATTTGTCCTGAAATGCTCAATCTTCTCATGATGGCTACCAACTAAAAGTGGAACAATTATGCTAGATGCTTGTGCATATGTCTTCTCCTTATCAATGGCTAGTCTAAAACATGGTTACTTGTACTACTTTATCATGGGTTCAACACGAAACTCCAACTAGATCTCCAGAAAAGGCTCATCATGCATATTGTGTATAACATCCTTGTTAAAATTGGCAACCAGGGAAAAACTTCATGTGGGTCATCTTATTCATGGCTAATAATATTTTTATTAGATTCCTCTCATTGAGAGGTGTAGGATTGATATGAAGATCATCCAATTCCGATAAGTGTTCATGGAGATATGAATTTTTTTTTATTATGGAATTATTATCAAGCCGATCTACAACTCATGTAGGCTCAAAAGCCCAACAGTCGCATCTATTCACCCACCAACGTTGTGTATAAATATAAGAGGACTTTTCCTCATTTGGAATCACTCATCTCATCACATCTCTCTCTCTCTACTACGCAGATATGAGTCTCTTCTTTACTGCGCTGAAATGGGTCTCTCTCTCTCACACATGTGAAGCCGGAAGTTGTTGAATTTGAAGCTGCAACTGCAGAAGTAATGATTGACTTGCGTGGCCTAGAAGATCTCCTCTTTGGAACTACGCTGTAGGTTCATCTGAACCTCCTTTGAAAGCTGAAACTTTTGGTGGTTGAATGAAGTCAATCCGACGAACGGTTTGCAAGATATCGACTGCCCTAGTTTGAAGCCGGAAACTAGTGAAACTGAAGTTGCAACTGCAGAAGTAAAGATTGACTTGCGTGGCCTAGAAGATCTCCTCATCTGAACTGCGTTGTAGGTTCATCTGAACCTCCTTTGAAAGCCGCAACTTTTGGTGGTGGAATGAAGTCAATCTGACGAACAGTTTGCAAGATATCGACTGCCCTAGTTTGAAGCCGGAAACTGCTGAAACTGAAGATGCAACTGCAGAAGTAAAGATTGACTTGCGTGGCCTAGAATATCTCCTCATCTAAACTGTGTTGTAGGTTCATCTGAACCTCCTCTGGAAGCCGAAAATTTTGGTGGTGGAATGAAGTCAATCCGACTGTCGGTTTGTGAGATATGGTCTGCCCTAGTTTGATAATGAAGCCACTAATGCTGATGCTACTGATCTAGGGTTTGCTACTGCTGATATGAATTAGATTTATTGTACTATTTCTCTCTACTAAATTATTGAAGATAAAAGAAGATTTGATCAAAGGGTTTCCCTACACATTGTGGGGTTTGTCCCTGGCTAGCCGCCACATCTTGTGTCTCTTGTCTTGGATTGTTTTCTGTCAATAGTTTAATGTTCTATCTGCACTTTACTTTATGTACATGTGATTGCTAATCGGTGGAATATAATAAGAAAAAGAAGTAAAATGCTATAAGCATAGAACATACCATAACTTAACATGGTATCAGAGCTGAGGTGAAGACAAAGCCCGAGCAAGAGCAAGAGCAATCATTGAAGAGAAGATTGGCAAGGCTCTCCTAAAAGAACTATGGGGTCATCAACACTCTTTCCTGCCGAAGACAAGCTCCGTGAGAAAGCTGACTATCACGGATGGAAGATGTCTATCGATCTAACCCTTGAAGATCAAGGAGTACTGGACCATGTAAGAGGCAATATTGTTGAGCCTTCATCAAATGCATCTACTGCTGCCTGGAACAAATGGAAAAATGGAGAAGTCAAAACAAAGAAGATCATCCGGGACTCTATCGACAAGCACTTCGTGGCCTTCATCTCTGATCTAGACACCTCCAAGGAAATCTACCATAGACTGGTGAGTTTATTTAAAGTTAATGATGCAAATCAAGTTTTGTTTCTTAGAAATAAGCTGAGGGAAATCAAGAAGGGTAAAGATGAAAGTATGCAAGCATACTTCTTAAGAATTACCGAGATCAAGAACGATATCCTATCTATTGGGGAAACTATTACTGACAGAGAAATGGCACTCACAACTCTTGGATGATTTCCATTTGAATGGTATGTTTTCAGGACTACTCTTTTGAACTATAGTGTAATTCCTAGTTTCAAGGCATTAATGGCTAGATGCATTCAAGAAGAAACAAGGGAAGAAGTGTAAGAAATGCCCATGCCTAAAGGTCCTCCTGCTGCCTTTTCTTCTCATGCAAAGAAAAGAAATAATTCTGGGACTAAATCAAAAGGAAAGGCTGGACCTAAGGCTAGAAGAAAATGACGATGTTACATTTGTGATAAAGCAAGTCACTATGTATGAGATCATGAGCATCATGATGAATGAGATCATGGACATAAAGGGCAACATGAGATCATGGACATATAGGATAGCATGATGACGATGCACACTAGTTTGAGCAGCATTATGATGGATAAAAGCATGGACATGGGCAGCATGATGATAATCATGATTAGAGAAGCATGGTACAGTATGCGGTGGTGCAACTCGAAATCCCTCTGATGGTAATCAAAGGAATGACAAATTCAACAGCAAAGGTAAGAGGAGAGATGGGAATCAAGGAAGAGGAGAAGCATTCAAGAAGGCTAGAAATTCTAGGATGTATTAAATGCACATGACCTCAAAGGAACCTAGTGTACATCTTGGCAATGGAAGAGAGAGGCTACAAGGTAACCTTCAGCAATGGCAAGGTATGTATATGGAAAAATAATGTTGAAGATGCCTTTACTCTTGGGTTTAGTTTTGACTCATTATATCAGTTTGATGGAAGTCCGCTAGGTGTCATGCCTTGTGACACAACTCTTTAGTCCAAACTTTGGCATTGGAGGTTTTCCCACCTTCATTACAAAGCTCTACCCGATGTAAGATAGATGGTAACAGGGATGCCTGAATTCCAAGTAGAGAAAGAAGGTGTATGTCCGGGATGTGCCAAAGGAAAGCTCAAAAGGGGACCATTCCCCTCAAGCCAAAGCAAGACCTCTGATATATTACAATTGGTTTACTTAGGCATACCTGAGGTTGGCATTAAGAGGGAGACTACTACACCACATACTCCTGAGCAGAATGGTGTGGTGGGAAGGAAGAACCACACGATGATGGAAGTTGTCCGGGCCATGCTACATGATCAAAGACTTCCAAAGTTTCTATGGGCTGAAACTACAATCACCGCCGTATATGTACAAAATTGATGCCCTCATCAAGCATTGGGTTCCTAAACTCCTGAATAAATGTTCACCACCGGTCAAAAGGAAGTCGTGATTAGTCATGATGTCACCTTTGACAAAGATATGGCTCTCAGCAAGGTGGACAATCTGCTGACTTTGAGTAGCTCTCAAGAAGCCAACACCAGGGAACCGAAAGAAAAGGATGATGAATCAATGCCTGATGTAGAAGGACCCATGGATCCAATTGATCCTCATCCACATGAGCCTTCCTCTTCTAGGAAGAGGCCTTCATGGCTTAGGAGATACTTGATGATGCTGAAGGACATGCTGCACCCTGAGGAACCTTCCATCAAAGTAAGAAACTTAACAGGTATCAAGGATACCTGACCATCATGAGCAGAATCATACAAAATGAACCTTCATCATTCTCAGATGTCATCTATTATGGAGAATGATGTCTGGGAAGTAATTCCCAGACCCTGGACAAGACAATTGTTACTTCAAAATGGCTTTACAAGATAAAGCATGCAACAAATGGAAGTACGGAAAAGTATAAGGCTCGTTTTGTTGCTCGAGGTTTCTCCCAAAAGGAAGGTATAGACTATGATGAAATATTTGCACCTGTTGCCAGATATACGACCATCCGCTCGATCATAGCCCTTGCCACTTCACAAGGATGGAACCTACATCAGATGGATGTCAAGACTGCGTTCTTGCATGGCTCGATCAAAGTAGAGGTCTACGTGTAGCAACCCGAAGGATTTGAGATTTATGATCAAAAAACTCATGTATGTAGGTTGAAGAAAGCTCTCTATGGGCTGAAGCAAGCACCCCGAGCATGGTATGAGAGGATCGATAGCTACTTGATGAATTTGGGATTCACTAGGAGTGAAGCTGATCCTAACCTTTACTTTAAGGTTGAAGATGAAAAGCCTCTCATACTGGTGTTGTATGTGGATGACCTCTTTCTAACAGGTGCAGACCCTCTCATTCACAAATGTAAGAGGGAGCTGGCCTCTGAATTTGAAATGAAAGACCTAGGACTGATGCACTACTTCCTAGGACTTGAAGTGTGGAAAAAGCCAGGAGAAATTTTCCTATCTCAAGGAAAATATGTGGTGAAGATATTGGAAAGATTCGGAATGGTGGACTGCAAGCTTGTAACTACTCCGATGGAGCTTGACTTCAAGAAGTTAAGCGGTAGTGCTGCTGGACCTGTTTTATGAAATGCTACCAAATATCGGCAACTCGTCAGAGCATTAATGTTCTTAGTGAACTCCCGTCCAGATATATGCTTTGCAGTCAACACATTGAGCCAGCATATGGTTGAACCCCACCACATACACTGGATTGGTGCCAAGAATCTGTTGAGGTATCTTCGTGGCACTATCACTTATGGGTTAAGATACATTGCTAGAGATGTGAGACTATTTGGATACACAGATGCAGACTGGGCAGGCAATGTGGAGGACCGTAAAAGAACTTCCGGGTGTTGTTTCTCCTTGGGATCTGCTTCGATATCCTGGATGAGAAGGAAACAAAAGTCGGTGTCTTTGAGCACCGCCGAAGCAGAGTATATTGCTGCTAGCATGGATTCTTGTGAGGCAGTTTGGTTGCGAAAGCTTTTCAATGAGTTGTTTGGATTCACATTGGATAGCACTGTGATCCTTTGTGACAACCAAAGTGGGATTCGTTTGTTAGAGAATCTCGTATTCCATGATCGCTCCAATCATATTGATATCAGATACCATTATATTCGAGATATGGTGCAACGGGGAGCTATAAGGCTCCATCATATCAGTACAGATGAATAGGTCGCCGACATTCTGACAAAACCCCTTGGGAAAGTAAAATTTCTGACTTTCGGTGAACAACTTGGAGTTGTTCAAAGACCCTCCAATGAGGGTCATGTATGATGCATTGAGCTCTGAGAGCTCCAGGGGGGTGCGGGGTGCTTCTTGGAGCAGCATATGACCACAGGATTATTCACTATCCCCTGGTGGTATACATGTACACCCCGTGGCGACATTGTAGTAGGATTGATGTGTTCTCCTGTGAGGCCTGGATTGATGTGTTCTCCATGGTAGCCTGGATTGATGTGTTCTCCATGGAAATTGTAGCAAGATTGATGTGTTCTCTTGTGAGGGCTGGATTGATGTGTTCTCCATGGCAATTGTAGCAGGATTGATGTGTTCTCCTGTGAGGCCTGGATTGATGTGTTCTCCATAGCAGCCTGGATTGATGTGTTCTCCATGGCAATTGTAGCAGGATTGATGTGTTCTCCTGTGAGGCCTGGATTGATGTGTTCTCCATGGCAATTGTAGCAGGATTGATGTGTTCTCATGTGAGGACAGGATTTATGTGTTCTCCATGGCAATTGTAGCAGGATTAATGTGTTCTCCTGTGAGGACAGGATTGATTAGTTCTCCTGTTGAGGCATCCTACCCATGTAGTCTGGGACTCATGGGAAGTACCTCTCATCTAATCAATGAGTAGGGAAATGAAGTTAGGGACCATAGTAGTACCGATGGATGCATTGTTGTAACTACCGTACTCCCTACGCTAGGATGACCTCCATTGATCTGGGATACTGGTCTGGGACCAGTGGTAGGAGTTGTACCATACTATGATGCTGACTTTGGGTCGTTTGAGACTGGTCTGGGATCAGCAGTACATACTCTGATACTGACTTTGAGTCAGTGGAGGATGATATTGGTCTGGGACCATTGGAGTTGTACTCACTATGACGCTAACTTTGGGTTAGTTGAGACTGGTCTGGGACCAGTGGTACATACTCTGAGACTGACTTTGAGTCAGTATGATACATCCTCGATCATTTCTTCTTCTTGATAATTCAGACAAAAACAGAGTAGAACAGTACAATGCAAAAGCAGAGCAGAACAGAACAAAACAGTACAGATCAGTGTAGGGCAGAACAAGACAAAGCAGAACAGGCAAAATAGAGCAGAGCAGGGCAAGGGTCAAGCTGTACAAGGCAGTGCATTTGACGGATGAATAGTAACAACTGATAGACAGATTGCAGATGAAGTTCTCCATGGTTGAGAGGGAGTGTTAAAATTGGCAACCAGGGAAAAACTTCATGTGGGTCATCTTATTCATGGCTAATAATATTTTTATTATATTCCTTTCGTCAAGAGGTGTAGGATTTATATAAAGATCATCCAATTCAGATAAGTATTCATGGAGATATGAATTTATTTTGATTATGGAATTATTATCAAGCCGACCTACAACTCATGTAGGCTCAGAAGCCCAACAGTCGCATCTATTCACCCACCAACATTGTGTATAAATATAAGAGGAATTTTCCTCATTTGGACTCACACATCTCATCACATCTCTCTCCCTCTACTGCACAGATATGAGTCTCTTCTCTACTGCGCTGAAATGGGTCTCTCTCTCTCACACATGTGAAGTCAGAAGCTGTTGAATTTGAAGCTGCAACTGCAGAAGTAAAGATTGACTTGCGTGGCCTAGAAGATCTCCTCTTTGGAACTACGCTGTAGGTTCATCTGAACCTCCTTTGAAAGCCGCAACTTTTTGTGGTGGAATGAAGTCAATCCGACGAACGGTTTGCAAGATATCGACTGCCCTAGTTTGAAGCCGGAAACTGCTGAAACTGAAGCTGCAACTGCAGAAGTAAAGATTGACTTGCGTGGCCTAGAAGATCTCCTCATCTGAACGGCGTTGTAGGTTCATCTGAACCTCCTTTAGAAGCCGAAACTTTTGGTGGTGGAATGAAGTCAATCCGACTGTCGGTTTGTGAGATATGGTCTGCCCTAGTTTGATAATGAAGCCGCTAATGCTGATGCTACTGATCTAGGGTTTGCTACTGCTGATATGAATCAGATTTATTGTACTATTTCTCTCTGCTGAATTATTGAAGATAAAAGAAGATTTGATCAAAGGGTTTCCCCACACATTGTGGGGTTTGTCCCTGGCTAGCCGCCACATCTTGTGTCTCTTGTCTTTGCTTGTTTTCTGTCGATCGTTTAATGTTCTATATGCACTTTACTTTATGTACATGTGATTGCTAATTGGTGGAATATAATAAGAAAAAGAAGTAAACTGTTATAAGCATAGAACATACCATAACTTAACAATCCTCCTTAGTTGACTCATGCTCCACCATATGTTGCTCATGCTAAATTGTCACTGGTGACTCATCACACTGACTATATCCCATAGGGTCCACGGGCAGATCACTATACACAATGGAATATAAATATTTCCTAATTTAAATAAACCCACATGACTCCTCATTCTCCTTAGAGGCATCCTTGTATGAACCCGTGGACTCATCCAAAGAAGAATCCACATCTTGAAAGTTAGAAGGAATCTCCTCCTGCTCTGCCCCTGTCATCTCCTCAGTGTCACTCGTGCATGAGTGTTTAGGTCCCCAAGGTTCCTTGCAAATGAAGCAAACACCCTTCCTCCTCATCTAATTCTTGTTGCATGGTTGGTCAACACAAATCCACCACAATTCCTCCTGATTCAACCATCTCCTGAATAGCCCAATGTTCTGCTCAACCAACCTTTTGGCTAGTCTATGGCAGTAGGTCAAACAAATTGTTCCTCCTTCTAAATGGCCAACAATATAGACTGTAACTCCCTACAAATGGAATAACATACTCCCATGCATGATGATAAAATAGGAAACATATGTGTTATAACCATGTAAGGATGATGTTTCATAATGCTGAAGAAGCACTGAAACATCTGCAGGATCAAATAACCACACACCATCTCAAACATTAGGTCATAATATCCAACTAAGGCCATGAATTATAAAATCTCTTGCCTCTTCCCAAAGATATCTCCCTCATTGTTATCCAGATCCTAAAAGGTCTCCATTATCAGTATGAAAACTATCCTCATAACATGATCGTTATAAGGAGGTATTGGTGTGGTTAGTCTCAGGATGCTAATAAGACAAGATGAAACTAGAATTCAATCGCTTCATAATGTTCCTCCAAGAACTTATGTTGTATGAGAGTAAGCATAGTTGTTTTTAGAACCGAAAACAAATTCTTCCCTTATAATTAGTTCACTTCGAAAAGGAGTGGATCCAATTTATATAGTTTGAAAAGGAATTTCCCTATGACCGTCATGTGTTTTAAATATGTGCCAAGCATAAAGAGTTTGTATCTTATTTTCATCCCTTTTTGCATGTCCTGGACCCGCTCTTGCTAAAGAAGTGCATGAAACCCTCTTTTCAATGGTTTTTTTTTGCATGGTTTTTTGGTCCAACATTGCATATTCTATATTATTCAATATTTTCAATTCGTTCAGGAGTTCTCTAAACTTCTCCATATCTTAATGATGATAGGTTCATCAAGAAGTACAAATAGTGACTAGTTAATTCAATACATAGACCTCTCACATAAAGATATACTCATCCCTCATAAGTCACAGTGAAACATTACAAAAAAGTCTAAATATAATATGAAAACCTCCTGTAGAATCACCATACTCTCTTACTAACTCAACAAATATTAAAAAAATTCATTGAGAAATTTTAACAAATAGTTAGCAAGTAGTACTTTTGTCAAACACTTTGCAAATAAAGTGGAAACACTCGCAACATAAATACGTATGAGAAGAATATTCTTAAGAGAATTACAACTCTCAAATGAATTTGATACCACATTGCATGCATGAAAAACCCAGGTAAATGAAATAGACTCAAGTGCTAGAAATGGCCCAAATAGGTAGCAAGCATTACCCAAAACAAATGTTGCTGCTACTGAGGAAGACTGGATGTTTGTACCCTAAAAACTGCTCATAAATTTTTGAAACTTTATCCTGGAGCTCCTCACACCAAAACCATAAAACTAAGAATTGGTTTGGCTTATCACTAAGATTATATCAAGCCCACCAAGTGGTGTGAATTACCTAGTTTACCAATAAAATGAAATTTTGAAGGAATGTTGATTTACAGCCTGAATACTGCCTGGAAAATTTTGAAATTTTAGCCACAAAATCCTATCATAAAACCTAGGAAAACACATAAAATTATTCATCATATTTTAGTTTCTCCACATATCCCCAACTTACTGTGAGTTTGTCAGTCCCAAACAAAATATCGAGAAGTAATTTTGTCGTAACTTTAATAAATTCCAGCGAAAATTTAAACAACCAGTGAATCACAATTTTTATTGAAAAATGCCACAATAGGAAACCCAACCAAATTTATTAATAATAACAAGGAAGAATCTCTTCACCAATAAATTCATCTAGTATAAATTAATTCGACCTAGCTGGTGAGCCCCAGTATTGTAGCAATAATGCTACAACTCCTTGAACTCCCTTCTTTAATTTTATCAACCCGGTAGTTCGTAACAAACTTGGAAGCGACGGTGCTATATGCACAAGTACTAGCTCTTGCCGCAGTTGTCACTTGGTCAGATGGCACAAGTCCACTAGGACCTTAAGGCAACTTCTATGAGCTCTTAGAAGAAGCTTTTTTATTGATGGATGAAAGCTAACTCGAAGGAAGCTAATCTAATTGCGAAAAGAAACTAAAAGCGAAAAAGAAACACAAACCCTAGAAAACCCTAATTCTACCAGCTAGTCCTATTGACGCAAAGGAGAGCATGAAAACTACTGAAAGAGATTCCATTACTTCTATGAAGGTAAAATGCATGTGTCTAAGTTATCACTATCTAAAGAAAACATCTTTTTGTATTTTTGATTAAGTTGTTGGAATTATCATGCATGTGATTCTAACTATTTTTTACTGTGCAGAGGTGGATCAAGGAGGAGAAATGCTTGGAAGAGGTCAGTAAGGTTCGGAGAGGGCCTAAGGGGTCCCTAACACCCTTCTAGAGAGTTTCACAAAGTTTTTCTGCCAAGAAACCGCGTTTATGAGCTTCTACAGGAAGTCTGCAGGGTTTCTACAGGATGTTCTGCGATTTTCTACAGGATGTTTAAAAATTGGATTTTGGAGGATGGGTGAGTGACGGTAGATGCATGAATGCATATGGAGGTAGGATAGGGGTCTGAAGTGGCCCAGGAACTGGTGGATGGAGCTAAGGAATGGCGAGGATGGTTCGATTTGTTCAAGGGAGAGATGAAACGATGTTGCACAAGAAGATGAGAATCATGGCAAAGTAAGCGAATGAGGCAAATGTAAGGTAAGGGTTCTAAGTGAAGGATGAAGCAGGTAGGTTGGATGGAGCATGGGAAGGTAAGGAAGGATAACAGGTACTTTGCAAGTGGTTTTTCAAACTAAACAAACAAACACTTATAAAACCTATGACCTAGTTACTTCACTCTAATCTGACCTAATAGCAAAAGGAAATGAACAGAAGTTTATTTGCAAGGAAACCATGTGAAACAACTATGCAACTAAGCAATCATAAACCTAAACATGCATCCAAAACTGATATCAAGTTCTGCAAATGAGAATCCAACACTATTAATTGCATGGTGAAGCAAAGAATGTGTTTTTGTGGGCAGCAAGGTTACATTGGTCCCAGCTCATGATTCCACTGAAGGGGAGGTGAGATCCAAAGTACTTGCTAGCCTTTTTCTGAATATATTCCTTGTGATTAACCTATCAAGTAAATCTAAACATGAAGAACCTTTTTAATCATCAAAAGCAACCTAAATAACAACACAATATTTAAATCTAAATAGCAGATTTTATTCTAAGAATGCAGCAAAGACACATGAAAGTAAACAAAGGAGGTACTGGGCGCTTGAGATGGGCCCAACCCCAAGAGCTACAGCCTCCTAAGAGAGATTTAGAGCTGGTGCAAAGCTGGATTCATCTTTATTGAGCAAGAAAAGAAGAGTTACATCAAAATTGTCCACAAGGAGAACTTGAAAATGAGTTGAAAGCAAAGCTAATCTATTGCCTCAAAATCGAAATACAAACTAGCTAACTTCTGCCTACAAAATGACTAACCATTGGCTAACTACCAGCTACAAATTGACTAACCACTAGCTAACCCAAATGAGGCCCTAAGCCTTCTTATTTATACAAATTGAGGACCCCAACAGTCCTCCTAAACTTTAGGGACTCGGCTGCCCAAAACTTGTAGTTAACAGCAGTCCTACTTGACTTGCTTGGCTGCCCTTCTGTTAATTGATTTGGTGGCCCTTGAACTCTGAGATGATGGTGGAAAATTCGAGGTAAGGGCCCATAAATCAAGGGGACACCTTCCTACAAATCCTCTCCCTTGTTCTCCCACGAATTTGGCTGCCAACTGCTCATTAAAACCTTCAATTTTGTCTCCAAATTGACCAAAAAGGCTACACAAAGCACCCATTAGACTTGTTGGCATAATGACTAACCCAATTCACTCTATTAGCATAAATAAAATTAAAAACATGCAATACACTAATGAGAATGGTGGATTAAGTCGAATTAGGAGGTTGAATGAGCCCAAATAATCATCCATTTTTGGGGCTCATCATCACCCCCCTACTGAAAGTGTGGCTCATCCTCTGAGCAACCAATCTATCTCCTTATCTTTGATGGCCCTGGTAACCTCCTTGTCATGCCAAGCTTCTGAAGTGGTGTCCTCTTCTCTGTCATGAAACCATGCTGTTCTCTTTGCTTCTTCCCACTACTTGCTCCTTTTCCTAGAGAATTCTCAGCTTTATTATGATTGTGCAAGTATATTCAATCTGATGGTGGTAATGGTGGTGAAAGGAGATGAAACCAGTGGAGGATGCAAGAGAAGAGTGGTTGCATGCCTCCTCAACAAACTTCAAGCTTCAAATCCCTCTCCATAACTGATTTTGCCCTGCCCAAAGGCTTCTACAGGATGTTTCTGGTAAAAATATAGAACTTCTTGTAGAAAGTCTTGTAGCTTCCTGTAGAAGGTTGAACCATGAATAAATTGTGTCTGAACCCTGAAAAAAATGAGTGTTCATGGAGGGGATGGATGTGCTTAGGGTGGCCAGCACAGGTGCTGCCTCCCTAGCTAAAATCTCGGCCAATTTCTCCTTCTGCTGCCCTTTCCCCAAACTTCCTGTAGAAAGTCCTGTAGTGGCCGTTTTCTGGCTTCCTGTAGAAACTGTTTCGGTCTACTGTCACTGATATCTCATGGTGTGTCTCTTCCTCCATTTTTCTCTTCTTTGGTCTTTTCTGCCTCTGTTAGCTTGCTTCCTCATGCTCTATTTTGGCTTTCTTCTCATTTTGTTTAGCTTCTGCCTTCTCTACTGTAGCCTTTTTTTTTCTCTGTTCTGCCTTTGTTGTGCCCTCTACTTGAATGATTTGTGCTCCCTCATCATTGGTTTTTTCACATTCTCCAGGCCTGATTCTTCCCTACAATTGCATCGCTGCTTTTGCATAAACATGCAACAAATAAAACTATTTGTTTTCTTCTTCTCTTGAAGCCAAGAATTTTGCAAAAACCTGTGTTTTCTTCTAAAAAGATAGCTCATTGCCCCTCTTGTAAACTTGTTATTGCTCCTGGAATTTTCGTGTTTTTCACAACAACAACTTCCAATTTTTTCTCTCTTCAAACTTTTCCAACCTGAATTTGCTACTTAGTTTTTGAAAAGAAATCATTTTTTTTTTTTTTTTTGACAAAACAGAGACCAAATAACATAGTTTTTTTCCTTCTAGGAAGTGGTCAGTCTTGCAAATTCATTCTTTCACACAAGCCTAGTTCCTATGGTTGCATCTCTCTTGTCAGAAGAAGGTGAGAAGGAAGAGGCCAGGCTTCGAATGCAGAGGAAAAAAGTACTGTGTAGAACTCAGAAAATATGCAAGCAGACTTTTCACATTTTTTCAATGTGCAGGCAGACTTTTCCTCTCATTTTTTAAATTTAATTCCATGTTCAATTCACCATTTTTCACCAACAAATCATGCACAATGAAGCTTCCCCATTCCTACCTTGTCTGGAGCTTGAAATTCGCCGAAAATCCCAGGTTTTCTTTTTGCATGGTTGTTTTCTGTGTTTCCTATAGAAGACTTCCTGTAGAAACGCCTGTAGGGTGTCTCTGTGCCTTTGAGTGATCTTGGTATGTGGGAGAATTTTTAACAAGCTGAAAAACTTGGCAAAGGACGTCAGTTTAACAGAATTCAGAGGCAGAGGATTCAGCTGAAGAGGTTTGCAAGTGTAAATGAATCAGCAGTTAACGTGAGTCTTCAGCCGAGCATTCCTTTAATTACTGTGTGATTTGTGGTGAGGTGGCAGAGACGTGCACTGCTGATGCAAACTGTTGGTCCCCTGCAGTGCCATCTGCCTGTAATCCCTTACCATTAGTTGCACTGGAGTTTAAAATATCCACAACTGTCTGTGTTTTTTCAAATTTCACGTGAGTTGTCTAACACATACGTTGCATGATTCTTGGTTGATTGATAGAGAATTGGACAAGGAATTATCGGCTTAATCCTGCTATATTCATGGCTCAATTCCACCATTCCATTCATTCATGCAGTTTTTAAATTAGATTTGTGCAATAGAAGAACGAGTTTCAGTCACGTACTTGAAGTCAAATGGCTGTTGTGAGGTGCTGAGGCTAGTCATTGCTGCATGCACTGGTTTCTTTGGTTGCATGAGGGCTTGGCTAATGATTTTTTGGTTGTTTTCCTTTTTCAGGTGTCCTCTGGCCGAATGCATGCTGCAGGAGTTCATTTCCACGCTCAGATCTGCACCTTCAAGCTGCTGCTGCTGAATTTTCACAGGACCAGAACTTGTTTTTGCCATTTCTCCCAAACGATAGATCAGATCGATCTGAAAATTGCTGAGCATGTTCCTATCATCATGATTCACCTCCCATAGCAAAATCGTGATCAATGGATGCATAGATTTCGAGAAAAATGGAAAATGGCTGAAGATTTCAGAGATCAATTTCTCGGAAATTGTGCATCGGAATTGGCTGAAACTGCTTGGGTAGGCTACTATCACCCATGTGCATCTCCCCATGAAACAGGTTTTGAAACGGATGCACGGATATGGAGAAAATGCAAAAATGGCTGATAGTGATGGAGGCTAATTTCTTGGAAACCGTGCATCGGAATGGGTTGAAACTGCTCGGGCATGTTGCCATCATCCCTATACAATTCCCTGTAAAACGGTTTTTCAAATGGATGCATGGTTTTCAAGTTAGGGCAAAAACAAATTATGTTCTATGTATTTTTGCTTCAAGGCATTCTGCAGTTTTGTTGCATGGTAAGAAAAACTGAGCTTGGGTTGTGATGCAGGCATGGAGATGATGGAGGAGGAGTTTGAAAAGTGCAGGAGGACTTCTGAACCCTTGAGGAAGCTACCATGTTCGCCAAACCACCTTTTTGAAATCCATTTCTAGCTTCCTACAATTTCTACAGGAACTTCCTGTAGAAGCACAATGAAGAAGCACAATGAGGTGGAAAAGATGATGGAAAAGGGTGAGGAATGGGAACATGGATGCTTGCAGGCATAACCAATGGATTCCAAGCTTTAGATCCCCTTCCAAAATCGAATCTGGCTCGCTTGAAGGTTCTACAGGATGTTTCCTGTAGAAATATAGAACTTCCTCTAGAAGGCACAAAAACTCCTTTGTCTTTGTTTTGAGTGTTCCTCCTGACCTGCAATGTCATTGCTGCAACTTGAAATTATTCAATGGAAATTAGATTTATTTTTCTTTTTATTTTTCTCTTTTTTTTTTGAAAAACAACTAGGGCGCCTCATGGAGGTTTTCACCCTAATTGCCTGACCTGGGCGCCTCCAAGGGAGGTTTTCACCCAGAGATCTTATTCTCTTTTCTTTTTTTTTCCAACCCATTGACTGCCTCATGGAGGTTTTCAATAAATGAGCCAATCTAAGGTGCCTTCGAGGAGGTTTTCACCTTAGATTTTTATTTTTCTTCTTATTTTCATATTTTTTTTTTCTACCCTACCCTACTTGAAAAACAAAATCGTTCTCGAGTATAAGAATACTTCCAATGGAGCCATGTGAACATCGAGATTAGAGACAAAATGATGTGGAGGCTCGAAATGCATGCTTGGACAGGTATCCGGATTTTAGAGACCAAATGATCTAACTTTGAAGGGATCAAACATAGCTGAGGAAGAGAGTACCGCTGCAACTTAGTGACCTTCTGAAACCATATCTCAATATAGCTTTGATATCCTTGGTCCTTTTGCTGATCTAGGTCATGTTTCATGTCACTTTCTACTATGACTTCCTCATCTTCCTCTTTTTGCTGATCTTTCTCTTGAATACGTGGAAGATTTGACGGTAACCATGAGGGAACTCTCTTGATCTCTGATTTTGATGCCTTCTCTTCATCAAGTGCAGCCCATGGTTCTCTGATCTTTTCTTTTGAATCTTCTTCTGCTGGATGTGGTCCTTCAATGCTTGTAATATAGTCTCTTTTTTGCAATACTCTTCCTGAGCTATGGTGAAGATCATTGAGCTCAAGAGGAGTTGTTCGGACATGTTGTGCCTCAGCCTTGCAATTAGGTTGAGCTATTCCAATGTGCGGGTTTGGAAATGGTGGTATGGGTAGCTGAGTGGGGGTGTATATTTGAGATGGATGTGGATGGGGTTGTGGTTGGGCAGGCATTTGGCGCTACCTTGGTGGAGGAGGAGGCAATGGTTGTGGATGAGCAGGTGGTGGAGAAAAATGAGCAGGATGAGAGTTGTACTGGGGCCTCCACCCCTAATAAGGTGCATTCCACTGAGGTTGTGGATGAGCATAAGAGTGAAACGAATGAGCAACTGGTTGAACATAATACGGATCTGTGAAGGAACAAGGAGGAGGTGTGAACCAGGAAGGATGAGCAGGGGGACCCCAAGAAGGCATGAAAGTGGCTTGATAGGGGTCATAATAGGTCTCGGATGTCCCTTGCAGTTCCTGCTGGTAAGATCTAGGTCCATGTGGCCTCCTTTGGTTCAGATAATAGAGTGGTTCAGTGGTTCCTTTAGCCCTCTGATAGGTAGCTTTGATTCCGGGCAAGGAAGGGCACTGATTCGTAGGATGGTCTCTTTCACAAACAAAACACACTTCTATGGAGTGCAATGGACATTCGTTTCTAGGATGCTTTCTAGTGCACCTGGGACAGAAGATGGCCAAAGCCCTCTTGGCTTCCTCTTGCTTCTTTTGGATCTGCAAGGTATCCAGTTGCATAGCAAGAAACTGCCTCATATCACTCTTGAAATCTTCGATCTGATTTGCAAATTCATCTTTGGACAAGGGACTGCTCCCAACATTTCTTCTTGTAGCCATTTGCTCCAGAGGAATGGTTTCTTCTTCTTCTTCCCTTGAGGTTCTTCAAATATGTCTTGTTGTCCACCTAAGGGTTCTTTAATCACAGCCATCGAAGAAGAGAGAAGGTTGACTATGTGAAGCAGTGGGAGTGTTGTGCAATCATTTTTTGTAACTTATCTCTACTCCTACAAGGCATGAAAAGAAATCTTTTTGGTTGATTTTTGTATTTTTCTTCTTGTACCTGCAAAGCTAAAATAGATTGAACTGCACTTAACTATCTTGCTGAAATGAAAATGCGGAATTGAAATGAAAGCAGGAAAGGACTAATCTATTTTGCTCAAATGAAATTGCGGGAATGAAATGCTAGGCTACGGTTGCAGAATTGAAATGCTAATCTACACTTGCAGAAATGAAATTGTGGAATTGAAATGCTAATCTATGAAAGCAGGAAATGCTAATCTACTTTTGCAGAAACAAAATTGCATAATGGAAATGAAATAAACTACTTAGCAGAAGGTTGTAGTGGAAAATAGAAGAAAAGAAGCAATCACCAATACTCTGATGCTTCCCCGGCAACGGCGCCAAAAAGATGGTGAGCCCCAGTATTGTAGCAATAATGCTACAACTCCTAGAACTCCCTTCTTTAATTTTATCAACCCGGTAGTTCGTAACAAACTTGGAAGCGACGGTGATGTATGCACAAGTACTAGCTCTTTCCGCAACTGTCACTTGGTCAACTGGCACAAGTCCACTAGGAGCTTAAGCCAACTTCTATGAGCTCTTAGAAGAAGCTTTTTAATTGATGGATGAAAGCTAACTCGAAGGAAGCTAATGTAATTGCGAAAAGAAACTGGAAGCGAAAAAGAAACACAAACCCTAGCAAACCCTAATTCTACCAGCTAGTCCTATTGACGCAAACGAGATAATGCAAACTACTGAAAGAGATTCCATTACTTCTATGAAGGTAAAATGCATGTTTCTAAGTTATCACTATCTGAAGAAAACATCTTTTTGTATTTTTGATTAAGTTGTAGGAATTATCATGCATGTGATTCTAACTATTTTTGACTGTGCAAAGGTGGATCAAGGAGGAGAAATGCTTGGAAGAGGTCAGGAAGGTTTGGAGAGGGCCTAAGGGGTCCCTAACACCCTTCTAGAGAGTTTCACAAAGTTTGGCTGCCAAGAAACCACGTTTATGAGCTTCTACAGGAAGTCTGCAGGGGTTCTACAGGATGTTCTGAAATTTCTACAGGATGTTCTACGATTTTCTACATGATGTTTAAAAATTGGATTTTGGAGGATGGGTGAGTGAGGGTAGATGCATGAATGGATATGGAGGTAGGATAGGGGTCTGAAGTGGCCGAGGAACTGGTGGATGGAACTAAGGAATGGCGAGGA